>OX451739.1:514320903-514828403 GCA_948472305.1 Vicia faba
ATTCAAAAAGAGCTAGAAGTTCTGATCGAAATGGAATTAAAACACCACGCTTCGAAATTGCAGAGGCAGTGTTTCGAATGAGTGTGTCAAAGCTTGAAGCTTCGAACGGTGATCATGGGAGCGTATCCAAAGGGGTCTCGAAACAACAGCGAAGCTAGGTCTGAGAAGAGCGTTCGAAGCAGAGAAACACCAAAGCATTTAAAATTTAAATGAAAGCGGGACTTTCAAAGTTTGAAAGTTATGTGTTGGAGCATTTGGGACACGTGGAAAGATGAAAGGAGCATTGTCTTGCATGTTCGAAACGTGGCATGATCTTGTAGCGAGACCGTTAGGGTCGAATTAGTATAATAGAAGTCTTAGTGTTAGGATTTCAGTGTGTCATATCTGTTATACAAAATACTCAATAACATTCAACTACCACATGGCAAGGGAAACGAATGCAAGAGAGATGTATGTATGATAGCACCATGTATTTCTAATTTAATAAAAGCCTTTTCACTATTTTCAGCACTTTCCTTCTTTTTCTTTCTGTCGAATAACATTTGCAAGTTTCTTTATCTACTGTCTTTTCATTTCAAAGTCTTTTCTCAAAGTTTTACATTTTACTGCTTTCTTTATATTTCGAGCACTCTATATTCAGAGAACTTTTACGCTCTCAATACCTTTACTTTCAAGTATTATTCTTCAAACATGTACTTTCGCTTAAAGTCATTTCTAGATTTCTTGCATAAAACGCTTTCTTCACATTTTAAACTTCCACATTCCAGAAACCTTTTATGTTAAATGTTTTATGGGTCGAAACCAGTTACTTCATTTTCCATACAGTTTTTATATGTCTTTTCAATCAGCATTACAATTAGCAATTATTCGTATAACTTAGTTTTCACATACATTTTGACCACATTTTTAAACTCTTAGAGAGAGGGGACGAAATAAACCAAACATTTGTACAATAGCACCCATGAATAATGTTCGATTGTGAGAGTAACCTTAATATCCAAGGAGTCCTAGGATCAATCTAGTCGATCCTGTGAGTTACCAAAGGAGATTGAGTAGCGTTAATAAAGATATTCGATAGTTTGGAAGACTAGCGGTTGTTTACCAGAAATCACTGGAAACCAATTGGCACACCCGGTGGGACCCAATAGTTGGATATCAGAATTAAGGATTGTCGAGACATAGCCATCCCAGAAACGTAGGAACCTAAGAAGTTTGCTGTTTTATGAACCCTGAGAAGTGGTAAGATAACCAACAGCAACCAACCTTTATCCAGAAGAAAACGTTTGGACAAAATGTCTAATTCAGACAATCAACAGGGAGACCAAGGTGGCCCACAGGCAACAGGCACTAACGCGTCCATTTCGAGCGAGAGCCTCTAATGTAATCCCTTCGAATGCACAGGCTGTTGCATCTTCAACCAGTAACATGGCCACCAACGGAGTAGGTGGCATATCAACCAACAGTTCGATCTTAGGAAATACTGGAACTATGGGCTACCCTGGGGGATTCGTTCCGCCACCTGGGGACAACAATCCCATTTCGCCACTCCATCAACTAGACCACCCGGCTTCGATGGGAATAAAATTAGAAGTTCTTCTTACGGAATGCCAACATCTTTTATGGCAGGTTTACACAATTCCCACATCGAATTCATCCCCACAACTAGGATCTGGGTCTGGGGCAAACCAATTTATGTCAAATAACCAAGGGTCAGGTGGGTTATAGCACATTGCCTATCCTAACCACAGATAACCAGTTGGCTTTTAGGCAATTGATGGATGACAGCAACCACAATATGATAGGGGTGTTAGCGCAAACCATGCAGGAAATATTCGCCCCAATAGTTCAGAATGTGACTGTGACGAACAGGGAAAACGCTGACAATATGAGTCGAATAGCAGATTTCTTTGCTCCCACAGAAAGGCGTAGGCAGAACCAGGCGGGATTTCGAACAAACGTGCCTGTTATAGAACAAATTGCCAACGACCCAATTCATAGACCACCCAGAGAAGAGGTTAACTTAGGGGCCAGAGGCACCAAGGTTAGAAGCCCCAATAATTCCGGGCCCACAAAGGGAAGTTATGGAACCAGGAGCAAGGATCGAAAGACCAGAAGCCCAGAATTTCGAGGAGAACAACCTAGGGAGTTGTTTTGGTTGGTCGAACCAAGATGCCGATGCTGTCGTTCATAGGATTCGAACGATAACATCTTGGCAGAAAATAATCTGACCACCATGATAGAGAGGATCATGACCCAAAACGGCCTCAATATGGGAATGAGGAGGCCAAATTACGCTTCTCCTATATTAGATTGTTTAATGCATACTGATTTTACCAAGGGGATACAAAGTCCCTAATTTACAAAGTTCGCTGGGGATACCAACGAGTCAACAGTCGAACACATAGCGAGATATTTAAACGAAGCGGGGGATATAGCCAATAATGAAGATCTCAGAATCAAATATTTCCCAAGTTCCTTGACAAAAAATGCCTTCACTTGGTTTACCACGTTGCCTTCCTGGTCTGTTGACACTTGGACCCTTTTAGAGAGATTAATCCATGAACAATTTTATATGGGACAATCGAAAATAAGTCTGAAGGAATTGGCCAGTGTTAAGAGAAAGTTCACTGAACCCATTGATGACTATTTGAATAGATTTAGGCTGTTAAAATCCAGATGTTACACAGTAGTGCCTGAGCATGAAGTTAGTCGAAATGGCCGCTGGGGGATTGGATTACTCTATTCGAAAGAAATTAGATACTCAGCATTTGAGGGATATGGCTCAGTTAGGCCGATAGGGTTCGACAGGTCGAAAGACTAAAAGCCGAAAAAGCCCGAGTCTTTAAGAATAGTAAGAAAGAAAGGATTTCCTATGTGGAACTGAGGAAGTAGAAGAATATCCTGAATTCGAATTCGAAGAGGTCGAAATCGACCCTCGCTGAATTAAAACAGGCCCCGCCTTACTCCTGCAAAATGTTAGTCCTACGAAGGGAAAGATATTGTTGAAAATGAGAAAAGTGATAAGTTTCCAAAGAAGGTTTACACCTTCGATGTCACTAAATGTGACGAAATCTTTGACTTGCTTGTCAAAGATGGCCAACTAATTGTGCCATCAAATGTCAAAATACCCCCTTTGGACCAGAGGAAGAAAGGGGATTTTGCAAATATCATAGTTTCCTAGGCCACAAGACCTCACAATGTTTTCTTTTCAGGGATTTGATTCAAAACGCAATCAAAGATGGCACGATTAAAGTTTGCTGATAAGATGAAGATGAAAGTGGACGAAGATCCTTTGGACGTCGCAGACACCAACTACTCCGAGCCTGCATGCATTGGAGAAGTCAACATGGTGGAAATTGATCGAAGCGACACCCTAACTGGAGAAAAGGACATTGGAGTCGAAAACTGGGTGATGGTCGAAGTCAGCGAGGAAGTCATTGAAGGCATCCAGAATACACCAGACACTTCGATTGCTAGACCTGTGCGTTGCAGGAGAAACCCAGGCTACTGAAGGCCAAGGGGATCACAACGAAGGATTTACACAAGTCACTGAGGGCTTGAGTTGGGAATTAGAGAAAGTCCAAATTACGCAGCCAGTCCCCTCTCAGAAGGAAATATGGGACACTCTAGGGGAACCCAGTGGAAAATATGACTATCTGGTCAAATATCTGCCCCCAGAAAGTTCGAGGGTCCAGATCGAAGATATAAAGCCCACAGGATGGGGCGATGACGAAACAAAGAGGGGGATTTGGAAATAAATATGGTGGACATGGAAAGACCCCGTTCTGAGATGAAGGAAGTGGAAAAATACTTAGAAAAAGAAAAGCATAGGATGGGGGACAATCACACTGGAGATGATACTCTCAAAGACTATCTCATGTCATGCCACAAAGGAGATCCAGGCATGATACTGTGCCCTAGGTGCAGCATCCTCTGCAACCAAAGAATTGCTGCAAATTTCGAAAGGGTACAGAGGGCTCGAAACTGGCAACAATTGGCGCCAGGATAACCAACTTTTTAGATGCTACCCCAAGGCTGGAGAGAGTTTGTTGGAGTTTGTTTTTCGCTGCTACAAGGGGGCAACTAAGTGCTTGGTGTGCCCCAAGATGTTCTGCTGTGTATGACCAAAGCATGGCTAGGACCTTCGAAACGATCCCCTTCGCCCCTTGCTGGAGCCATCAAGAAACTGCCCAGATGGGTCCGCGTTTCGACAGCAGATACAAACAGCGAAGGACCTGATAGCCCTCACCCCAAAGTTGCTCGAAGAGTGACTTTCAAACTCCCTGCTGAAGTACCAACCGATAGATGGCTGCAAGCCAGAAATGACAAAGGCAAAAGACAAATGGAGGAATGCTGAACGAAATGCACGCCATGCTGTGACATACAGGAGGCAATTCAACACACAAAAAAGGGAGGAAGTCAGATTAGAAAATTCAAAGGAAGAACCCCATGTCAAGATCCAGTGGCGCAGACAGCAAAGGATTCGAAAGGCTGAAAGAGAAGCTGTGGCAAACAAAGGGGATACTTCAACAAAGATACAAGGTGAATCGAGCACCAGACAAACCAAAAAGTCAGACGGAGAGAGAAACCTCCAGTCAACAGAAAGGCTTTTTTCTGAAGACCAACAAGACGGACCAAAGGAATACACTCCCAGGCCCGGAAGAGGACGAAGATATGATAACAGATAACTTCGAATCGGAGGGGGAGTCTCATTTAACCTGAACTGTAACGTAGTGTCTGTGCTTCCCTGCGAATTCGGGCAGGAAACCGAAATCAATGAATATGAGGAAGAAGACACCACAGATTTAATAAAACATAGGCCCGTATGCTACTACGTGATGGACAATGGGGCTGTTGAAGAACAAAATGCGTTCTTCGAAACGTCCAGAGCCTACAATGAAGAATCATCTCAAGCCACTTTTCATTCGGGCGAAAGTAGGTTGTCCATGGTGTGAACAAAGTCTAGTGGATGGGGGTGCTGCAGTTAATCTGATTCCCCATTTCATGCCTAAAAAGGTTGGAAATCCGCGAGAGGGGATATCGAAGCCCCATAATATGGTTCTATCCAATTATGAAGGAAAAGTGGTAAAACACTGGGGGTGGTCCAGTTGGAATTGACAATAGGCTCAAGTTGCAGGCCCACCATGTTTATGGTTGTCGAAGCCAAGGCCAACTATAACCTACTGCTAGGAAGAGAGTGGATCCATGGCGTGGGAGCAGTTCCTTCGTCAATGCATCAACGACTAGTCCAGTGGAGAGATGACGGAATCGTGGAAAACATCGAAGCAGACCAGAGTTACTTTATGTCAACTGTCAATTTAGTTGACAAAAGGGATTATGATAAAAATCTGGCAAAGATTGCTCCCATGTGTTCCAAATGATGAGATGAATGAAACTAGAAATGCCCACTACTACATGACACGTCCGTCATGATGGACTCTAACTGGGATAGAACAATAATTAGTAAAGAAGAGGAAGTTGAAGGTGCTATACCAATACGGCCAGCAGGCTGGGACTTCGACAACCTTAACCATGACTGAGTCTACCTTTTTCGAAAGGATTTCGGCCTATATGGCTGAGAATGAATCGAAAGCGGCCTTAGAGGCTGAAATAAATGAATCATTTGAAAAAAACGAATGAAGTTAGTGGGGGGGGGTTCGAAAATGCTCACCCAGCGAAGAGTTGGAGAGGATCAAAGGTTGGATGCCATCTATGACAAAGAACCCTTAGGCTTCGAAAGGGATCCCATAAACTCAGGTGTCAAAATGTTGGCACAAGACCCGCTCGAAGAAGTCAACTTAGGGGATGACAAGACGAAAAGAGTAACCTTACGTAAGTGCTAAACTTAACCCAGGCCTCAAGAAAAAAGTGATCGAAATCCTTAAGGAGAACAAAGATTGTTTCGCATGGGATTATGATGAGATGCCTTGGTTTAAAGAGGGAGTTGGTCGAACATAGGCTGCCAATCAAAGATGGCAAGAGGCCCATCAAACAAACTCCCAGAAGATTCGCGCCAGCGGTTCTCACAAAAATTAAAGCTGAGATCGAAAGGTTGCTGCGTTGCAAATTCATCAGAACAACAAGGTACGTCGAATGGTTAGCAAACATAGTACCTGTTATCAAGAAAAATGGTTCTTTAAGGATTTGCATAGATTTTAGGGATTTAAATACTGCAACCCCTAAGGATGACTATTCCATTGCCCGTGGCAGAAATGCTAGTAGATTCTGCTGCAGGATTCGAATACTTGAGCATGTTAGATGGATACTCTGGATATAACCAGATTTTCATTGCTGAAGAAGATGTTGCAAAAACAGCATTTCGTTGCCCAGGAGCCTTAGGCACCTACGAATGGGTGGGTGCTGCCTTTTGGTTTAAAAATGCTGGGGCAACTTATCAAAGGGCGATGAATTCAATCTTCATGACTTTATCGAAACCTTCATGCAGGTGTATATTGATGATATAGTCATCAAATCTATATCTGCAGAAGCACATTTGCATCATTTAAGCCAATCATTCGAGCGAATGAGAAAACATGGCTTAAAAATGAAGCCCCTTAAATGTGCATTTTTTGTGCAGGCTGGAGATTTTCTTGGTTTTTGTGGTCCACAAGAAAGGAATTGAATCAACCAGAACAAAACCAAAGCCATAATGGAGACGAAAGCACCTGCGTCAAAAAAGGGAGTTGCAATCTCTACTAGGGAAAGTTAACTTCCTCAGAAGATTCATTTCGAACCTGAGTGGAAGGACTCAAGCTTTCTCTCCGTTACTTCATCTGAAGCAAGGTCAGGCCTTCGAATGGAACGAAGCTCCCCAGGAGGCGTTTGACAAAATAAAAGAATATATTTCCCCAGCCCTCCTATGTTGTCTCCACCATCATGGGGGAAGCCCATGAGATTGTACATATCGGCCTCCGAAGTTAGCATAGGTAGTATGTTAGCACAAGAGGATAACAATGGCGTCGAAAGAGCCATATACTATCTAAGTAGAGTGCTGAATGATGCTGAGACCAGATATAGCAATTTAGAAAAGCTATGTCTCTGTTTGTATTTCTCTTGTATGAAACTCAAAGTATTATATAAAACCTGTTGTTGTTTATGTTTCGTCTCACTTCGATGTCATTAAACATATGCTTTCAAAGCCCATAATGCATAGTAGAGTTGGAAAGTGGGCTCTGGCCTTAACAGAATATTCATTGACGTTCATGCCCTTAAAAGCTATGAAAGATCAAGTGATTTCTGATTTCATTGTGGATCATTCGTTGGTTGAGCAGACAAGCATGAGTTACGTCAAATGCAACCATGGAAATTGTACTTTGATGGTTCAACCCACAAGAATGGAAGCGGTGTTGGAGTCCTTCTAATTTCTCCTGAAGGAATTCCAACAAAAATTCAGGTATAAATTGGATGGTCGCTCGTTGTTTCGACAACGAAGCTGAGTATGAAGCGCTCATTGTTGGACTTGAAGCTTTGTTGGAATTGGGGGCAACCAGAGTCGAAATTAAAGGAGATTCTGAGTTGGTGGTCAAACAAATCACAAAAGAATATAAGTGCATAAAGGAAAATCTAATGATATACTTCGTCATAGTCAATAGGCTATTGAGAAAGTTTGAATACATGGATATTCAACACATACCAAGATTAGAAAACCAAGAAGCAAATGACTTAGCGCAGTTGGCTTCAGGTTATAGAGTATCTACCAAGAATCTTAAGGATTTGGTCGAAATAAGGGGAAGAGTTATGGCTACTAGAATCACACCATCGGATCTGGAAAGTATGAGATTGGGATATGCCGAGAAACAGGGATTCGAAATTCTAGCCATAAATACTTTGTCAGATACAGATTGGCGAAGTCCATTAAAGAGTTATTTTAGCAGACCCAACTCTAAAAGTAGATAGAAAAACAAAATATAGAGCATTGTCATATCTCCTCATGGGGAACGAATTGTTCAAAAAGACCCAAGAAGGTGTTTTATTGAAATGCCTAGGAGAAAGTGAGGCATATTTAGCATTGTCTGAAGTCCATAATGGGGCATGTGGGGCACACCAAGCAGGCCATAAAATGAAATGGTTGCTATTTCGATATGGTTTGTATTGGCCTAGCATGCTCAAAGATTGCATAGACTTTGCGAAAGGATGTGAGGAATGTCAGAAACATGCAGGAATTCAACACGCCCCTGCAAGTGAGCTGCATTCGATCATCAAACCATGGCCATTCAGAGGATGGGCATTAGATCTGATAGGCGAAATAAATCCTGCTTCGTCCAAAGGTCAGAAATATATCTTGGTAGGAGTAGATTATTTTACCAAATGGATCGAAGCTATACCTTTGGTAGTTGCTGATCAAGAGGCAATTATCGAATTTATACAAAAGCACATTATCTATAGGTTTGGATTACCAGAAAGTATAACTACAGACCAAGGTTCTGTATTTACTGGTAGAAAGATGCAAGGATTTGCCCAAGAAATGGGGTTTAGATTGCTAACTTCAACACCATATTATGCTCAAGCAAACGGACAAGTCGAAGCGGCAAACAAAGTAATAATAGGATTAATCAAGAAGCATATTGGCAAGAAGCCAAGAAATTGGCACAAAACTCTGGACCAAGTATTATGGGCTTGTAGAACATCTCCAAAGGAAGCCACTAACACTACTCCTTTCCAACTTACATTCGGCCATGATGCAGTGTTACCAGTAGAAATTCATCTGCAATCAGTTCGAATACAGAAACAAAACGAAATTCCAGCCGCGTTATATTGGGAAATGATGATGAATGAATTAGTTGAATTGGACGAAATTAGATTACGTGCGTTGGAGATTTTGATAAGGCAAAAAGAAAGAGTGGCCAGAACATACAATAAGAGGGTGAAGAAAAAAGTATTCGTTATTAATGACTTGGTTTGGAGAGTCATATTGCCTATGGATAAGAAGAACAAAGCATTAGGTAAATGGTCACCTCATTGGGAAGGACCTTTTCGAGTATTAAAAGTTTTCTCAAACAATGCCTACGAAGTCGAAGAACTCTTGGATGATAAACGTATCCTAAAGGTTAATGGGAAATATTTAAAGAAATATAAACCAAGCCTGCGGGAAATTCGAATAGTAACAACGTAAACAAAATATTATAAAAAAAAGCCAAGATGGCAAGATAAGAATGCCAAAATGGCGTTGTTCGAATATTACATTGAAAGAACCAAAGTTATGGTCAGATAGACCAAAAAATCTAGAAATAAACATTATTTTTCAATCGAGTAAAGGTACTTCGAAATGTTTCAAGTTTCTGCTGAGCAAACCGCCTGGCACCTTCCAAGGTTGCCACTTCTCCTTTAAGTTGTTCTGCAGTCTCCATTTCTGCAAGCCCCCGGTTGAGAAGCTCTTCGAATTGGTTACCTGCAGGATTAGTTTCGAAGGCTAGTTGTTGTTCCTTAGCCTCCTTAACTTTCTGCTGAAGTTCCAGAATCTGCCTTTCCCAAATAAGAATGGACTCAGCTCGAGCCTCATATTCAGTTTTTGCCTGCTTCAGATGCATAGCCTGATCTTCAGCTTCTTGAGAAAGCTTCGAAGCTTGTTCATAGGCGGCATCCATAGCAATGCGTTTCTCGTGAACCTTCTTGGCAGCAGATTCGTCTTGGAGAAGATAGCCAGTTACGTTGTCCAGCAAATTCTGAAGATCAAACAAGAGAGTACTAATTGGCAAAGAGCAGCTGGAAAGATTAACCTTTGTAAGCAGCTCCTTCATAGTATAGCAAGCAGTACTATCTTGCTTAAGCACTTCGAAGATATCCACATTGAGAATAGTTCTCCTAATTTTGTTGAGAAGAACAACTCTTTCATCTGTGGGAAGAGGATAGCTGGTTGAACTTGTGCCAGCCCTAGCAAGTGGGATGTCCCTCTGGGCCAACTTTGCCTTCATGTACCCAATAGGGTCATTTCGCCTCAGAAGTGCCAGTTCCTCGTCAGTCATTCGAGACGGAGAGGATTGGGGGAATTCCACGCGTAGGGGAACCACGTTTGTTTCAACCTCTGGGTTTTCGTTGATTGTATCACCATCCCCTTCATTTGCTTCGTGCTCTTGGTCTTCTTCATCCTCGTCCAAATCTACCACTTCGATACCATCCTTTTCACCGCTATGTGCATTAGACTCCGTCCCGGCAGTCGAACCATCATTGTCGTTTTCCCCATCATTGGCGTTTTCCTCCTCAGATTCTTCGTCTGCAGATTCTTCGAATCCTTGCCCAGAATCAGCTTTTTCCTCTTCAGTCTGAGTATCCTTTGGATCCTCTTGAAGAGTTTCAAGAGGGGACTTTTGAAGAACCCTTTGTGAATCCTCTGCAGACGTTTGAGGTATGGTTTCGTTCACCTCTTTCAGAGGAATGGAGGTACCTTGGTCATCTGGCTGCTCAGAAGTTCCAGCCAAAAGCGCCACGTTGGAAGAACCTTTGTTTTGGACCAAATTGCTGGAATCTCCTTGAGGAGAGGAGTTAAGCGGAACAGCAGCCCTGGACGGTGAGGTCGAAATAGTAGAAGTGGGATTCAGGATGTTCTGCAAGGAGCAGCAAAATGTTAGAGGATGACACTCCCCAAGGTAATAAGAAGTTAAACATTTTTAAAGAAGTTCGATTTACCTGTGGGCCCTCAGAAGAGAGGTTACTAGCTATGCGTTCCAACTGTGGGTTGGAGGTCGAAGGTGGATTTTTGGATTGTGGTAAGGGAGCAGCATCCCTGGAGTCGAGTCCAGAGGCACTAGTAGGAACAGTACTTTTGGGTGTAGCTTTCTTTAGCTTCTTCTTCGAAGAAGTGTTTGAGTTTCCTCCAGCAGTGAGATCTTCCCCAGTGGTGCTTGGTTTCCGCTTCTTGGGAGTAGTGGGGGGAAGCTTGTTGGTCTGGACGAATTTTAACGAAGTTAGATATAAAAGGATTGAGTGAATTCGAAGCATAAAAACTAAGTGATTACCGTTGGAATCGGGGCACTTGTTGTTGTTGGTGTAGTTGCAGCAGTAGTAGTCATTTCGGGTGGATTAGCTTTTTCAGTAGTTTCAATGGAGGTTTGAGAGGCACTCCCTTCCTTCGATTTCGAGGCAGCAGTCTTTATCCTGATAGCTGAAAATCAAAACATTTAAAGCAAAGGTTAAAGATTTGGAAAATAAAAGATATTTGGGAGTTTTTCCCAAGCATTCGCACCTGTGCCTTGATCAGATTTAATTGACATGGCAGAAAGGTCATATCGAAGATGTCCTGGGAAATCATGAAGCCAGTGTCGAGCCCATGTCATAGTCTCAGATGGCTTTGGTTTCCTTTGAAGATATTTGAACATCTCTTTGCAAGTAAACCACCATGGATATGGGGGAAACCAAGCCAGAGCCAGTTCTGAGGTAGGTAATCTGGGAAATTTAGGTGGATGCATTTCGAATGCCAACCTATACCTATCCTCAGGTGACAGCCCTGAAGGAAGTTTTAGCTTAGAAACTTTTTGTTTAAATTTTTCCTTCAAGGTCTCAGCCGCTTGATGCACAGTGGAGTCCAAGCGTGTGGGGTCGTAAGTAGTTTCGAAGTAATTTTGAAAAGCTTTTATTTCTTTGGCATGAGTAAACATACCTTTCTTTGCTGGTACCTGCACATCGAAGGCATCAATTAGTTTCTGTCGAATAGTAAGTGTATCGAACATACAAGCTTGATAAAACTTAATCCACCACTCCAGAAATCCTTTGGCCGCGAGATGGGTAGGTTCGAAGGCTATCAGTTCAAATTGGGCAAAGCCCTGATATTGTTCTTGCTGGATCTTGGCTTCCCTTGCCTTGAAAGTTCGACCAGAGGTGATGGCGCTCTCAGTCTGGAACAAAGGTTCAGGAATCAGTTGGCATAGGCCAAACTGCCTCGAAACGAAGTTTGGTTGATAGGCAAAGAGAAGAATTTGGTTCTTAGCTGGGGTTATCCTTGAAGAGATGAGTCTAGGAAGCAAGAAAGCTCTCCACACATCTTGGATTTCCTTACTCTTGATGGCTTCTGAGAGAGCCATGGTGAACCAAGAAGGTCCATGAGCCCTCGAAGCAAAGGGCGCCATGCTCTCTTCGAACTTATGTCTTTTTGAGAGTATCAAGATGTACTTCGAAAATTGAACCTTGAAGTCGTCCTTGTCATCATTAGGGGTTAGTCTGCGAAGCCTAGTGCCTTCGACTATCCTATCACTTATTTCTGAATCTTGTTCATCTATGGTGTTGGCGGTTGATAAAGAAGGTTCGAACATGGCGTTGAGCCATAATTGAAGTAACCAAAATGGGCCAGCTAAGAGAATGTTTTTGGAAGTGTGGGATTTGAGGCTCGAAACAGCTGACCTCAGGCTCTCATAGAGGTCAACTAAGAGTAATTCACTTAGGCACACTTTGCAATTTTCATGTAAATCCCTAGCTAAAGGAATGAACCTACTAGCTACCTGCAGGGATCTACTGCAGAAAACGTACCTAGACAGCCACAGGGTTAAGAAAGCAATGTGCTCTGTGTCAGACACATTATCCCCTTCAGCATGATAATGGCCGATAAATTTGGAGAAGCTGGCTAACTTGACTTCGAAGTCAATTATGCTTGAGTGCTCTTCATTGTCAGGAACATAAGTTTCCCCCACTGGCGACAGCCCAGTAATGGCTGCTATATCAAAGAAGGTTGGGGTGATCATTCCACCTGGAAGATGGAAAGTGTTGTAGGTACTATACCAGAAATAGAGGGACGCAAATAGCAGAGGATGACTATAGGTGAATCCAGGTTTCGATAGCTTAATGAGGTTATAAATGCCTAGTTCTTCCCATTGCTGGGATTTTTTGGCTTCTACTTTCGTGAACCAGTTTTGATAAGCAACATCAGCAGTGGGGCAAGATCGGAATGGTTTAAAATTGCTTTTTACATAATCCAAGATAAATGGGTCCTTAGGATAAACAGTTGAGGTTTCTGTGGTATTCGGATTAAGAGATTCTACTGCCCTAGGGGCATCCATTTTGTTGAATAAAGGTTTGAAGTTATAACACACGGGAAAAATGGTCCTGGTGTCCTTTAGTATTTCAAAAACTGTAAGAGGGCCATTTAAGGCTAACCTCTTACCAGCAACATGGGTAGGGATGAGTACCTGTGATGCGTACAGCATTTCTTTTTCTTTGGAAATCATTTGAGGAGCAAGAGCAGATTGGCCTTGAATGGTGACGATTTTACTCTCCATAGTTGCTCCTGTAGTTTTTCCTTTCTTCTTGGAGACTTTCTTGAGTTGGGATGATGTGGAAGAAGACATTTTTGTTGTTTGAGAGCTTAGATTGTTTATGAGAGAAGAAGAGTAAAATTCCAGAGTTTGAAAGGTTTAGAGTGTAAAGAAGGAAAAAGGAAGGTTAAATTGACGTTTTATAATAAGAAGATTAAACATCCACCGAGTGAAAGTATGATACGTGGAGATCATGGATTGGTGTGATGAAGAGGTGGCGAGAAGTTGATATAGGTAATAGGCGTGATTTTAAAAACAATCATTACTTATAACTGCACCATGCTGTGAAGTGACTCTGGGCGGTTAAGGTACCCAAAGGATGCTATGATTGATGTGACTAGGGTCAAACGCATTAAATGCTATAATGATTCGAAGATCCTATCAAAATCTTGTATAAATGTTTAAAATAGGTATTTCTCAGAGAGATCGAAATACATATTTTAAAGGGGCAATTTGTTGGCTGAAGATTTTGATAGTGTTATTTAGAATTCAAAAAGAGCTAGAAGTTCTGATCGAAATGGAATTAAAACACCACGCTTCGAAATTGCAGAGGCAGTGTTTCGAATGAGTGTGTCAAAGCTTGAAGCTTCGAACGGTGATCATGGGAGCGTATCCAAAGGGGTCTCGAAACAACAGCGAAGCTAGGTCTGAGAAGAGCGTTCGAAGCAGAGAAACACCAAAGCATTTAAAATTTAAATGAAAGCGGGACTTTCAAAGTTTGAAAGTTATGTGTTGGAGCATTTGGGGACACGTGGAAAGATGAAAGGAGCATTGTCTTGCATGTTCGAAACGTGGCATGATCTTGTAGCGAGACCGTTAGGGTCGAATTAGTATAAATAGAAGTCTTAGTGTTAGGATTTCAGTGTGTCATATCTGTTATACAAAATACTCAATAACATTCAAACTACCACATGGCAAGGGAAACGAATGCAAGAGAGATGTATGTATGATAGCACCATGTATTTCTAATTTAATAAAAGCCTTTTCACTATTTTCAGCACTTTCCTTCTTTTTCTTTCTGTCGAATAACATTTGCAAGTTTCTTTATCTACTGTCTTTTCATTTCAAAGTCTTTTCTTCAAAGTTTTACATTTTACTGCTTTCTTTATATTTCGAGCACTCTATATTTCAGAGAACTTTTACGCTCTCAATACCTTTACTTTCAAGTATTATTCTTCAAACATGTACTTTCGCTTAAAGTCATTTCTAGATTTCTTGCATTAAACGCTTTCTTCACATTTTAAACTTCCACATTCCAGAAACCTTTTATGTTAAATGTTTTATGGGTCGAAACCAGTTACTTCATTTTCCATACAGTTTTATATGTCTTTTCAATCAGCATTACAATTAGCAATTATTCGTATAACTTAGTTTTCACATACATTTTGACCACATTTTTAAACTCTTAGAGAGAGGGATCGAAATAAACCAAACATTTGTACAATAGCACCCATGAATAATTGTTCGATTGTGAGAGTAACCTTAATATCCAAGGAGTCCTAGGATCAATCTAGTCGATCCTGTGAGTTACCAAAGAGATTGAGTAGCGTTAATAAAGATTATTCGATAGTTTGGAAGACTAGCGGTTGTTTACCAGAAATCACTGGAAACACCAAGCCCGGGCGCTTTTGTAGCTTCTCACCACCATTGCTGCTCCAGTATCCCCTGTTTAGATTTATCAATATTTTTGCTCTATTTTTTATCAATGTATTTTAGTTTCTTTGCGCAATTTTTAAAAAATTCTTTTGCTAATAAACATGTGACATAAAATGAGCTGTGTATATTTTGATCATGATTTTGTTTAGATTTCCTTTTAAATTTTGTTCATAAAAATATATTAGAAATATGCTTAATTCCCTTTAGATGTTTGATTAAATTTTATGGTTTTAGCACTTGTTCTTAATTCTTTGTGCATGAGTTTTATGCAATATTGGTGCTTGCTTTTTCACTTGTTTTAGACCTATAATTGTGACTTCCAATTGCATGTTCCCTTAGGTTTCCTTTATAGTTCAATTTAAATAGGTTGTTTAACTTGATTAAATTGAATTAGAGGTAGATTTTAGGTTAAATTCTTTGCATGAAAATTTTAGGTAGAAATCCCCTTTGGAATCTTAATCTTAGGACCATCTTGTATGAAAACATTAGACAAAGAATTCCCTTTATTCTTGCATCACTCATATTGCATCTTTTTCACTTCAAAATAGAAAAAACTCTTTCTCCTAAACAAATTCAAAACACTTTAAAAATATGAGGTTAATCATACACCATTAAGCCTTAAGTAATGGAAAAGAATGAGAGGGTGTATTCCTGACATTGCTCTTCTTTCATTTATAGACTTTAGTGTGATTCAAATCACAAATAATTTTACAAATAAAGGTGGAAAAATATCTAAGTGTCCCCTGTATCGGGACCATTTACTATCTAGTCCCCTAACAAAACACTTCTACAAATTCAAACATTTTTTCCTTATGGATTTTCAACTTTAAAACCTTTTCAGAAAGGACATGTTATTTCCATTCTACCACAATACATGTAATTACATCAGTATCCGAACATGTGAGCAACAACACCTAATGCTAGAATGTGAACATTATCATCGTCCACTAAGAACCACAAATAAACAACCATTTTCTAGATGAACTATGGAGCTCTGATTTCCTTATTGCACTATGAAGATACATATGCATGAGGTTTTGAAACCGAGGCGAACACCCTAATTTAACACTTTCTTTCCCCCCTTTTTCTCATTCATAGCAAGTAAACCTTTAGATAGCACACCCTTAGAAATAAACAAACAAAGTGGATCCCATTTAGTACAATGGATGTGGGGAGTGCTAATACCTTCCCCTTTCATAACCGACTTCCGAACTCGATTTTGGTCGCTAGACCATTTTCTTTACATTTTGGTGTTTTCTCGATATTTCTCTTCCCTTTGGGATAAATAAAGTTTGATGGTGACTCTGTGTTTTTTCGTGTAGCGAAAATTGCGTCATACAACTTGTAACCACTGATAGAGTGATACCATACAAATATCATCAATTCTTCCTTATCATCCAACTTCTTGCTAAGCTTCCCCGATACATTTTGATATGCTACCAAACCGAAAACTCTCAAGTGATTCAAATTCTGTTTAAATACAGACCATGGTTCCTCTAATTTTAAGCTTCTTTTTTGGACACCTATTCAAAAAACATGAAACTGTGGACACATCTTCTCCTTATAATTCTTACGGCGAGTTCTTCCCTTTCAACATGCTTCTCACCATATTCATAATCAACCGATTATTCCTTTTGGAAACGTTGTTTTTATTCGGTGTACAGGGTGGTACTACCTCATGTACCATGCCATCTTGATCACGAAACCTCCCAAAGTCATTTGAGACATATTCTCCTCCGTCATCCATTTTAAGAACTTTGAGCTTGTGACTGCTTTGCCTTTCAACCATTGACTAGAACTTCTTAAAAAATTCGAATACATCATCCTTTTTCTTGATTAGGTATGCTCATAATTTTCCACTATAAACATTAATGGATGTGACAAAATATCTATTGCCAATAATTAAATCAACTTGCATCGGTCCATACACATCTGAATACACCATCTCAAGATAACACTTGGTTCTAAAACCTTCATCCTTGATAAATTTTCCCTTATAATGCTTCTGTTGCACACTGTTGTACCCCAAAATTTTCCCTCTCATTTATCAAGATTATTCTCACAAGATCTCTTAAACTCAAGACTGGATTAGGGTTTGACCAGCTCAAGACATCTCATCTTACACTGATGACCCAAAATTAGGGTTTGAGTTTTCACAAGGATTTTTGGACTATCAATGCTTCATGTGACTTTAAAACATCATTATGGACCCCTAAGATTACCCATGACAAGTTTCAAGCCTTGAATCACATTTTTTATCAATCAATGGGACAACTGACCTAAAAATCAGCTGTATTAGAGAAAAAGTCAACCATGACCAATTTACAGTCAAAATTCATAATTTTTGATCCACATAAACATTTTATACTCATATGTATCATTTGATCAAGTTTGTATTCCAATCCCTCAAGAAATTTGATCAAATCATCAAAAGGGCAAAATGGTTAAAATTAGGGTTTTGACTAAGGAAGGGCAATTTCTGATTTTTTGACCTAGCAAATGACCAATTGATTTGAATCATGAATTCAATGGTTCTATTGTATCATCTTGACCTAATTACATGGCTCAAAACATTTCAAAATCCATTGGATAGACAAATGAAATTTGCAGTCAACTGATCAAAAGTTAACTGTACACTGAAAAGTCAAACTTTGACTTTTTGGTCAAAATCAAGTGCCAAGGATCACAATTCATCAAAACATGTCAAAATGTGAAACTTGTTCATCAAGAAATCAAAGATTGAATATTTGGTTTTAAATTTTGAAATTTTTCTTAACTTAGAAAATTTTCTAAGTATAGAAAATTTCTTATTTTTTCTCAACTTTAAGCCAATTTTACACCATGATACAAGATGATTCAAAGAAAGTTCCCAACATGAAAGTTGTAGACATCCATGAAATATACAACTTTTATTCACACATTTTCCCTAAATATTCTTGGATCTCAAGATACAATTTTATGAATACATGCCCATGAACTAAAATAACTTAGTGAAATTTTGCCCTAATTTGGGCAGGTTTTTGACCCAACTTCATGGCAATTTTTCACCTAGTTCCAAGGGGAGTCTTGAAATGTATTTCAAATATGAGTTACAGATCACATTCCAATCTTTCCAAAATGTCCAAGAACTCCTTGAGATCATTTTTTAGTAGGTAGAATCGAAGAGATGAAGTTGGTAATTTCTCACTTTGAATTCAAGCCATTTTATGAAGAACAAAATTCAAATCTGAACCTATGCTGCCTAATCCATGCTTTACAGGTCTCAAACTTGTTTCTCACTTTATAATTTAATTCTTACTCAGTTGACAAAGCCTTAATCCAAACCGAAAGGTCTTTGTCCAAGCTTTAATTCCATAAATGGCACAAAGTTGCCATTGCCATTTTGGAAAAGCTTCAATTTTGCAACTTTTCAATTCTTGAGCATTGGATATGTCTTCTCTGCACACACAAGTCCTGCAAACCTAAAGCAACTTGTGTAGAGCTTATACTAACTCCAAGCAGACCAGTACAAGCATGTGGAGACTTGTCCCTTCACTTTGCTTCAAAAGCAAGAAAGTATGCAAAAAGCCTACAACTCAAAGATCTGTTGAAGAGCTGACTTGAAACCATTTCTATACTAATACAAAAACATATTACAGTTTAGAGGAGGATTTCAAAAGGCCTAAAATACTCCAGAACACCCTCTCACCAAAAGTTTATCAAAAACTTGTAGTTTGAGCATAAGCATAGCAATCCACAAATTGGCTCGTGCGTTTCAAGTTTTAATTGTTCAAACACTTTACCTACCTCATATCTAAGTGATCCAGACCATCATCCATGCACTGTAACTCCTCCTTATTCATCTTCCATTTTTGTTTTTTCAAGCTTGCAGGTTGACTTGGATAGAGAGTTCTAGGCACTTCCAAAGCAAGGCAAGGATTTGAACACACTCAGGGAGGTCCAAGCAAGCTCAAGCAATCTTCAGGCCTTCATAAATCTCACTCAAACTCCATTCACGATCTCAGCTGAAAGAGGTAAGAACTCCAACTTTTATCTCTTCATACAGACATCCATTGGCCACGATTTATGAAAGAAAAATATAGATATTATTGTGCTAAAGCCAACCATGTGCATAGAATTCATTTATATTCATTATGTATAGAGAATTTTAGAGTTCAAATTTTTGCAAAATTTAGGTTTAGAATTAGGGCTTTTAAAATTCATTTTGATCTTTGATTGTTAGCTTACATGATTTACATGGTTGAAATCGTGGGAATGAGTACTACCATTTTCATGTTGGAAGTTTTCATTTTCATGGAGAAATGAGAAAGATACAGGAGTTCTGGCCAGCTTGAGGAAGAAGATGAAGTACAGGGCAAGGAAATTTTTTATGTTATGTTTTTATTGTTTCATATAAACCAACGGATGTACAGCCACCCTAGTGGCAACGTAGGCGCTGGAAATGCATAGGTCGTGGGTTCGAACCTTGGTGCTACCTTTTATTTTTTCATATTTTTCCAGTTTCATTTTTTTGTTGTTTTGCAGGACGGGCTTCAACATTGGGCCTAACTATAACACCAAGTGATTTCTCAGGATACCCCCAGTTTCATTTTTCTAACATAACACCACCTGATTTCTCAGGATACCCCTTGGCCCAACTATTTTCATTCACTTTTATTTATTTGTTTTATTTTATTTTATTTTTGTTTTATTAAATATTTTCTTTAATACATAAAATTATGAAAAATAATAAACATGATAAATATTGCATTTTTGTTTATTTTATTTTATTTTCACATGAAAAATAATTTTATTAGACTATATACTAATTATTTTCCTAAATAAACTTGTAAATACAATATAATAGAATTAGGTTAATTATTTTTATTCCTTCTCATTCATACTTGTAAATATTTATTTTTGACATATATAAAAACTAAATATTTTCATAAAATATTATTTATTATTTTTAAAACAAAAATGCACAAAAAATAATACCTAAAGAACTTTATTTTCCCTTTAATTAGAAATTAGGGTTAACCATTTTTCTCAAGAAATAATTTCCTTTTTAAATATCTTTAGGATTAGGTTAAAACTCCTTTTCACATAAAAATAAAACAAAATCTTTTTCTTGCATATACATAACATTACATTTAATTTATAGTGTATCTTATTTATTCAAATATTCGTGCAAATTCGATTTGGTTGTAATAGCTTAATTAGATTTATATTATTGCAAACCCCCATTCATAATTTGTATTCCCCCCTCCCATAAAAATGTTGTAATAGCGTAGTAATCTTTAAATTACGCAATTTACCGCTTTTTATATACCATGCTAGTAATTAGGGTTTGTATGACAAGATAACAACAAATCAAATAGAAAACCCTAAATCCAAGACAAAATCAAAGCATAAAAATAACACACTTGCACACAAGCATCCTTGGGGTTTCTCCACTTGGTTGCCTTATACAAAAAAATGGCCATATTATGCATGCGAAGTATCTTGGCAAGAACAAACAAATATAAGATCATAGTCCCTCGATGACGCTATTCTAAGTTGCCTTACAAAATGATCTTAGTCCCTCAAAAAATGCTAAGATACTTTGCAACATTGCTAATCATGGTTATACGATAAATGTTGTACCCCAAAATTTGCCCTCCCATTTTCTCAACATTTTCTCATCACAAGGCCCTTGGAGCTCAAGATCCAGTTAGGGTTTCCTCTGCCAGACTTCTCCTAGCACTGTTGACCCAAATTAGGGTTTGTGTTTGCACAAAGGTATTTTGACCTAAAATGCATAAGATGACTTTCATGCTTCATGTTGGACTCCCAAGTTTATCCATACCAAGTTTCAAGCCTTGATTCCAACCTTTGCCCAGTCAATTGGACAGTTAACCTAGAAATCAGCTGTATTGGGAAAAAGTCAACTGTGGCCAATTGACAGTCAAACCTCATGAAAATTGACCCACATCAACATTATGAACTCATATGGACCATTTGATCAAGTTTGGATCATAATTCCACAAGAAATTTGATCAGATCACCAAAAGGGCAAAATGGTCATTTTTAGGGTTTTGACTGCACAAAGGAAATTTTTTGACTGTTTGACCTAACCAGTGGCAAACCAAGCTCACATATGGACTCAAGGACCCCATGGAATTGTCTTGACATACTCAACAAGTTCAAAAGATCCCAAATGCATAAGATTGACAGTTGAATTTTCCGGTCAATTGATCAATTTTTGACTGTATACTGAAAAGTCAAACTTTGACTTTTTGGTCAAAATCAAGTGTCAAGATTCATTTTTCATAAAAAACATGCCAAATCATGAAGCTTGTTCATCAAGAAATCAAAAAATCACAAATTAGGGTTTGCAATGAAGATTTTTCATAACTTAGAATTTTTCTAAGTTATGAAAAACCCTAATTTTTTCCTAACTTTGTCCCACTTTCTCATCAAGATGAATTTGGATTCAAGGAAAAGTCAAAACATGAAAGTTGTAGTCCATGGCAAAATATACAACTTTGATTCACAAAGTTTCCTCAAAAGAAGCTTTTAGCTCAAGTTACAATTTTTGGAACAAGGGTACCAAACCATTCTTAACTTAGAGAAATTTTGACCTATTTTAGGCAGGATTTTTGCCTAACTTCAAGACCACTTTTCACATACTTCCACTTGGAATTTCAATTTACATTACAAAGATGGATTGTAGTACATATTCCAAGCTTTCCAAAATGTCCAAGAACTCCTCAAACAACCTCATGGTTAGAGAGAATAGAATTTGGCAAGTTGGGAAAAAGTCACTTTGTTTATGGCCAATTTACATGTTCATACACTTAGGCAATTTTGAACTCAGCTTGCATTCCTTGATTACAGGTCCTATATCCCATTTGCACTCATAAATTTAATGCTAACCCATTGTGCCAAGACCTTATTTTATGTGTTCAAACATTGTATACAAAATTAAGCCATAAGTAGAAAAAGCATTATATCCATTTTAGAAAAGTTGAACTTTATGTCAAATGCAAATCCAAGAAGCATAGGCAAAATCTTTTGAGCTGGTATTTTGTACACAAATCACTCTGACCAAGAGAGATTAAGGCAGCACAATAGAGGGGCCTGTACAAGCTAGAAACACCAAGTTGATTTTCTTGCTTAAAGGTGAAGTAACTTGCATAACAACTCCAAACTCTCATTCCAGCAAGAACCAGCTTAAGCAAAGTTGTTGTACACATTCCAAACATCAACCCTGACCTGAAACACGAGCCAACCAAGTTCCAAACATCATCAAACCTCAAAACACCATAAAATTGCAAAAACAGGGCATAGGTTGCAGTTTGAATCCCACAGTTCATTTCCATCGTGCACTTTCATCCAAACCACTTCAAACACATCCCACATCATCCCTTGAAAATGTTCCAAGCCTTAAACACGACATGTAACACCCCTAACCAACATCACCATTTTCATATTTTCTGTTTTGCAGTTGGAGTGCCATAACACGATTCACTTGGTTTCAAAGCAAACTAAAGGTTGGAATAGCATCCCTGGACCTCAAGCAAGCTGTACTAATCCTCACCTTGCACTGAAAGCACCTCCATTACCAGATACGATTCAAGCTGAACAGGTAAGTTCATGAACTCTTATCTCTCTATCCAGGCATAGTTAGGTTTAGATTTGTGAAGAAATTATGTCATATTCATGGCCCTGAGTCTGCCCATATCATTACTTTTCATTTATGTTATGTGTACTTAGAGAATTTTGAGTCTGAACATTGAACAAAAACTAGGTCAGGAATTGGGGGAGAAGAAATTCTCTCTCATTTTTGAGAGTTAGATTGACTTCTTTATATGTCCAGAATCGTGGCTTGATGCTCTACATTTCTTGTGTTGTGAGTTTGTGCTAAAAATCAGGGAATCTGGAGATAGGAAAACGCGCGTTGGTGGTTGTTCAAACAAGTTCAGAGGTTGAAGACAAAGTCTTCTTGGGCTGGGCCTAAGTTGACTTCTTATTTGCACCACATTTTTACTTTTGAACCCCCTTGGTCCATTGTGCTTATTTGAAACATTTTTTGACTTTTTTTTGTTATTTCTGACTTATTTATTTTTTCTCATAATATTAAAAATATAAAAAATATTTTTCAAACCATTTTTGTATTTATTAAGCATTTATTTGTTTTAATTGATATTTGTACATATAAATAACACATAAATACCCTTTTATTTAAAATACTAAAATAATACAAATACTTTTTATTTTCTGACTTTTGTTTTATTTTACCTTTGAAAAACTTTTATAAAAAATAAATTTTTTTGTAAATATTAAATATTATTATTTTTATACATATATTTAGTATTTAGTTAATATTATAAATATTTATGTATTTATTAATACATTTAGGTTAAAAACATAATAAAATAATACATTTTATTTTTACTAATATTTAACTTAAAAATTACTTTTTTTTTTATATATACTTTCTTTTCATTTATTTTTTGTACATAATTAATAACTATTACATATATTATATAATAAATACCTTTTATTTATAAAATTAGGGTTTTACACCAAATACATAAAAATACCAAAAATTAATTAATTTTAATTTTATTTATTTGATACATGATAAATACTTTTTTACATACATATGAAAACCATTTTGGCATTTTGCATATTTATTTTTATTTTATTTAATACTTGTGTAATTAAATACCTTGTAGAATTTCAATTTGATGTAATAGCTTAGGTTTTAATTCTTGTCAAAATACCCCCATTTAAACATTTGTACCCCTCATCCCATATATTGTGTTGTAATAACTTAGGACCTTTAAATTCCGCATTTTTAAAGCTTTCTAAATATGCCATGCTAGAATTAGGGTTTGTATGTGTTGTACCCCAAAATTTGCCCTCCCATATTTCTCAAAATATTTCAAGAAAAATTTACAAGACCAACCCGGCGCGTCATATTCAGGTATTCTTTCGCCAAGATATCTCTGATAACGTATTCTCAAATTCAGGTTCGGCTCAAGAGTCAATTCTTTAAAGAAGGTATCCGAATGTGCGAGTTTTCTTGAAGAAATATAGTGAAAAAGTGTGCTGAAAGTGCAGTTTTTACGCGCTAAAAAATTCATAACTTGAAGATCGTGACTCGTTTTGAACCCGTTCCGGTGGCCAAAATTCTGTCTTGACATTATCTATGTTTTCATCTCTCACGGCTGGAAGCCAATTTCGATCAGAAGGTCTTCAAAAATATGGATTTATCAAGTATTTTCGTGCAGAAAATTTGTGACAGAAGTTTATTTGCGTCATGTTAAAAAAATCATAACTTGGTCGATTTTCATCGTATCGAGCTGGTTCTGGCGCCAAAATTTCACAAATTGAGTTGGCTACATTTTCACAGAAGGTATTGAGTTCAAACGGTATTCAAAAGGCCTTCGTTTTTTGCTCAGAGTGCGTGACACGCTGAAAATCCTGAATGTTGAATATTATTTCATCTGGGCCGAAACTTCGAAAATTCATAACTCGGTCAATTTTTATCGGATTGGGCTCATATTTTTACACAAGGTCCCTGACTCATAGATCTACAACTTTGCTTCAAAAGTCGAGACCAAATTATGCACCGATCAATACCAGTTTTTTATTGAAGAACATGTCAGAGTCGACACTGAAGCCCAAAATAAGTTTGTCTGAGCTGAAACTTCAAAAATTCATAACTAATTCACCGTTTATCCGATTGAGTCTATTTTCGGACAGAAGTTAGCTATCGATGTCGGCTACATTTTGTTTTCACATTTCAACTTCAAAAAATGCACTTAAGTCCCTGCGATTTAGCCTGGAAAGTGACGAATTCAAGTGAATATTGGAGGCCCAATTGCACATTCAAAGCCCATTTGCTTTACCCTAATTTCCATTATATAATCACCTTCTTTTCACACAAACCAGAGAAAAAGGAGGTGGAAAAGAGAGAAAAAAACCTTGCCACAACACTGTCAGAATATCAAACTCTTTCAAGAACCATAAAACCTTGAAATCCTTATTACAAATCCCTCTCTCACTACAAACAAGCCATCTCAGTTACAAACCAACATCTTATTACTTCTTCAGTAAAGGTAAGGCTGGCTTGATCTCCATGATCCAAAGGGCATAAAAGCATTCATGTCACTACTTTTCCAGTAAGGGTAAGGTTGATTTGATCTCCATGATCAAAAGGGTATAATCATTCATACATGCCATATTGTGCCTAAACATTAAATTTCTTCATATATTGGCTTTATTTGCATTTTATGATTTTATTTAATGTGTTCGTGAGATTCAACTGCAGGTTTAGACAGGATCCCAGGTTCATTAAGGAACGTTGAGGCCAAAAGCCAAATGGCCAAAAGCCAAAAGCCAAATGGCCAAAGTAGAAAAACATATGCATGACACCAATACATGGCGAGACAGACATCCTGAGAAGATTAAGGAACGTTGAGGCCAAAAGCCAAATGGCCAAAGTAGAAAAACTTATGCATGAAACTCAATCCAATGGCCAAAGAATGCAAACCACTCCAATACACCTCCTAAAAGGGGACAGAACCCCCAAGGTATTGTAATTCTTTTCTTCTTTTATTTTGTTTGTTTCAATTATTTCTTATTTTTAATTCTTCAAAATAATTTATTTTCATAAAATATAAAAATAATGTAAAAACCAGAAAAGACAAAAATCAAAATATATTTTATTTAATTAATATTTTTGTAAATAAAAAAATCATTAATTAATTTAGTTTTCCATTCTAGGATTAATTTTGACTTTTTTTCATAATAAACTTAAGAAGTGTAGAATTAGGTTTTTAAGTATTTTTCATTCTTTTTCTTTTTTATTAATTATTACTTATTAATTATTATTTTTGTAAATACTTGTAATTAATTAATTAGGTTTAATTTTAGGTTAAAGTTTAATGCTTTTCTTAATAAATATAAAAAACTAGAATTAGGGTTAATTAATATTTTAATTTCGTTTAATTCTCATAAAAATTCATAAATACCAAAAAAACCTCAAAAATATTTTCTTTTCCTTTAATTTAATTAATTTGTTAGTAATAATTTTAATTTCATTAAAAAGGGTCCAACGCCCTCGCTTCCAATTTTAATTCCAATTCGCGCATTTTATTTTATTTCTTATAATATTAATGTAATTCTCCCAAAGCCTTGTAAACTCGGACATTTTATTTCTCGCACTTTACTTCTTTATTTTCTGTCAAATCGGGTCCTGGATTAAATTTGGCGATGTGGACCCGCGCCTTTGTAATAGTTTAGAACTTTTAATTTCCGCATCTTTTTAACTGTTAATAAATGCATGCAAGAATGAATGACAAAAAAATAAAAACAAACGCATAGATCACCCATAACCTGACAAGACAAAAATAAATGAATCTGACACACAAATCACACACCACCCCTAGGGTACGCCTCACTGTTGCCTTGCCTCGAAAGGTGATCGTCGAGTAGAGGATGTCTTAGTAAGTCCTCATGATCCGGGAACCTGGCATGAGGGTAGCTTCTAAGGTGTCTTCCTATTGCTCTGGTGATCACCATGTCCCGAACCTCGAATTGACCCGAACACCTCCAACGGTGGTGCTACCTACCTCTCAATGGTGGGATGGCACTACTTTAAAGGACATTTATACAGACGAATTCCTTAGGGTAGGTAGACGACTCTAGATACTTGCTCTAATTTCAAAACAAATCAAAAATACTTTTCACACCGACACCTTTTCAAAAGCTTTCGAAAGCAAATTTTCAAACACTCTTGAGGACCGATACAAGAGTCGAACTGAAATTTTCAAAGAAACTTTTTTAAAACCCACATTGAAAAGCAAACAAACCATTTTTGAAAACACAATGAGCAAGTATCTAAGAGCCCATGGATAACCATGGATAGAAAGGGTGCTAACACCTTCCCTTTCTATAATCTACCTCCCGAACCGAGAGCAATCTCTTTAAGGAATTTTTCTGTGCTTTTGTCCTTTCCATTTGGAGAAAATAAAAGACGGTGGCGACTCTTGCTTCCGCGACATTTCGCGAACCAGCGTTAAACAGTCAGTTCCAGATCCACCGATCACAGAACTGGCGACTCTGCTGGGGATATAACTTAAAGTGAGGTGTACCTTAGGACTAAGATCACTGTGTTTTCAATTGCTTTCCTTGCTTGCTTTATTATTTGTGGGTTGCATGGGAGTTACATAGATCCTAACCCGGATCTGGGGATACCCTGTTTAGGTAGCATAAGCTGTGAGGGACCTGTCCGGCGTAGACCGACACGGGTGAAACAGTGGCTACGTTGGTGTGGCACCTTGGTCTGTACCGATATCCCTTGTGTTGCAACGAGGAGAATATGGGTCTTCTGAGGGGTCATTAAGCACCAATAACCTTAGAACCTTAAATGACACAACTTGGCCATTAGAACAGTAGCAGTGTGCTACGCCCATTGAGGCTAAACTCTCGTGATGGTTCTGGCCGCAAGAAAAGATTGCGATGCTGGAGTTATGACCGATTGAGGGTAGTCAATGATATTGGGATCCTCTAAGAACCCGGTTACTTTGATAGGACAGGTATGAACCAACAAACTGAAAGAGGGTAATACCTAGACCTCATGCTGGCCTAAACTCTAAGGGCTTCTCTTGTGTGACTTGTGTGCCTTCGTACTTGACTACTTGCATGCTTGTTATCTGACACATGAACTACTTGCAGGTTTTGTTCATGGTCCTTAATTGGGACTCATGACAGGTGTTACTTGAGTTACTTGCAGGTTTTGTTTATAGTCCTTAATTGAGACTCATGACAGGTTTTACTTGAGTTACTTGCAGGTTTTGTTTATAGTCCTTAATTGGGACCCATAACAAAGTATACTGAATTTCTTGCAGGGTTTGTTTATAGTCCTTAATTGGGACTCATAACAGGGTTTACCTACATCGCCCCATGCATAGCATGACATCATACCATTGCATACATCCTAACTCATTTCAAGGATCTCAAGGGCTTGTGATGCAGGTCATGGTGAATCAACTATCCCAGCAAGGGACAAAGAGGATTTATTTTCCTCTAGCCAAGGTTGTCAGGGGCTATGACCCACTTGATATGGTGAGCTATGACTCCTGAAGAAGGTTCCCCTAACCAAGGTTGTTTGGAAATCAAAACCAGACATGATGACTAAAGTCAGGGGCTATGACCCACTCGATATGGTGAGCCTTGACCCTTGAAGAAGGATTCTCAGCAACATGAAGTCTCTTTCAATCAAGCTGCGGATCCAAATTCTAACAAATTTTCTTGTTTATCCCGCGAGGTCCTTGAAAACATTGCATGCATGTCATACACATCATTACATAACAGGTATCTTTGTTGCAGGTCACTTACCTTTCTCGCTGTTTATTTCAGCCATGGCTTCCCAACAAGATAACCAGGACCTTCTTGCTCAAGAGACTCGGTTCGGGGAAATCCTCCTGAATCTATCCAAGGGGCAGGAAGAGCTAAGGACACTTCTCATGGAGACCTTTGTCAGGAACAGTGCTGAGGATGCAAGGCTGAAACACCTACAAGCTGAGGTGGATGCATTGAAGGCCCAGATGCTGGGGCAGGTAACCATCATCCAAGACTTAGCTCAAAGACAAGATGAGCTCGGGGTTCTCGTCAACCAACTGCTTCGGGGTAACCAACTGGGGCAAACATCTAAGGGTAAAGAGCCAGTCATCATTCCATCATCTTTGAGACAAGGAGATAAGGGGAGAGCTCCTCAAATGGCTTCAGGGTCACAAATTCAGCATCAACCTCACCAGCGTCAGCCAGACAAGCCTAGGAGGCAATTCACCCGGCTCAACATGTCGCTGTTTCAAGCTTTACAACGCCTGTTGAGGTTGAACCTGATCACATTAAAGGCTCATCCCCAGAACCCCAACACAGCATCTCCTATCTATGATCCCAATAAAAGGTGTGCCTACCACTCTGCCTGTCCAGGACATGATACAAATGAGTGTTGGGCTCTGAAAAACAAGATCCAGGACCTGATTGATGAAGGGGCATTGGAGTGCACACAAGATGGTCAGGCTGAATTTTTCTACCATCCCTCCAAGGCTCACCATTTGAAGTGACAAGCCCTGAGACTAGAAAACTTTTGTTCATTCGAATGTTCAAGTTGCGTTGTTCTTTGATTGTTTAAACATTCACTCATGTTAAACGTTGTTATTTCATTAATGCATCGCATATGTCTGTTTTGAAGCAATATATTCGTATTCACTATACGCAAATTATTTTCATATTTTTTTTTCTGATGATCAACTCTTGACTAATAACTCTAAGCCTCTTAAGGGAGGATGACGAAAACGATACCGCGATCTTTACAGTATGCTTTTGAACAGACCCCGCTGATGAGGTACAGGCATTGTTTCAATTCCTAAACACTGGAGTTATAAGGAAGATAATCCCTCGTCAACCCCTCTGAGCCAAAGAAGTAGGAGTTTTTCTTTTCGAAATTCAAAACCCTTCATCATAACCTGGGGCAGGGTAGTTCTCTCAGTTGATCCAAGTGCATAACAAATAGCACCAAAAAGATCCTTACAAAACAAAGAACGACAGTGATGGTTCCGAACAATCATACGGACAGGCAGTCATTAACTCTCAAAATCAAAGCCCATTAAGTCAAAACCCATGAAGGAGACTTACAAAACTGGGGCATCCCGCTGACTGTAATTCCAAAAAAGGAAACAGTTCAGGCAAAAAAAGAAAGGGATAACAAAAAAAAAGAAGAAAGAGGTCTTATAAACCCTCGACAAAAAATGACTGCCTATTCACAAGAAATCATCAATATCCGAATCATCACTGGAAAATCCGAGCAAAGATTCAAACAAGGTCTAACGTATGATCAACTGAGTTTAGGTTTGGAGAACATCACGAAGAGTGGGTGGGTACAAATAATTTGAGCCTTTATCCTTTGTTTCTTAAACCATGAACCAGGCCACGTTATAACCCTTAAAAGTCCTAGCTGAAGCATGGGTTAGTTCGAAAGCATACTGTTACAAAAGGTATCCTGACTCCTTAAGGCTTGCGATAAAATACGGAGTTGAAATCATGTTTTACAAACATTCACTTGTTTTATGAAAAAGAATGCATTTTCAAAATCTTCAAGACAGACATAGGCTTTGCATTTTTAACATAACTTTGTTTGCATATGACTTTTTGTTCAAACAGCAAAGAAATTCGCACGAAGAATATCTAGTGAACAAAAGCACTTCCAATCAAGGGGCAGGGCATGATCATTGTCCATCATCTGGGGCAGTTAAGTCAAGATTCGGAGAATCTCTCAAAAGGCCAAATAGCTTGGGGAAAATCTCTGCCTGAATCACTTGGGGCATTCCAACAATGAATCTTGCCTGATTAAACATCTTCTGGTGGCATGACAAAAACACTTCTAAACAGGGGAAACTCCCTACATTCTGAGAACATGGACATAGCCGAAAAATACTACGCAAAATCAAAGACCCGCTAGGTTGACATACCTAGGCAAAAATAAGGGCTTCCCGGCGAACCAAAAGGGTTCGGGCAAAAATAAGGGATGAAAATGGAAAAAATATGTACACCCGACAAGTCGAAAACCTGAAAAGGCGGCTTGGGCAAAAAATGGGTATCCCGGTGGACTGAAAACCCGAAAGGGCGGTCCAGGAAAAAGTTAGGGATCAAAGTGTACGACTATGTTCCGGTATCTCATCACTTGTCTACCCGAAGATTTGTCAAACACCCACACAGGTATCCTCTTCCCTCACCTCCGAAACATGGGCAATAATGAGTTATCCCCGCGATCTAATTGCTCTGTCAACCAAAGTACAAAGGAAAGATCAACATAAGGATGATTACCATCTACCTTTACAAATTCCAGATCGTGGGTTAACATCCGAGACCAAACAGGACAATCATCCACTTAATCAAAATCATGCAACCCTACACCGGTTCCTTCTCAATTTTCATCCAGAAATCTTACATGGATTTATCCCAAGATGACCTAACCCCGGTTCATCAAGAAGTTTTTACACAAACTTATCCTGCCGTAACCTAACCCCGGTTCCTCCAGAAGTCTCACATGGACCTATCTCAAGATGACCTAACCCCGGTTCATCAAGAAGTTTTTACACAAACTTATCCTGCCGTAACCTAACCCCGGTTCCTCCAGAAGTCTTACATGGACCTATCTCAAGATGACCTTACCTCGGTTCGTCAAGAAGTTTTACACGAACTTATCCTGCGGCAACCTAACCCCGGTTCCCCCAGAAGTCTTACATGGATCTAGCTCAAGATAACCTCACCCCGGTTCATCAAGAAGTTTTACATGAACTTACCTCACCAAGCAACCCTACACCGGTTCCCTCCCTTCAAGATGCAGTTTTACATGGACTCGTCACCCAGAAACCCTACACAGGTTCTCCCTTTCCAAAAACGAAGTTTTTACACGAACTCATCATCAAAGTAACCCTACACAGGTTCCTTCTCCATTTCAGATGCGGTTTTACACGAGCTCATCAGCAGGCAACCCTACGTAGGTTCCCTCTTTCAACTTACAAAATTACAGTTTAAAATCTCCCCAGGAGAGTCCAATCCAGTTCCCCAGGAAGGTTGGAATCTATCTCCCCAAGCAGACTTATCCCCAGCAAATTCTGGAAGCTTATCCTCGCAAAGCACGAACGCGTCTCCCGGCTTTATTCAAAGAGTTATTTCCTTAACAGGATATAACTGGGTTATCCTCAGCAAAAAGCCACGGAAAGAGCGTCCTCGACGAAGTCTTCTTACCCCAGCAAATTATTATCAACACTCAGCAAGGCATCCCTTTTCCCACAGAGTATTGCTTCCCAGCATGGTCGCTAGAGTATTTTTCTCCCTGCAAAATCTTCCATTGGCCAAGTCTATTCCTCAACGGAGTTATCTTCTCCTACCGGTATTCTTGCAGCTATCATCCCCAACGGAAGTAAAAGCTATTCTTCAACATCAGCCCAGGAGTGGCTTCCCGGCACCCGTCAAGGATTTACTTTCCTAGACGAAAACATACATTCATAAAACATCACATACATCATTATAGCATGCATAGACGCATTATGTCATACAAATCTCATTTATGTTGAGAACATCATTGCTTGATCCATATCATGCATTGCATATGACTGACCTTTACCTTTCAGGAAAGATGCAGTTGAAATTCTCAATCATATTTCAAGACCTAGACCGGTTCAGTTAATCGACTCTAAAGATTTCTTATCCAGTCCAAGGCCTTCTCTAGTCCAGCCAAATCGACTCCCAACAGATTTTTCTGATGAAGACTCAGTATAAGTTATCAGATTATATTTTCCTATTGGTTCCCTCTCCGACGGTGAGTGAGGTGATAATTCCTTTCCTTATGGTTCCCTCTCCGACGGTGAGTGAGGTGATATTTCCTTTTCAGATGGTTCCCTCTCCGACGGTGAGTGAGGTGATAATTCCTTTTCAGATGGTTCCCTCTCCGACGGTGAGTGAGGTGATAATTCCTTTTCAGATGGTTCCCTCTCCGACGGTGAGTGAGGTGATAATTCCTTTTCAGATTGTTCCCTCTCCGACGGTGAGTGAGGTGATAATTCCTTTTCAGATGGTTCCCTCTCCGACGGTGAGTGAGGTGATAATTCCTTTTCAGATGGTTCCCTCTCCGACGGTGAGTGAGGTGATAATTCCTTTTCAGATGGTTCCCTCTCCGACGGTGAGTGAGGTGATAACTCCTTTTCCTATGGTTCCCTCTCCGACGGTGAGTGAGGTGATATTTCCTTTTCAGATGGTTCCCTCTCCGACGGTGAGTCAGGTGATAATTCCTTTTCAGATGGTTCCCTCTCCGACGGTGAGTGAGGTGATAATTCCTTTTCAGATGGTTCCCTCTCCGACGGTGAGTGAGGTGATAATTCCTTTTCAGATGGTTCCCTCTCCGACGGTGAGTGAGGTGATAATTCCTTTTCAGATGGTTCCCTCTCCGACGGTGAGTGAGGTGATAATTCCTTTTCAGATGGTTCCCTCTCCGACGGTGAGTGAGGTGATAATTCCTTTTCAGATGGTTCCCTCTCCGACGGTGAGTGAGGTGATAATTCCTTTTCAGATGGTTCCCTCTCCGACGGTGAGTGAGGTGATAACTCCTTTTCCTATGGTTCCCTCTCCGACGGTGAGTGAGGTGATAATTCCTTTTCAGATGGTTCCCTCTCCGACGGTGAGTGAGGTGATAATTCCTTTTCTTATGGTTCCTTCTCCGACGGTGAGTGAGGTGATAATTCCTTTTCAGATGGTTCCCTCTCCGACGGTGAGTGAGGTGATAATCCCTTTTCAGATGGTTCCCTCTCCGACGGTGAGTGAGGTGATAATTCCTTTTCAGATGGTTCCCTCTCCGATGGTGCGTGAGGTGATAATTCCCTTTCAGATTATAATTTCCTTTGGTTCTCTTCCCGATACTGCGAAGATGGTAATTCCCACCAAGATTTTCTCAACGAGCGTAGTTGAAGTTAAAGTCACCCAAGGTTCTCTTACCATTCATGCTAAGGTAGTAACCATCCCTGGTTCATTCATCATCTTTTGAAGCTCCAGACTCAGCTCCTGTAACCAGTCAGGACACATCTATACCAAGCATCTGAAAACCAGCTCCTGCAACATGACAGGTACTCATTTTTCTTTTGCAGGTATGCAGGTTCTCGCTAAGGAATCTCTTAAGCGATCAACATCCAGATGGCATCTATAAGCCCATCACCCTATTCATCAATCTCCTAAATGGCATCTATAAGCCCATTCCCACCATGCTTCTACTATGTGAGTGCAAATTTCTGGGCACTCTAGTGTCCAATCATCTTCTACCTTCGGATTACGAAAGGCACGTCAGCCAATCTGCATCCTCAGGTCTAAGAAGATTGAACAGGGGCAACTGTTGTACCCCAAAATTTGCCCTCCCATATTTCTCAAAATATTTCAAGAAAAATTTACAAGACCAACCCGGCGCGTCATATTCAGGTATTCTTTCACCAAGATATCTCTGATAACGTATTCTCAAATTCAGGTTCGGCTCAAGAGTCAATTCTTTAAAGAAGGTATCCGAATGTGCGAGTTTTCTTGAAGAAATATAGTGAAAAAGTGTGCTGAAAGTGCAGTTTTTACGCGCTAAAAAATTCATAACTTGAAGATCGTGACTCGTTTTGAACCCGTTCTGGTGGCCAAAATTCCGTCTTGACATTATCTATGTTTTCATCTCTCACGGCTGGAAGCCAATTTCGATCAGAAGGTCTTCAAAAATGTGGATTTATCAAGTATTTTCGTGCAGAAAATTTGTGACAGAAGTTTATTTGCGTCATGTTAAAAAAATCATAACTTGGTCGATTTTCATCGTATCGAGCTGGTTCTGGCGCCAAAATTTCACAAATTGAGTTGGCTACATTTCCACAGAAGGTATTGAGTTCAAACGGTATTCAAAAGGCCTTCGTTTTTTGCTCAGAGTGCGTGACACGCTGAAAATCCTGAATGCTGAATATTATTTCATCTGGGCCGAAACTTCGAAAATTCATAACTCGGTCAATTTTTATCGGATTGGGCTCATATTTTTACACAAGGTCCCTGACTCATAGATCTACAACTTTGCTTCAAAAGTCGAGACCAAATTATGCACCGATCAATACCAGTTTTTTATTGAAGAACATGTCAGAGTCGACACTGAAGCCCAAAATAAGTTTGTCTGAGCTGAAACTTCAAAAATTCATAACTAATTCACCGTTTATCCGATTGAGTCGATTTTCGGACAGGAGTTAGCTATCGATGTCGGCTACATTTTGTTTTCACATTTCAACTTCAAAAAATGCACTTAAGTCCCTGCGATTTAGCCTGGAAAGTGACGAATTCAAGTGAATATTGGAGGCCCAATTGCACATTCAAAGCCCATTTGCTTTACCCTAATTTCCATTATATAATCACCTTCTTTTCACACAAACCAGAGAAAAAGAAGGAGGAAAAGAGAGAAAAAAACCTTGCCACAACACTGTCAGAATATCAAACTCTTTCAAGAACCCTAAAACCTTGAAATCCTTATTACAAATCCCTCTCTCACTACAAACAAGCAATCTCAGTTACAAACCAACATCTTATTACTTCTTCAGTAAAGGTAAGGCTGGCTTGATCTCCATGATCCAAAGGGCATAAAAGCATTCATGTCACTACTTTTCCAGTAAGGGTAAGGTTGATTTGATCTCCATGATCAAAAGGGTATAATCATTCATACATGCCATATTGTGCCTAAACATTAAATTTCTTCATATATTGGCTTTATTTGCATTTTATGATTTTATTTAATGTGTTCGTGACATTCAACTGCAGGTTTAGACAGGATCCCAGGTTCATTAAGGAACGTTGAGGCCAAAAGCCAAATGGCCAAAAGCCAAAAGCCAAATGGCCAAAGTAGAAAAACATATGCATGACACCAATACATGGCGAGACAGACATCCTGAGAAGATTAAGGAACGTTGAGGCCAAAAGCCAAATGGCCAAAGTAGAAAAACTTATGCATGAAACTCAATCCAATGGCCAAAGAATGCAAACCACTCCAATACACCTCCTAAAAGGGGACAGAACCCCCCAAGGTATTGTAATTCTTTTCTTCTTTTATTTTGTTTGTTTCAATTATTTCTTATTTTTAATTCTTCAAAATAATTTATTTTCATAAAATATAAAAATAATGTAAAAACCAGAAAAGACAAAAATCAAAATATATTTTATTTAATTAATATTTTTGTAAATAAAAAAATCATTAATTAATTTAGTTTTCCATTCTAGGATTAATTTTGACTTTTTTTCATAATAAACTTAAGAAGTGTAGAATTAGGTTTTTAAGTATTTTTCATTCTTTTTCTTTTTTTATTAATTATTACTTATTAATTATTATTTTTGTAAATACTTGTAATTAATTAATTAGGTTTAATTTTAGGTTAAAGTTTAATGCTTTTCTTAATAAATAAAAAAAACTAGAATTAGGGTTAATTAGTATTTTAATTTCGTTTAATTCTCATAAAAATTCATAAATACCAAAAAAACCTCAAAAATATTTTCTTTTCCTTTAATTTAATTAATTTGTTAGTAATAATTTTAATTTCATTAAAAAGGGTCCAACGCCCTCGCTTCCAATTTTAATTCCAATTCGCGCATTTTATTTTATTTCTTATAATATTAATGTAATTCTCCCAAAGCCTTGTAAACTCTGACATTTTATTTCTCGCACTTTACTTCTTTATTTTCTGTCAAATCGGGTCCTGGATTAAATTTGGCGATGTGGACCCGCGCCTTTGTAATAGTTTAGAACTTTTAATTTCCGCATCTTTTTAACTGTTAATAAATGCATGCAAGAATGAATGACAAAAAAATAAAAACAAACGCATAGATCACCCATAACCTGACAAGACAAAAATAAATGAATCTGACACACAAATCACACACCACCCCTAGGGTACGCCTCACTGTTGCCTTGCCTCGAAAGGTGATCGTCGAGTAGAGGATGTCTTAGTAAGTCCTCATGATCCGGGAACCTGGCATGAGGGTAGCTTCTAAGGTGTCTTCCTATTGCTCTGGTGATCACCATGTCCCGAACCTCGAATTGACCCTAACACCTCCAACGGTGGTGCTACCTATCTCTCAATGGTGGGATGGCACTACTTTAAAGGACATTTATACAGACGAATTCCTTAGGGTAGGTAGACGACTCTAGATACTTGCTCTAATTTCAAAACAAATCAAAAATACTTTTCACACCGACACCTTTTCAAAAGCTTTCGAAAGCAAATTTTCAAACACTCTTGAGGACCGATACAAGAGTCGAACTGAAATTTTCAAAGAAACTTTTTTAAAACCCACATTGAAAAGCAAACAAACCATTTTTGAAAACACAATGAGCAAGTATCTAAGAGCCCATGGATAACCATGGATAGAAAGGGTGCTAACACCTTCCCTTTCTATAATCTACCTCCCGAACCGAGAGCAATCTCTTTAAGGAATTTTTCTGTGCTTTTGTCCTTTCCATTTGGAGAAAATAAAAGACGGTGGCGACTCTTGCTTCCGCGACATTTTGCGAACCAGCGTTAAACAGTCAGTTCCAGATCCACCGATCACAGTATGCAAATCAATTAACTAAAAATAGTTTGACCTAACTTCAAGATAAACAAGCATGAAAATGGACAACACCAATCACACTTGCACCCCTAGGGCATTCCACTTGTTGCCTTCAATAAAGGGCCATTTTGCATGTTAGGTATCATTGGGCTAAAACAAATTCAAATGATCATAGTCCCTCGATGACGCTTTCAAAAGTTGCCTAAAAATGATCAAGTCCCTGAAAGAAAAAATTGCCCAAAGATACTTGGCACCATTGCAATCATGGTCTAAACGATGACCCGCGCCCGTCCCGTTCACATCCTAACACAAGATTGCCCACCAAATACAATGGTGGAACAAAATTGTTAAAAGGGTTAAAACATAGCAAAGATCTTTGAGAAATTTAGGGTAGATAGCTCTTGATTACTTGCCAACTTGCCAAACAAAACACTTGCCTATTTTTTCAAAACCACACATCACTACACTTTCAAAACAACTTTCAAAACATTGAAAACCTTTTTCAAAATACATACACCTTTGTATACATCCCAACATAGATCATTACAAAGGTTGCCACCACATTGGCCTCTTTTCAAAACATTTTCAAAATCCACACACAAAGCACCATTTCAAACAATTGAAAATTAAGGCAAGTTGATCTAAGCAAGTAACTAAGAGCCCATGGATAACCATGGATAGAAAGGGTGCTAATACCTTCCCTTTCTATAATCTACTCCCAGAACCCAAGAAAACATCTCAAAGGTTTTTTTGCTGTGCTTTTTAACCTTTCCTTAGGATAAAATAAAAAGTTGGTGGCGACTCTTGCTCAACCGAAACATTTGCGAAAACGAACGCAAAACTCAAGTCAGTTCTCCCACCGTATCACAATAACCCACGCCCGTTCCGTTTACATCCAAATATAGGGTTGCTTACCAAATCAATGGTAAGACAACAATGTCAAAGGAATATAAAATGAACAAGAAATACATTTGAGTAGGTAGATTACTTCTAGTTACTTGCTCCATTTCAAAACAACTATCCTTGCTATTTTCCAAAAAAAACACACACATTTCAAAACATCTTACAAACATTGAAAACATTTTCAAAAAGACAAACATCTTTGTATACATTCTTACGAACGAGAATCATTACAAAGATTTCCTAAACAATGGCCTCTTTTACAAAATACTTTAAAAACCACACAAAGCACAATTTCAAAACAAAACGCAAGTGATCTAGCAAGTAACTAAGAGCCCATGGAAAAACATGTATGAAAAGGGTGCTAATACCTTCCCTTTTCATAATCTACCCCCCGAACTCAAGAAAAAATCTCAAAGGTCTTTCCTGTGCTTTTTCACCTTTCCTTTTGGATAAAATAAAAGTCGGTGGCGACTCTTGCTAACCGCAACATTTGCGATAAAATGCAAAACCCTCAAGTCAGTTCTCCCACCACATCACACACACATTCTTCACAAATTCAGCTGTTATGTTGATCAATGGCAGCCCCATCACCATTTTTTTCTTTGGCAAGGCATTGAGATCTCGGAAGTTAATATGCCCAAGCCTATTGTGTCTTATCCACTCTTCTCGAATAGTCATTATAGCAAGACACCTATTCTCCATAACCTTCAACTCAACCTTGAATTTTCTATTGGGATTCATATGATTCTTTAGGACCGAAATCCCGTTTACATTCATAACATGTAGCGTCTTATTTTCCATATGAATATTGTAACCCTTTTCAAGAAATTTTTCAATACTTAGAAGAATACACTTGATTATGGGAATGCACAACACTTACTTTATCAAATAATGTCTACCATCCCTTCTCTCAATTGATACATCACCAATCCCTTCCACCGCTAGAGTGGTATCACCTGCGGACTTAACTTTGTTCTTCATGGCACGATTGCTTATAACTGTCACGGCACAAAAAATACCCGAGCGAATGAATGCTTAAAATTTTGGAATTCTCCACCGAATTTTATTTTTAAAAGGGAAACCGTTAATAAAATTCTAAAAGAACAAAAATATGGTCATCACAGCCAAATTCATATTCGGGGGTCGATTATGCGAGAGGAAAGTATTAGCAACTCGCATATTTGTTATACTCAATGGGGACCGTTTAATTAATTTTGAGAATAAGAATGTTAGCTTAAGGTATTTTGGTTTATTTTGATTATTCCGAGGTATTTAGAAAAGAAAATAAAGGGGGTAATGATTATTTATTAGGGTGCTTGATAAGATTGCAAATCTTGCTCCTATGTGTCCCCAGGTGCAATGAAGAACTCAAACCTAAATAGTTATAGATAGAAAATGTTTGTTTATTGGTCGATTTTAGAGAAAGATGTTTAGTTCACATTTGAGCGGTAAAACATTGCTTGCAACTCGTGCACGGGAGAAGTGAATGGTGTTTGTGCTTCATGTTGAAATGGATCATGCTTTGATCGTATTCAAGTGTAAAATGTTGTTTGCTAGTAGCACATGGGAGAAATGAAGCATTGTTTGTGCTTCGCGTTGGAATGGATAAAAGACCGTCCATTTATGAAAATCTTTTTCCGTCGCGCTAAGGTGGAATAGTAGGTTTGGTGAGTTGAAGTTGTTTTTAGGCGGAAGCCAATAATCTATTTACACAAAGTGTACACCTTGCATTCGACTATTCGAGGATAAAAAGAGTGTGAACCCAATTTTCCTTTTTTAATCCAATTATTTATTAAAATCATATTTGTGGAAGATGAGTAATCGATTTAGACAAAGTGTACACCTTGTGTTCGACTACTCGAGAATCAAGTGGATGTATATTCGATTGTCCTTTTTTAATCTGAGTTTGATAATGTATTTTTTTGGCGGAAGGTGAATAATCGGTTCAAACAAAGTGTACAACATAATGTCGATTGTTCGATGATAAAAAAGTGTGAACTCAATTTTCCTTTTTTAATTCTATTTTTTATTGCGAAAAGAGGTTAGATATAAATCGAGTCAAATTCCTCAAAGATAATAAGCACTCAAAGGGCAAGTTACACGACTTGCATCCAAGTACTCAGGAAAAAAAGGATATTACGTCCGATTAATCCCTTTTCATTTGTTAAGGAACAAGTTGAATTTGATTGCGTTATTAAGTTTTAAGAGGATGACAAGTATTAAAAGATAAGTTATACGACTTGTATCTAAATACTCGGGGGGAAGAAGGATATACATATAACTAGTACTTTTTCATCCGATTTAATTATGAAAAAGGTTTTGATTTCATTGTGAAAATAAATTTTATTTTATATTGAAAATAATGTGGAGTTTTTTATTTTGATAATGTCCATTTGGAAATAATCAAGAATTAATCAATTTGACTAAATTAATTTTAAAAAAAAATGAAAAGTAAAAAGTAAAAAGTGGTGTAAGAAGTAAAATGGGAAGTTTAATAAGTAAAGGCCTCTTTGGGCTAAGGCCCAAGAGAAAAAAAGGTAAAAGGCCTGGAACCTTCGTGGTCGTCTAATGAAGATCATACGGTCTTTATCTAAACTTAAGATGTAGCAAGTTGCCCATCATCTGAGCCACTTGATCAAGATCGAAGGGCTGTCATGGCGAGGTCTATGTGGATACAATGGGGAGATCATGTACATGATCATCCTCTAATTCAAATCACATCACCAATGTCATGGTTACACGTGGCCATTTATTAATAAAACAAAATAATAGAAAAATATAAAATAAAAGAAAAAAAACTTAATATCCTCTTCTCTCTCATCTCCCTCAGTTCTCTTCTTCCTTTTTGCAAAAAATATGAAAACAACAACAATCTTCAATTTTCAAACAAATACTCCTCCATTCATATTTATAAGCAAATTTTAACTTTTTAGATTCATTGAATAAATGATGTATTTGGTATATATATAGGTTAGATACATCAATTATTCAATGAATCTAAAAATTTAAATTTTGCTTATAAATAAGAATCGAGGGAATATACCCTTACACATCTCTCAATTCATAAAAACAAAGTGAAAATCATAGTAAAAACAACAAATTCATGAAAGTAAAAGGGTTAAATGACTACTAAATGGTGCAAAAATGGCGAATTTGGGTCAGTATCAGTGGATGAAAGTTGCTTTAGGCGGCGGCGTGAAGGTTTTCTGGCAGTGTCTTCAAGGAGATTCTCGATCCTAACTCACCTTTTCTTCTTCTCATCTTTTTTCGATTTGAGTTATGATGGTTGTGTTCATGTTTGTGATCAATATGGAGATTATGGTGTCACATGGTAGTGAGCGACGAACGGAAAAGGGGTCATATTCAAGAGTCTTCTCTCCTTATTCAGTTGTGTTGTGACATTGATTCTTTTTTACTTCTATATTGTTGCTGTGTTGCTGGGTTTTTCTTTGTTTTGTGATATTTGTGAGATTTATTGATGGTTGTAGTTAGAAGATGACTGAAGGAATGATATTGTTTTTGGTGTGGTTAAAATAGAAGACGAAGGTTATGGAGGAGAGATGATTAAGATAAGTTTGATTGGTGAATGAAGATGATGATGAAGGATGATGGTTCGGTTGAGAGTGGGGAAGGATGGTAAAGGGTGGTTTGAGTGTTATTGAATGGAGGAGAATGGTGAAAGGTGGTTTGAGCATTATTGAATGTTGGAGAATGGTGAAAGGTTGATGATGATGGTTTTTTTGTATGATTCCTCTCACTTGCTGAGATATTTTTTCCTCTCTTATAGTGTAAAATTGCCCTTCGAATTTAGTAGTTTCTTTTTGTTATATTTTTTGTTGTGAAATGGGTGTGTGAGATGGAAAAAGGTGAGAGTGTGAGAGAATGAAAAATTGATTAGAATTCGATTGTGAAAACTTTGGTGCGTGAGGAAATTGTTGCAAATTTTATGGTATGTATGATGTACATATGTAATATTATGATGAAAAAACTATTGTAATTCTTTTTATCTTTTGTCAATTTGTGTCATTTAGTAGACTTTTTGGCGACTTAGTAAAAATGAATAGATATGAAGAGAACGTGATATAAATGACATAGCATAACATGAATGACAATGTAATTATACATGAACATGAAACATGTGAGATATTTTGTTGAAGTTTTGTTTTGTATGGAAATGTTGACTTTTGTAAAAAGAATCTTAATTTGTTAAACAAGAAACGTGACAAATGATAATAAAAATCATGATCATGAAAATAGATGATAAAAATGCTAATTAAATTGATGACATAAAAATGAAAAAAAGGGAAATGATAAAATAACACGACAAAAGAAATACCATTGTTATGGATGATCTTGAATGATTTCAAATTAAAGTCAAATGCTAGTGAAATGAAAATGTATGGACAAAATTAGGATACGACACTGCCCATATTTAATTACCTTCAACTCGATAATATGAATAACGAAAATATTCATATAATCACGGTGAAAGATAATTAAATACAAATGACCCAAATTTTCTCATTCGAGTGGAAAATAAATAGAATGAAATTAGTCTTGGGAGATTTCCTTTATTAGGGAATGGGTGTTGCAAGATAGACTCTGTAACACCCAAAATATTTTAATTAATTATTTAATTAGTTATTTATGATTATTTGTGACTTATGAATGAAAATATAAGATATATTGCTCACGGTGGTGTGTTGTATATTTTGTGTGTGATTTATGGATGAACAAGAGGAGTATTTATATTTTAGATAATTAGTATAATTATTTAGATTATTTTAATCAGTAAAATAGAGATGATATATAGTGTAGAGATGATAAGGGCAAAGTGGTAATATTCATAAGGATTAGTGAGAGTAAGTTGGGTAAGGCATATTAGGGATCCAAGGGGTAAGTTTGACAGAAAGAAAAATTGGGGTGTTGGTACGTTCATTATGCACAATCGTATTTTGGGAGTGCGGTGTGGAGGAAGAACTAGGGCATTGAGGAACCGATGATTCGTGTAGAAAACGCAAAGAAATAATTAAATCTAGGAATCTAAGGTAAGGAGTGATCTTTGTTATATATATATATATATATATATATATATATATATATATATATATATATATATATATATATATATATATATATATATATATATATATATATATATATATATATATATATATATATATATATATATATAGGTTTGTTGAGGGTTTTGTGATGAATAGATGATATGGTGATTGTGATGAAATTGGTGAATTATGATATGTAAACTATGATATGATACCCATAATATGTATGATAATGTGTTGTTGTTGTATGATAACATGTTGATTTTTAATGAAATTGAGTGTATTTGTATGAAATCGCATGAGAATTGGGACTGAACAGGTGCAGAAATCGAAATAGGGAATTCATATTTTTGCATGCAACGTCGGGCGAGCCACATACAACGCCCAACAAAGGGACTTCACCCAAGCAGCGCCAGGCGAGCCTTGGGCGAGATCAACCTGTGATTTTGCAGACTCTTGGAAAATGTATGGTGTAATACTATGAATTCTAGATTAATTATTTAACCGATTAATTTAGCGTAATAATATGATTCAGTGTGAAGTGTTTGATGTCTTGATGATTATATGTGATTCATTATAGTGATTTGTGATATTATGATGAATATGAAGTGTACCATGATGATTGAGATAAATATGATGTTTGAATATGATGTTTGGATAACTATGATGTATGAAGGGTTGCTATGTGTAGCATAGTGGGAATTAGACTAATTAAGAGGATTATTAGTATTTTGGAATAATTAGAATAATTATTTAGAATTATTTTAATTGGGAAAAATAAAATAAAAGAAGTGTAGAGAAAATAAGGGCAAGATGGTAATTAATGGAGAATAAGTAAGGATAAGGTGGGAAGTTTGATATTAGGGGTCTAAGGGTTATATAAGGAATTAGGGAAAAAGAAAGTCATTATGGACCGATTGTAAAATTGGGAGAAAGAAACTGACGCTATGGAGAAAGGAGGCTAGAGCACAAAGAGGCAAGAGATTTTGACAATGAACCAAAGAGAAGTTAAATTGCTGCTATAATCAAAGGTAAGGGGAGTTTTATCATTTTTATCATATTTAATTTAAGGTTTAGATGATTGGTAGATTGTCTTAGGTTTTGGTAGATGGTGATTTGGTGTTGTTTGATGAGAAATTGATGAATTGGTGATGAATAATGGTGTATAATTGATGTATATTGAGTATAAAATTATAGGTTGTTGATAGATGATGAAACCATGTGATTAGATGGTGTTTTAGAACCTATAACATGATAAAATCACAAGGGAAGTGGACTGGTTTATGCTGGAAATTGAAATAGGAAAATCCTGTTCGCACAAGATCGTCGGGTGACAAAGCTTCGCCAGGCGAAGGTGGGAGTGAAGGAAGGAAAATTGGAGCTAGTTTCTGTAATGCGTCTCTGTGATACAGTGGGAGAACTAACTTGGGTGTTTTGCGTTTGATCGCATATGTTGCGGTTAGCAAGAGTCGCCACTGGCTTTTCTTTTATCCAAAAGGAAAGGGGAAAAAGCACAGGAAAGACCTTTGAGATTGTTTCTTGAGTTCGGGGGGGGGGGTAGATTATGAAAAGGGAAGGTAGCACCCTTTTCATCCATGGTTTTCCATCGGCTCTTAGTTACTTGCTAGATCACTTGCTTTTATTCGAAAATGTGTTTTGTGTGGTTTTTGAAAGTATTTTGAAAAGGCGTCATCGTTTAGGAAAACTTTGTAATAATTCTCGTTCGTAAGGATGTATACAAAGTGTTGATCTTTTGAAAATGTTTTCAAGTTTTAAAAAATGTTTTGAAAGTGTTTGATGTTTGTTTTGAAAATAGCAAGGATGTTTTGTTTTGAAATTGAGCAAGTAACTAGGAACATTCTACCTACTCAAAAGTCTTTCATTTTTATTTCCTTTTTCCTTCGACATTGTTATCTTACCATTGATTTGGTAGATAACCCTATCTTTGGATGTAAAAGGGACGGGCGTGGGTCATCGTATAACCATTATTAGCAATGTTGCAAGGTATCTTAGCATCTTTCTTTAGGGACTAAGATCATTTTGAAAGGCAACATAGATAGCGTCATCGAGGGACTATGATCTTGTATTTTTGTTTGTTTTTGCTAAGATACCTCACGTGCATAACCTGGCCATTTTTGTAAGTCAACAAAGTGGATCTACCCTAGGGGTGTTTGTGTGCAAGTGTATTGATTCTTCATGCTTGATTTATCTTTGATTAGGATTTTCTAATTGATTGGTTTTGATCTTTCCATACAAACCCTAATTACTAGCATTTATATAAAACAATGAATTGCGAAAAGTAAAATTACTACACTATTACATCATTAGGGGAGGGGGTGTACAAATTTACAAGTGGGGATTACAAGAAAGTTAAACCTAATTATCTATTACAACCATATTAAATATTGTACAATATTGAAAATAAAATACAAGAATATAAATGGAAAAAGAAAATGATTTTTGTTGTTTTTATGAAAGGGTTTTGTCTTGACCTAAATAAAGGGAATGATTAACTATAATTAAATAAACTTAAATTAAACTAATTAAAAAAAGAAGTTAGTTTGAAAAGGTTTTTTTAGGTTTTTTTTTTATGAAAAGGTTTTAAATTAATGAAAAAAAATGAAAATTAATTAATTAAAATAACCTAAGTTCTAAATTAAGTTTAACTAAGAAAATAAAATAATATATTAATTTATCCTAGGTCTAAAAATTAATTATTTAAGAAAAGAAAAGGAAATTTATTTAGTTTTTTAGAAAAATGTTTTTTATCTTATGGAAAACAAAATACATGAGTATAAAAAAATAAATAAATATAAAAATGGATTTTTTTATGATTTTATGAAAACAATAATAATAATAATAATAACAAAAAATAATAATAATAATAATAATAACAATAATGAAGAAAATAAATAAAAATAAAAATATAAAGCAAAAGTCAGGGGGGTTAATTAGTAATACGAATGGTGTTGTGAAGAAAAAAGACTAGGCCCATCCTAAAGCCCAGGTGCTGCAAACAAACAAAAAATGTGAAAATGTGAAAATGTGAAAAGCAAAAGGCAGCGTTGGGTCTTGAACCCGTGACCTTGAGGTTACCAGTGTGCTGCCTTACCACCGGGGTGGCCATACATCCGTTGATATAAGCAAAACAATAAATATATGATACAAAACGCGCCCTGATTACACTTCATCTTCAACCTCCAGCCAAATGACTTGTATCTTATTCATCTCTCAACAAAAATGAAAAGTTCAAACATGAAAGTTGTGGCATTTCTTCCCACGAATTCAACCATATAAATAACTTAAGCTAACAATGAAAGATGAAGGAGAATTTCTCTGGCCCTAATTAAAAACCTAAAAATTTCAAAAAACTTCAACTCTAAAATTCTCTAAGCTCAGGCCATATAAATGCAAACTGTAGATATGCACAGTTTCGTGGCAAAGTTATCTACATTTTATCTTCACAAATCAAGACCTAACAATGTCTAAATAATGAGATGAAAAGTCAGAAAACTCACCTTGCAGCTGGAGATCGTGTTTTGAGTTAGATCTACTTTCAAAGTGTTTTAATAATTGGGTGAGCTCCCTTGCACCTCCAGGAAGCTATTACAAAGCTTACTTTGTGCTGAGAGTTCTTGAATCAAGCTGAAGAAGTCAATGTGCAATGCCCTGTTTTTGAAAATGGAGAATGGTGTAAATGGTATTACAGTTTGAAAACAGGGGTTGGGATAGTTTTTGTATGTGTATTAGAAGCTTTATGGATGGTTTGGCCAAGAAATGCACGAGGGAATTTGGAGGTTGGGTTCAAAAATCAGAAATGACAAGGTTTTCTGCTTGTATGGAGATTTCCAGTTTTGGGGAGTTTGAGGACTTATTCAATCGTGTCCTGGCTTAGAATACACTTGTATCATTATATGGAAAAGGTTAGAAGACTTGAGGAGGTCAGAAAACAAAGATCACATGTTATGAGTTTTTGAAGTTATCTTGAAAAACATGGTTTCAATGCAAGGTACATGTCTTGTAGAGTGGCTTGTAACTTTAAACATGTTTGTTTTAAGTTTATAGAGCATACTTGTGCAGAAATAATTGGTGCAAAGCTCCATACAAGTTGACTTTGTGATTAAAGTCACTTTTCCAAAATGGAAGTGTGAACTTTGTTCCATTAATAAAAAATTTACTTGGACAAAGCTTGAATCAAGTGGATAATAGATCAAAAGTAAGTGAATTCTTATGATTATGGATAGATCTTGTGGTTTATAGGCCTGCAAAACAAGGTTGTGCATCATAGGTTTGAAATTGAATTCTTGTTCATCACAAAATGACTTGTAATTTAAGTGTGAAAACCCTAACTTCATCTCTTCAATTCTCCCAACTCAAGAATGATCTCAAGGAGTTCTTGGACATTTTGGAAAGCTTGTAATGTTCTCTACAACCCCTCTTTGAATCACTTTTGAAAATTTCCCTTGGAACTATATGAAAAGTGCCAAGAAGTTAGGTCAAAATCCTGACCAAAACTAGGGCAAAATTTCACTAAGTGTCCAATTTCAAGTCTATGACTTTATGAATTAATAACTTAATATCCAAGCATTTTTAGGATAATTTCTGTAAAGAAATTTTGTAGATATTATGGAGATATACAACTTTCATGTTGAAAGTTTCTTCTGAATCCTCTTGCATCATGGTGAAAAATTGGCCCAAAGTTAAGAAAAAAACATGAAGTTTAAACACTTAGAAAAATTTCTAAGTTAGAAAACTTTGACTTTTCAAAATGAAATGTTGACTTTTTGGTTTCCTGATGAATAAGTTTCATATTTTGACATGTTTTGATGAATTGTGATCTTTGACATTGAATTTTGACCAAAAAGTCAAAGTTTGACTTTTCAGTGTACAATTGACTTTTTGATCAGTTCTCTGAAAATTCACTATCAGTCCAATTGATCTTGAGCAATGTTTTAGGTCATGTAATTAGGTAAAAATGATGAAATTGAACTCTTGAAATCATGCTTCAAACCAATTTACCATTTGCTAGGTTAAAAATTAGAAATTGCCCTTTCTCAGTCAAAACCCTAATTTTGACCATTTTGCCCTTTTGATGATTTGATCAAATTTCTTAGTGAAATGTGGTCCAAACTTGATCAAATGATACATATGAATTTATAATGTTGATGTTGATGAAAAATTATGAAGTTTGACTGTAAATTGGCCATAGTTTACTTTTTTCCCAATACAGCTGATTTTTAGGTCAACTGCTCAATTGACTGAGCAACAATGTGATCCAAGGCTTGAAACTTGACATGAGAAAATTTGAGGGTCCACAATGATCCATGAAAGTCATTTGAAGCATTGAAAGTTCAATTATCATTGTGCAATCTCAAACCCTAATTTTGGTCATCAGTGCTTAAGGAGGTGTCTTGAGCTGATCAATCCTAGTGCAGTCTTGAACCAAGAGAGATCCTTGTGAGAAAATATTTGATAAATGAGAGGGAAAATTTTGGGGTACAACAGTCTCCCCTATTTTCGTCGGGCAAAGTGTGATATAAAGGTAGGGTCGCTAGGCGATGAAAGTGTGTCTCCAAGCGATGGAAGGCAGAATTGGTTGTCCAAGTTGGAAATCTTAAAATGATCATAACTTTAGTTCTAGAGCTCGGATTGAGATTTCGTTCGAAGCGTTGGATAGATAATGCTATGAAATTTAGTTATATGTAGAAAGATGATAATTAAGGAGTATATCTCTGAGACCTAATTTAGAATATAATTAGGTTCCCCGCGTTGAATCGCAATGATGTTGTGTTAATTACTATGATGATGTTACGATGTTGTGTTGATTACTATGATGATGTTATGATGTTGTGTTGATTACTATGATGATCTTATGATATTGTGTTGATTACTATGATGATGCCATGATGTCGTGTTGATTACTATGATGATATGGTGATGTTTGTGATGAATCATGAATGGTGATGCGTGTTGACTAGTCGTGGTCGTATTAAATATGTTGTTGCACATCATTGCATTCATGGAATATTTTAGCACTTAGTTCCAGTGAAGTTAGGACTTAGGTCCAATTAATATGATATGATGATTGTCCAGTGAAGGCAACAATCCCATAGTGTGGATTGGGTGCAACAATGAAGTGCTCTGGTTCTAAGCGGAAATTGATCCTATGGTGGGGATCTTTTGAGATAACGAGGACTGAGTCATCAGTGGAGTTTTGATACCACATGCATGAGTCTATTATGTTGCATTAAATTCTATGTGATATTGCATAATGATTTATTTGTGATGCTTGATGATACATTACGTATGATGATATGTGTTCGTGTAATGATGAGGTTGTGAAGGTGTGTGTATAACATGAATATATGATGATGTGATAAACCTTGCTTATGTGTATATTTAATATGTTTATTCCTTATGTCTTATATAATGATTATGATTTACTCACCCTTTCTGCTTAAATGTTTCTTACACGTGGGTAACACACGGGTGATCGAGAATAGTCCGTAGAAGTATTAGAGGATAACTTTGAAGTGTGTTTATTTGCTTTTGTTAAATAAATGGAGTCTTTATATGATATGTAACATCAGTGTTGGGATCAAATGATTGGAACTTATGTTCTTTATTTTGTTTTAAGATGTTGAGTCACCCTACACATGGTGCTCAAAATGTTTTGATTTATAAGTATGAGTTATTAAGTATGACTGATTTTATGAAGTACTATAATGAGGTGTTTTGAACTATGATTTCCACTTCCATGATTCTAAGAACTAAATGTTGATTCTATCTTGTTAAAGATTTTAAAAACCTGTGTTACGGAGCAGGATGTGTCGTTATGATGGTTTATACGAAGATGTGACACCCTTGTTAGTGATATACTCTGATTTATTTATTGAAATAATTGTGAATATTCCTTGGGGTTTAGAAGGGTGTTACATATGGGAGATAGAGTTTTGCTCCAGCTTCGCCAGTGTTGTACTCCAAAATTTCCCCTCTTCTTTTTTAACTTATTTGGCTTATGTTTCATCTTACCTTGCATATTCATTTATTTGAGATGGGATCAAGGTGTTCTTGTCTTATGGTTTTCTTCCAGCAATATAAGATGTTTGAATTGTCAAGCAGTACAAGGAGAATCCAATATCCTCATTCTTTTGGTCACTCAGGCTACAAAGGATTTCCATGCCTCAGGACATCCCAATATGCCCACCTCGTCTTCAAATGATTGAACTTGCCAAAGATTTGAAGTGAATCTCATTTCTCCTATCTATCTCTTGGAAAAAGGGTTTTCATAATTTAAAGTGTGAAATTCCTTCATTGACCAAATTCTTGAAGCTTAATCATTATCATGGTACATAAGCCATCCTTGTTCAAAATATTCTCCATCATGCCCAGAGAAGTTAGGGTTTGAGTCTGAGACACCATCTCCTAGTATTTTCAGTCAAAATTAGGGTTTGTGATAAAATCACTTTATTTCTTATTCTTTGAGAAAAACTTTATCCCATGGTATTCTACATGTCCCTAAGAATCTATGGATGGAAAATTGGCCATTAATTTTGATCAGAAGATGTTTAATTGTTCGGTTAATTATGAATTAGTTGAATTTGGGAAAAGTCAACTGTGTAGTCAGAAAAGTCAACTCCTGACTTTTTGAGGTCAACATGTCAAAATTTACCAATGTGTGGAATTTGATCAAGAAATGTCAAAGGAATCATAAAAATCAACAAAATCAATAAGGTTGGCGAAGGTTGATTTTTTGGGACATAGAAATTTTCTGTGTAAGAGATTTTTGTGTTCATATGGTCATCTTTCAAACCATGTATCTGACTCATGTGTGAATGGAAATTTGCAAACAAGGGATCAAATTAAAGGAGAGATTACATGCTTCAAATTTGTCATTGAGGGCATATGTCCAAAAGTTTCATGGATTTAAGTTATTTGAGCATGAAGGGAGAAGCTCATTCAAATTTGGTTTTAACACTTAGTGAATTTTCGGAAACATGTAGTCAGGTTCATCATCATGATTGGCAAGCTGATTTTCTCTTTGATTCAAACATTATTTCAGATCAATCTTAACACAAGAGTTATTCCTCTTTCCCTGATCTTTCTAACCACACCAAATCCATCATCATTGGATCATTTTTTAGAAAGTTGTGATTGTTCAAAGTGAAACACTTTAGATGTCGAATTTGCAACACTTTGTGAAACTTCACTAAGTTTTATATGCGGTCTGTCATATCCTAAATTTGTCCGTCTTATTTCTACTATCAAAATTATTTTCAAACTTGGACTTTATAAAAATTTTGGTTTAATTTTACTAACATTTTAAATATTAATTTATTTGGTTTTTCTTTAAAATTATTTATATTTTTTAAATATCAAATATTTTCCCACTCTTCCTATACTTTCAAGTGACTTCTTATTTTGAATAAACAAGACATCACAATTAATAAAGAGGTAACGCTTGCAAACATAAGACAATGGGTTCAAATTTCACTTGGTGTACTTTGGATATTTTTTACTTGTTACTAATTTTATTCCCATCTCAAATTATATTAAAAAAATCCCAAAAAAAATCATTTTTTATTATTCAAATATTATTTTCTTTTTTTTAAATATATAATTATTGTATTTTAAAAATAATCATTTATTTGATTTTATGGACTTTTACCAAAATTGAGTGTAAAAATCATAATAAATATAAAAAATATTTTATTTTCTGGTTAACTGTTTCTCATTGATCCAGTTGTGTCAATATGTGTCATAGTCAGCTTTTGATTGATCAGCTCCTAGTAGTTCCTCCATGTAGAAAGCGAGGGGGTGAGAGCCTCCTCGAAACTTGTCTAGTGTGGCACCCATTTCGGAATTAGCTTTGATGAGTTGATTGAATCTTGTTTTCATGGATCCCACCGTATGCCTGTTGAATCCCCCGTCGGAGATGACCATAGCAGTGTAGAATGAATCCCAAGGTCTGTGAGAGAAGAAATACAATGGAACGGTCCCCATGCCTGGGAAGTAGAAGTCTTCTGGCCGCGAGATGCTCATGGCGACTAGTATGGGGATGATGTTGGAGGACTCCTTCCCCTCTTTGACATTTTTAGCTTCTGGAGCTTCTTCACAGACACCCTCTTTATTCTTGTATTGCTTGAGATGCTCATCTCGAATCAATATATCGATTGAATCTGGATGCAATCCTCAGTGTTGTGCTCATGGCTTTTATAGAACCTGCTGTATTTGCTCTTGCCGGTTCTTGGTTTGGAAGGCGTCTATTGGGGAAAGCGTACCCCAACCTGTTTGAACTCTAAATTAGGGCACTTAGATAGAATACGTCCCTCGAGGTAGTAAGAGGGGTGTATTCGTGGAACCTACCAGTAGGCTCCTTGTAGTCCTTGGAGTCCCGGGATTTGTCTTCTCGTTTCTTCTCTCCCCGATGGGATGTCAAGGGCTCGTCACCTCTTGAGAACTTGGTGCTCTCTCTGTGCCTCGACTCCCTGGCGCTATTGGCGGATTCCTTTTCCTCGTATTATATGTATGCTTGAGCTTTGAGGAGGAGGGAGTCGAGCGTGGACGATGATTCGATGCCCACTCCTATAGCAAAGTCACTGCGGGGACGGAGCCCGCGCTCAAGAAGGTATTTTTTTTCATGTTGTTGGTCGTGGAGACATGTATTGCTTCCTTGTTGAAATGCTCGATGTATGCCCTCAAAGACTCATATCTGCCCTGGATGATCGCTTCGAGTGAAGCCTTTGACTTTGGGTGTCAATGGGAGGCAGTGAAGTGCCTTGAGAACATCATCCCCAATTGCTTCCATGAGGTAATATATTTGTCTAGGATACTTTTGTACCAGGACATTGCTCCTTTTCTGAGGGTGGACGAGAAGAGTTTGCATTTGATGACGCCCCTGACCCTTTGATAGTCGAGGAGGGCGTCAATAATCTCTATGTGTTTGTCAGGATCAACCGTACCATCATATGTTCCCAGTGTAGGTGGCTTCTCCAGGCCGATTAGGAGCTAGGCCTCTATAATCTCTCTGATAGCGGCCCACGGGGATTTTCATCGTTGCTTTCTACGAGAGATGGAGAAGGGGAGTGATAATTCCTTCCCTATCGGACGTCATGGTCTCATCAGGGGGAAGGACTCCTTCGTTGTTATCTTGGCTTAGGCAATGGTGATTGACCGCGGTCAACTTGGAGGTCACTCTTCTTCTTCTTGGATGATGAAGAGTCTTGGTCTTTCGTGGGAGGTGTGCGGTTGCGTTTCTTGAAGAAAGAAACGTCATGCTTCTCCTTTCTTGGTGGATGGCCACATCTAGGTGGAGATAAGTTGGGGGAATCTCGTCGTCGAGGTCTCTGAGGATGAGACTTTGACTACTTCTTCTCCCAGACCCTTATCTTTTTAATCTGCTGTAGGATAAGGGTGTTGGTCTGGTGGATGGTAGCGAGCAATGCTGCAATGGACATATCAGTGTTGTGAGGAATGTGAATTGGTTGCAGGACATCCGGCAGTTCCTCGGTGGCGATCTTGGGACGTTGTTCGTCCAAGAATTGTTGAACGTCGTGCTGGGCGTCGACGAAATATAGGGACGCATTCCGACAATCGCAGAAACCAAGGTTATCCTCAAGGTGAGGATGTTCTTGACTTCCGTCAGTCTTGTGTGCTTGGGAAAGCGCAGCCTTTCCAGATGGCCGGTGATCATCACGGTCAGGCATGATTATCGAATGAAAAGGATCTTTGGTTTTTCAGACTTTGAGGAATAGAAAATGGGGAAGATAGGTTCCCACAGACGATGCCACTGATCTTACCTATGATCAGAACCTGCAAGGTGGCCGGATGACGATCTTCTGTCGGGCTGGAATATCGAGGAGGAAGAAAAGGGGGTTGTACCTGCAAGGCACTTCGACGATCAAGTAAGTGTGAGAGCAAAGAGATACAAGCAGAATGTTAGGGTTTTTGTGGTGAACAGTGAATATTCGATACATGGCCCTCACATGCGTGAGAGTTTATATAATTCCCCTATTGCGTAGCCATTGGTTCCTATTTTTGGGCCTAGATATGCGGGTCCGTGGAAATAGAAAAATGCTAGGACTTGGTTATACCAAGCAGGTGTGCCCGTAACTAGCCGTTGGTGTTACAACTGGTTTTTAAATCAGAGTCGCCACCCTTAATTTTTATCCTAGAGGAAGGGAATATAAAGGAATAATCCTAAAGTTCAGAGATTCTAGATTTGGACTCAGTTATAGACGAGGGAAAGATGTTAGGCACCCCTTACCCACCTTGTTCGCAAGGATACTAGGTTTAGAAGCGCGATTTTAGGAAAAAGGAATTTTAATATATTAATAGGGAAAGGGTTTGAATTTTAGTTAGGGGGACTCGCAACGATTTTCGATCGTATGCCTACGTATCCTCTTAGGAGGAATCAGAGTCCTATTTCGTAGTTCGGGATGTGTTTGTATTTTTTATGGATTACGCGGTTATTTTAATTTTACCCGTACTTAGTTCGAATGTGTGGATAACAGAGATTTTGAACTAAGCGCGAAGTTAATTAAAAACTCTTTGTATTCCTTTTTGAAAATTGATTGTTTGATTTAATTTATTTTAAAAATAGTTTGGTGTTTGTTTATGTATTTTTTTTTACGTAGAGCAAAGGAGTCTGATATAGCCTCCTCGTCACATAGTCAGATGTTAGCCACATGTCGCTTGCGGATGTAGTAATTCGGTGAATCGCGGGTTTTAATATTTTGATGCAAAATATTAAATTAATCTATGGTGAAAAATGTTTTTTTAATACGTGTTTAAAAGATATGATTTAATATTGATTAGCTGTATTAAGACGTAGAGCGAAAAATTTGATATAGTCTTCTTATCACGTGGTCAGATATTAGCCAAATGTTGCTCGTAGATAAAATTCTTAGTGAACAACGTGGTTTAATAATTTTGTAGAATTTTAATTAAAGATGTCTGTGTGTTTTATACGATAACTAAGATAAACAAATTAATTAAAATTATACATAAATCTAAATCTGGATGTAAGAAAGATACATGGAGTGTGAAAAAAAAATTGGTTAGAGATTAGAAAAAGAGAAAGCCCAATTAAAATAACCTAATAAAAATCCTAATTCTAAATTATAATTAATTAAAATAAATTTAATTTAAAATTAAAATAAAAAATAAATAAAAAACATAGCAATACAAGTGGGGCGGCACTCATTTTACTATCAATAGATTTTTCATCATTTTTTTTTGTAGCAAATGGAAACAAACTTTAAAACAGAGCAATTAGGATTAAACATGTGGTTAGGCAGTTAATAAAAATGAGTTGTGTTGGTTAGTAAAATTAGACCCGACACCTAATACATTTAATCCTAATTCTAATTTAGATATTACTAGAATAATGATTTGTTCAAAAATATAATAATTATAACTGTATTTAATTAGTATAAAAACTTATTTGAAAATAAAACCAGTACCTAAAATTAAGGCTACAATTAGTATATAGGGGAATATTGATCAGCAAAAGAGTAGAAAAGGTGGATTAGAAGCCCAAGGCCCACAACCAATTCTAATCCAATGTATACTAAAGGAAGAATTTAAATAAAATAAAAAAACCTGAATGGAGAGGGTCGCTTGTTGAACTGGGCCTGGAAAGATACGCGGAGGAAAAAAAATACAACTCATTTCAAAGACACCTTTATTCTTATCAGTGAAATAAAAACAATTTTCTTTATAAAACGTTTTAATCATGATTAAAAAGTAGCAAAGTTAATAACAGTAGTTATAACAAAAATAATAGTAATAAAAATAATAATTTTAATAATAGTTATAATATAATAATTATGAAATTAATTAAAATATTCAAATATAATAATAAGAAATTGTAACCAAATTTTGATTTAAGATAAAAAAAGATTAAATGAAATAATAATTATAAAGTATTTCAAAAGAAATTTCTGAAATGGGTTAGATTGTTTTGGGCCTTAAATGAGAAATGTTTCATACATTCCATAAAGGATGGATTTTAAATGGGCCTTATTAGTGTTTAATGGGCCATCATATATTGATGGTCCATTCTGGATTGATACATCTCTCTCTGATGCTTTACACCCCATAGAAATAAAAATTATATAATATGATTTATTTTAAAAACGAATTCTAAATATAAAATAAGGATAGGGCAAATTTGGGATATGACAGCTGCCCCTATTTAATCATCTTTCGATTGAACAATGCGAGAATACGCAGGTCTCGCACGTTATGATCAGAAGTTTATTAAATATTGGAAGACCCCGCAATTTGTCCGAGAGATTACAAGAATACACTGTACACCGCTCCCATGAGTAAGAAGAATATGCATAGATAATGATGTATCATCTAACCAGCATTTGAAACGAAGTTGATTCAATGACGACACGGGTAACTCGTCAGTATCTAAAAGAGTTTGGTAAAATTTGCGTATTTACCGTACTTTTAGGAAGTAAATGATACAAGTTTTAAAAAGTTGACTTACTAATGCTTGGAGACTAATATAGTAAGTTTTGGTTTGATTTGGTTTTGCTTATTCATCGCAACCTAGGGGATGGATAAAACAAAGTCTGATAATACATTGATGCATGGAGACTGATGTAACGAGTTATATTGCAGAAAAAGTTTTGATAACCACATTGCTGCATGGAGACCAACGTAATAAAAGAAATTTGATAATGACATCGTTGCATGGAGACTGATGCAATATATTATATTGTAGATAGGAAAACATGTTGTTGCGTGGAGACTGATGCAATAGGTTAAACTACAGATTCCATACATTGCTGCATCGAGCCTGACACAATGAACTATTTTGCAGAGGAAGGAATACACTGATGCATGGAGACTGATACAATAAATTAAATATAGAAAATTTCACAATTCCCAACGGTCCTCAGATTGGGTTGTACGCTTTTAGGCCTTTGTAAAGGCGTTAGATTGAGTCTCCCCAACGGTGGGGCAAGTGTCGGCCCAGTTTAGAATAGGAGCCCCCTAAGTTATTTGCCTTAGGTGAAAGGGTGATGACTTGAGATCAAGTCAAGTTTCGGGGAAGTGCTGCCCGAGAGGGGGAACTGTCAACTCCCATCGACGATGGCTCTATGACTCATGTTGAGGATTCAGAAATTCACGTGTGGTGTGTTCGACCAGCCCAGGGGGAATTTCATTGGTTGACTTCATTTTCTTCTCATATCAACGTAGTTCCTGTTAGGGCCCTAAATTTGCGGGAAGGCAAGGAGTTTCCACGAGTGCACGTCTTCAATAAGCATGTTTGTAAGGCGCTGTATTGATATCGATTGTTTTCCAGCCATCGAAAGTGGAATGACGCAGGTGCGTGGTTTTGTGTGAGACTGTTGTGGGCGACTTATCCTCTCGCGGGTCCCAGGTGGCAGCTATTTGGGTTTCCATCATTACATAGGGCATTTTAAGAGCCCAAGTAATGGTGACTTTTCCCAAGCTACCTTGTGAGGTGGGGGATATCTATAAAAAGGGAATTAGGAGGTTCATTTGTCATTTTCAAGCTCTCTCTTATCCTCTCTCCTACCTTTGCCCATGGATCCGTCACTCCAATGCCACCGTAGAGATCTTCAATGATAATCTTCTCCAAGTAAGTGATTTCATCTTGATCGTATTTTTTTAGTTTTTTTTAATTAAATGCTTGGGTTTTTCCATGAACAGATGAATCTCTGGATGAAGATTCATGGGTTTTGAAATGAATCTCCAAGGATGTTCATCAAAGTTTATAGATGTGGGTGAATATTCATAGATCTAGAATACCGTTCTGACTCGCGTCGGGGTCGTCCCAGGATTTGGACAACTTGATCGTTCGATGAAATGTCCTCGTGTAAGTCGTTGACCATTTAAATTGTTGGTTGTCAAAGGGTTGGGTGGAGGTTCATTCCTCGATGCATTTACCGCCCTTTCACTTGATTTGCAGTGGAAGGTGAAGAATGGAAAAACACAAGAAAGGAAGGTTTGAATTGGGGTTTTGAAAATTAAGACAATAGACACGTTAGTTATCCTGGTTCGTTTGAACTCAAACTACTCCAGTCCACCTGCCAAGGTGATTTCACCTCTCTCAAATGAAGTCTTAATCCACTAATCAAACTTGATTACACAAACACACTGACTACTGTCAATGTCTTCTTGAGTCTAAACCACAACCCGGTTTTCTCAAGGTATTACTAGATAAAATAATTTAGAGTGTGTACAAATATGTTTTAAACAAAATTGTATCACAACAGTGATGTATACACAATTGAAAAGCACGAGATAGAAAGGTAATAATATTTTTCTTTTTCAATGCGCAGTAAAGTCGTGTGCGATTTCTTCTTCAAGTCTTCTTTATATAGGCGATACATGAGAGACATGAGAAGATGCTTTTGAAAGGTTGATAAAGTGTAGTAAATGTACTTTCCAAAAATAGAGTCTTGTCTTGATTTAGCCGTTACTTTTTTATTTGTAATGAATAAATTATAAAGCTTCAGAACATGCTTTCTTGGGGTCATATCAGAAGATGACTATTACAGTTGAGAATTCTTTTGTTCTTCCAAAACTTTACTTATCAGAATATCAGAGTTTTTGTTCGCAGCGTTGGTGCATTCAAAAGTTGTAATATTAGAACTTCTACATTTAAGCGTGTCACACGAATTTACTTCTAAGTATGATGTGTCACAGTAGAGCTTCAAAAATGAAACTTTCTCACCTTCTATGCTTCTTACATCATAATTTTCCTGCATATCAAAAACATTATTAGAGAGTGTAATATGATGGGAGAACTGACTTGGTTGTTTTGTGTTTGATCGCAATTATTGCGGATAGTAAGAGCCGCCACCAAATTTTCTTTTATCCAATAAAGGAAAGGGTGAAAAGAACAGGAAAGACCTTTGAGATATTTTCTTGAGTTCGGAGGGTAGGTTATGAAAAGGGAAGGTGTTAGCACCCTTTTCATCCGTAGTTATCTACGGGCTCTTAGTTGCTTGCTAAATTACTTTTGAAATTGCTTTGTTTGAAATGTGTTTGTGGTGTGTTTTGAAAGTATTTTTGTAAAGCGCCTTCGTTTAGGTAAACTTTGTCATGTTTCTTATCTCTATAAGAATGTATACAAAGTGTTGGACTTTTTGAAAATATTTTATGTTTTGAAAGTGTTTGGTGTGTTTGAAAAGATGCTTATTTTTGAAGATGGATTGTGAGCAAGCAACTAAGAACGTTCTACCTACTCAAAAGTATTTTTTTTCCATTGATTGGTAAGAAGCCCTATCATTGGATGTGAAGGGACGGGCATGGGTCATCGTATAGTCATAGAAAGCAATATTGTGAGATACCTTAGCAATTTTTATAAGGGTCTAAGATCATTTAGGAAGGCAACTTTGAAGGGTCATCGAGGGACTATGATCTTGTATTTTTGAATGTTTTTGCTAAGATGTCTCACATGCATATCATGACCATTTTCTCAAGGCAACAAATAGAGTTAACCCTAGAGATGCAAGTGTACAAGTGTTTTGTATTTCATGCTTGTTTTGTCTTGGATTAGAGTTTTCTAAAATTGATTTTATCTTTTCATACAAACCCTAATTACTAGCATTTATATGAAAGTGATAAATTACGGAAATATAAATTCTATGCTATTACATCATTTTGGGGGATGGGGTATACAAATTTACAAAGGGGGAATTTGCAAGAGATTAAACCCTAGTTATCTATTACAACTATATTGAATATATTGTATAAGAAATGAATAAGTGAATATAATGTACAAGAGATAAATGAAGGGAAAAAAGACATGAATTTGTTTAGTTTTGGGGATTTTCTTTTAACATGTTTAACTAAAATAGCTAATTAAAAATTAAACTAAGTAAATTAGAAAAGAAAATACTTTTAGTGTTTTTGATGAAAAGGTTTTAAAAAGAGAAATTAATTAAATAAAGAAACCTAACGTTCTAAATTATTTTTAATTAAAAGAGAAATAAATAAACCTAAGTCTTAACTAATTGAATAAAAAATAATAAAAATAAATAAATTTGATAAGGAAATGTTTTTTTAGTCTTTTTGGTCTTAAAGAAAATAAATATGAGTATATTTAATATAAATAAATAAATAAAATATTTTTGATATTTTTATTAATGAAAATGAATATTGTAATAATATTAATAATAATAAATAAAAGAAATAAAATAAATAAATAAATAAATAAAATAAGCCAGGGGGTGAAACTTAAATTTGAGGTGTTTGGGAGTAAAATAGTTTTTGAGTTTGGCCCATTAATGATTTTTGAAATCGGAAAATAAAAGAAAACATTGGGCCTGCGTTGTTGTATAGTGAAGGGGGGTTAGCAAAATAAAAATGACAAAGCCCAGCACTTCATGGGCCCAAATGCGTTAGTTAGGAACAAAAAAAGTAAAAATGAATGAAAAATTGTGAAAAGTGGCAGCGCTGGGGCTCGAACCCACGCCCTTAACAATAAACGCGCAATGCTTTACCACTGGGGTGGCTATACATCCGCTGTATAAATTGAAATCATAAAATTATATTACAAAATGCTTCCATGGCCTGAACTTCATCTTCAACCTTGCGCCAGCCATACCACATGTAACTTACTCATTTCTCAACAAAAATGGAAAATGCAAACATGAAAGTTGTAGAAAACTCTATCACGATTCCAGAAATATAAATCACTAAAACTATAAATCAAAGATGAATGAGAATTTCGTTGGCCCTTATCTGAACCCTAATTTTTCTAGAAATTCCAATCTCAAAATTCTCTATGCTCGGGCAATATAAATGAAAACTATGGACATGGTTAGCTTCAGGACAATGATATCTACATTTTGTCTTTGAAAATAGAAGTCTAATAATGCCTATATGAAGAGTTGAGAGTTCAGAAAATTACCTTCAAAACTGGAAATCTTGAAATGAGTTAGAGGACCTTTCAAGGTGTTGTGGTGATTGAGTTAGCTTTAGTGAACCTCCAGGAAGCTAATGCAATGATTAGTTTGTGCTAAGGATGGATGGAATAGTCTGGATAAGTCAAGATGCAATGCCCTATTTTTGAAAATAGTGGTTAGTGAATATGGAGTTACAGTTGGATAACAGGTGTTGGGATTTTTTATGTATGATGTTTAGAAGCTTTTGGAACCAAAAGGCCAAGAAACACACGAGTAAATTTAAAGATTGGGTTCAAAACTCAGAAATGATAAGTTTTGAGGTGTTCTTGGTGATTCTCTGTTTTAGGGTGTTTCAGAGCTTGAGCATTCGTGTGTTTGCTTGTAAATAACTTGTATAGTTATAAGCAAAAGGTCTTAGGATTTGAAGTTGATAGATTTGTGAGATATAGAGTTGTGGCTATGTTACTTTGTTTTGAAGAAAAGTGGAAAACAAGTTTCAATGTGTTGTACAAGCATGGTCTGAGTTGGTAGGGGGTTCTAAACATGTTACTTTTGGTTTTTAACTTTGCTTGTGTTCATATGAAACAAGTTAGGAGCTCTATGCATTGACTTTTGCAATAAAGCTTGCTTTTTAAAATGGAAGTGTTACATTTGTGCCATTAATGGAATAACTATTTGGACAATGCCTCAAATGCTTGGATCAAAGCTCTAATAGTTGTGTAAACGTTTAATTATGGAGTGAAATGCAAGTTAGAAGCCTGGAAAGTGGGATTTGTACAACATGCTTGAAGATTGGATCAAGTGTTCTTCACAAATCTGCCTTGCAAAACAAGAATGAAACCCTAACTTCATGGCTTCGATTCTCTTAGCTCAAACATGACCTCAATGAGTTCTGGGACTTTTTAGAAATCTTGTAACATGCTCTACAATTCCTCTTTGAAACACTTTTTCAAACTCTAATTATAACTATGTGAAACTTGGCCAAGAAGTTAGGTCAAAATCCTGACTTAAGATGCTCAAAATTCTACTAAGTGTTTTAGTTTCATGGACATGTCTTTATGAATTAATAACTTGAGATCTTAGCATTTCTAAAAAAAGTTATGTCCTATAATGTTTTAGATATCATTTAGATCTACAACTTTCATGTTGGAAGTTTTTCTTGAATCATCTTGCATCATGGTAAAATTTTGGCACAAAGTCATGAAAAAAAGTAAATTTTCCAACACTTAGAAAAATTTCTAAGTCTTCAAAATTTTGACTTTTCAAAGTGAATTTTGACTTTTTGATTTCTTGATGAACAAACTTCATATTTTGACATGTCTTGATGAAATTTGATTTTTGAAACTTGATTTTGATCAAAAAGTCAAAATTTGACTTTTCAGTGTATCAGTTGACTTTTCATCAGTTGACTGAATTTCAACTATCAATTAATTGATCTTTGGAAGTGTTTTGAACCATACCATTAGGTCAAAATGATACATTTGAATCCTTGATATCATGTCTCAAACCAATAAGTCATGTATTTGTTCAACAGTAAAAAATTAAGCCTTTTTAGTCAAAACCCTAATTTTGACCATTTTGACCTTTTGGTGATCTGATCAAATTTCTTGAGGAATTATGATCCAAACTTGATCAATTGAAATATATGAGTTCATAATGTTGATGTGGATCAAAAATTGTGAAGTTTGACTGTAAATTGACCATAATTGACTTTTTTCCTAATATAGTTGATTTTGGGTCAACTGATCAATTGACTGAGCAAAAATGTGATCCAAAGCTTGAAACTTGACATGAGCAATCTTGGGAGTCCAAAATGATCCATGAAAGTCATATGAAGCATTAAAAGTCCAATTGTCCTTGTATAAACTCAAACCCTAATTTTGAGTCATTAGTGCTTGAGGAGGTGTCTTGAGCTGATCAAACCTTGTGCAGTCTTGAATCAATGGAGATATTGTGAGAGAATTCTTGAGAAATTGAGAGGGAAAATTTTGGGGTACAACAGAGAACATATTTGTGATTTATACATATCATGTGTTTGTTATCATCAAAACTCTTACATGGATGTAGAACCAAACAATATTCTAACAATCTCCCCCTTTTTGATGATGACAAAAACTTGTATATTTTGATAGAATAAGGTCTCCCCATGAGTTGGATACTCAGGTAAAGAAAAAATACTTCCCTGAAGATGTTCTGATAAGAGCTTTGAGATAGAGGTTTTTGATGTGTCCACAACATAAGTTACTTTCAGAGGTTGTTTTTCAATATATTTTTCATGTTTGCTTTCAGAGGATAAAAGTAAAAGTTATTATATTCAAAATGTTTGAGACTGAGTCTAGATACTCTTATATTCAAAATATATTACGTTCTCCCACTTTTGTCATGAATCAAAAAGCAATAAAAACACGAAAATAGAATAGAATTCATTTTGTATTCAAAGAGGATTAAGATAGACAGAAGATGGTAGATAAACAAAAGATAGAAATGAGAAGCAATTAGAGGAAACAAAACATTTTATCAGAACTAAGGTTTAGGAGGTGGAAGTCGTGTGAACAAGGCTTCCAATAAACTCTTGATCTAATTATTCGATTCCTCTTGTTTCCCAAGCCTACCCTTAATTTCCTTGCTATTTTCACCCTGCTTGTCTAACCTTTCCTTAAACACAACACTTTCATTATTCAACTCCTCCAGAGTTTTCAACACAAAAGAATATGATATTTTTTCAACAAAAGAGACCATATTCTCTGAACTTACTGCATCTGATTCTTGCTCAGGATTTTCTTCGACTCCCTTGCATTTATCTTAAAACATGACCATAGGAAGAGGTTCAGGAGACAATTCATTAATTTTTGATGTCCGAGGGGCTTCCCAAGGGGTGTTGTCTAGCAGAAGGAGGGGTTTCTTTATCTAGTGTCACATAACTTGATCCTTGAAAATTTCCAGGCGATCGCAGAAGTCCTGTTGAGCAATTTCACAACTGAGCTCCTTTAGCTTCAGGGATTCAGAGTTAAACCATTCTCTGAACTGATTCTAGTGAAAATCAGAAGCAGTTGGATTGAGATTCTCCATGCAAGATAGCTTGAGGGACTTAACCCATTCGTGTATTTTTGTTTCAAAAATCAGCAAGGATTTACCAACATCTGGTTTGGATAATTTTGGTATTGGTTTGGGAACGACAATTTTCTGAGAGCTTGTGACAAGATTGTCCCAAGCTTCTAAATCAATGATTATTCTGAGGGGATCTTCTGGGTAGTTATTTGGAGAGGGTGAGTCATAAAGAATGATAGGTGAGTTGGGTGGTGTTGAAAGATAGGGAGATGGAGGATCTAGGATGGAGAAGGTTTGTGATTTAGTTGTGAGGATTATTGGTGGTTGAGAGATAGAGAGATGGCAAGTGATGCCAGGGATGGATGATGTGGTATCAGAGTCAAGATTTGGATTTTCGATTTGGCGAGGGTTAAAAAGTGGATCAAATTGATTAATATTAGAGAGAACTTGTGCAAGTTCTGGCTGAGTCTGATCAAAATGGGTAAAAGATGGATTAATCAGAGGATTATATGGAGGTATTGAAGTGTCAACATCTAGGTCAAAGTCATAAAGGGTTTAAGGAGATGGATCTTCTGTGGGCTTTGGAGATGAGGGGGTTTCAGATGTTGATAAAAATATTGATTCAATAATAGAAACAAAAGACGAGTTACCTTTCTTTTTGGCAGCTTTGGGGGTCTTCTGAGAAGTTCCTTCTTCAGCTGCTTTCCTTTTTCATTATTTTCTAGGAGCAACTTCCAAAGATTGTTGCCTTAGATCAAGAATGTCCACATCTGGGATTGTACCATCACTCTTGCAGGATTCCAGATACCTGAGAATAATTTCTAGAGATGAGTCTTCTTGAGTGAAGAGAGGAAAATTCTTCAGAGGCACTCTTCGGGTGGTGATGAATTCATTGGTGGTGATTGGTGGATCCTTCTTAATAGTTTCAATAATCTTCATCTTCTTCAGATTCTTAGCATTTAGAGGCTTTCTAGCACAAGCTTCTAGAACATTGGCTTGTTGAACCTCAGTCATATGTTCTACCAGTCTGTTTTCTGTCAGAATATCTGAAATGAGTCTTCCAAGAGGGATCAAGTCTCTCTATGTTCTTTCTTCTTCTCTTGTTTCTTTTACACTGGTTTTCAGATGTTTGAACAGAAGATGTGGATGATGAACTTTTGATTTGGTGGTGATGAAGTACAGAAGGTACTGCTAATCAATGTTGGTATAGTCTGGAGAGTTGGTTGGTTTTCTATGATTGACGCACCCCCAGAAATATTTTGGACCAAATTTTGAGATAATCCTTCAGATCTTTGATTTTGTTGGATGGTTGGCCAGAGGAAAAAATTTCTTTTGAGACAGTGGTTAGGTCAGAGCCTTTTTCTGCCATTTCAATGCATCTTATGTCGCTGTCATCATGACCTATGATCTTCCCAATAAGGTCTTCAGTGATGATGATCTTCTTTCCCATAACGTAGGACTTTACCTGATGATTTAAAGTCGTGGCATGGATCCATAATTCTTTTACTAGTTTTGGAAAAAACTGGACCTATGAGACGATCAAAATATTTCCCCCATCCTTGGAACTCAACATCAAGGGTTAAGTCATACCCATTTTCTTTAATGTTAATGAAAACGATAATAAGCTCACAAAGAACTTCCAAATAATCAATAGGTATGAGAAGCGTCCTTGATGGTTTGACGTACCTTTCTTCATTTGAGGAGGAAGATCCAGGAATGATTTGAGAAACTTGAGGAATTTGTTTAGAGGAAGCCATTTGTTCACAGACTCTTTTAGGGTTTTTGAAAGATGAACAGATGAAGAGAGAAAAGTGAGTGAGAGTGAATATGTGATAGTGTTTGTGAAAGAGTGAAGTATAAATAACTAACGGAAGAGATAATAGGAGTTTTACTTTAAATGAAAAAGAATTAAAAAATGATTACGAGCATTTAATGATTCCTGAAAAATGGGATAGCATGAAGATATGGAACATTTACCAATTTGACTCAAGCCTTAATGCATCAACTCAACTATTTCAGTCCCATCAGATTTTGAACATGTGTTCAGACTTAGAGGGTGACCTTGCATTTAGAGTTGATAGATGTTGTTATTGTGAACTGTTTGCTTCTATCTTAGATATGAAATGTTTTTGGAGAACATTCAGCTCTTCTGGATAGATCCTGATACAACTTTCCTTCTCACTTCTGAAGAATCTCATATATGTTAAATTCTTCAAGATGACTCTTCATCCAAAGCATATATGTGTTGTATCTAGCTGCAGCTATATATTCAGCTTCAACACTTGACAATGCTATAATGGATTGTCTTTTGCTGAACCACGAGATTAGATTATCTCTCAGAAACTGGAAGCTTCCAAAAGTACTTTTTCTTCCTATTATGTCTCCGGCAAAGTCAGCGTTACAGTACCCTACTAATTTATATTCTCTGGATTTTCTATATCAAAGACCGAGATTAGTAGTACCTTTCAGATACTTGAAAATTTTCTTAACTACTGTTAAGTGGGATTCTCTAGGATCTGATTGGAATCTAGCACAAAGACAAACACTATATAGAATATCAGATCTTGAAGCTATTAAATATAAGAGAGATCCAATCATACCTCTGTAGAGCTTCTGTTCTACTTTCTTACTTACCTCTTCTTTTTCCAGAATGCATGTAGGATGCATAGGAGTTTTGGATGGCTTACATTCTGACAAATCAAATTTCTTCAAAAGTTCTTTGACATTCTTGCTTAGAGGAATGTTGGTTCCTTATGGAGTTTGATTGATTTGGATACCCAGAAAGAACTTAAGTTCACCCATCAAGCTCATTTCAAACTCTGCTTGCATAGACTTAGCAAAATCTGGAGACTGGAGCAAAGGTTTCAGTATAGTCTATCCCTTCTTGCTGACTATAACCTTGTTCCACCAGACGTGCTTTGTTTCTGACAACTTCTCCTTATTCATTTAGCTTGTTTTTGAAGACTCATCCGGTTCCAATGATGTTTAATCCTTTTGGTTTAGGAACTAGATCCCATACATCATTTCTGATAAATTGATTTAATTCTTCATGCATTGCAAGGATTCAGTCTTTGTCTTGAAGAGCTTCGTCAATGGAAGTTGGCTCTATCAGAGATACTAATCCCATGAGAGATTCTTCAAAATTTCTGAATGTAGATCTTGTTCTGATTGGATCATCTTTCTTTCCCAGAGTCGTGTTTTCCGGATGTGCTAAGCTGCTTCTGGATGGTCTTTTCTGGATGGGGTTTTCAGAAGTTACTGTAATATTTGTGACATCTTCTAATTTATTTGGTTGTGATTCTTTATAAATAACTTATGATGCTCTGTCTTCAGTACCTGTAAATTGGACTTCTATATTTGCAAAAGTTTTGCCCTGCTTTGACTTTTGAGTGCCAAGCTTATCATCAAATTTGACACTAATAAATTCTTCCACAATTCGTGTTTCTGTATTATATACTCTATACCCTTTTGAGTGTTCAGAGTATCCTAACATGAGACACTTTTATGCTTTAGAATCAAACTTGTTCAGACGATCTTTAGTGTTTAGTATAAATCAAGTACATCCAAATGGATGGAAATAAGAGATGTTGGGCTTTCTGTTCTTCCATAGTTCATATGGATTCTTATCCAGAATAGGTCTTATTGAGATTCTATTATGAATATAACACGCTGTGTTAATTGCTTCTTCCCAGAATATTTTAGCAATGTTAGTCTTGTTGATCATGGTTCTGGCCATTTCTTGTAAAGTTCTATTCTTTCATTCTACAAATCCATTTTGTTGTGGAGTTCTAGGACAAGAGAAATAATGAGAGATGCCATTCTCATTAAAAAAGTTTTCAAATCTTTTGTTTTCGAATTCCCCACCATGATCACTTCTGACTTTAACAATTCTAAAATATTTTTCATTTTGAACTTGGTTACAGAAGGTAGAGAACACAGAGTGTGACTCGTCCTTGTGTCTTAAGAACTTTACCCATGTCCATATGCTATAGTCATCAATGATCATTAATCCATACTTCTTGCCACTAATGGATGCAGTTTTCACTGGTCCAAACAGATCTATATGCAGAAGTTTTAATGGTCTAGAGGTAGAAACAACATTTATTAATTTGAAAGAAGGTTTTGCAAACTTGCCTTTTTGACATGCTTCACACAGAGCATCTAAGTTGAGTTTCAATTTAGGAAGTCCTCTGACCAGATTGAGTTATTTAATCTGAGATATTATTCTCATACTAACACGCCCCAATCTTATGTGCTAGACCCATTGCTCGTCGTTAACAGACATTAGGCGTTTTACATTCTGACTTTTTAGTTCAGAAAGTTTTATTTTGTAAATGTTGTTCTTTTTCTTTCCATTAAAAAGGATAGACCCATCTTTTTGACTAACTGTTATATATGACTTTTGATTAAAGATTATATCATAACCGTTATCGCTTAATTTACTTGTGGATAACAGGTTATGCATTAATCCATCTACTAACAAAATATTAGTTATAGAAGGAAGTGTATCGTTACCAATAGTTCTAGAGCCAATAATATTTCCTTTCCGATTGCCTCTAAAACCTACGGAGCCTCCAGATTTAAGCTCCATACTTTGGAACATATTCCTTCTTTCCATCATGTGTCGAGAGCATCCAAAGTCCAGGTACTGAGATTGGTGTTTCAACTTTGCTGTTAAAGACATCTGCAACATAGACAATTTTATCCTTAGGTACCCATATCTTTTTGGGTCCTTCTTTGTTAGATTCACCAAAATTATGTTTGATTTTGGTTTTACAGAGAAGGTATTACTAGTATATTTTATATCATGTGCATGTCCATATGTAAATTGTGAATAGAGAGGTGTGTGTTTTATAATTATATCATCAACTTTCTTTGGTTGATATGTTTCTTATCCCTTTGGTTTCACATATCCTATACCTTTTCTGCCATTTCTGCTAACTCCATAGATCATTGAAACCATCTTGCTCCTATCTGTGTTTTTAGTTAGAAATTTTTGAAAGATATGATCATATTCTTCTATGATTTTATCATAACTATTAGAAACTTCTGAAACAGTTTCTTTCTGAGATTTTTGTAATTTATTTTTAATAACATAATTTTCATTTTCAAGTTTAGAAATGTTTTCTTTTAGCTCAGAGTTTTCTATTTTTAGTTTCTTAGTTTCTTCAGCGTCAGATACTAGATCCTTTTTCAGGTTCTTGTTTTTAACTCAAAGTTGCTGATATCTTTCAAGAATTTCTGACAGACTTTCTTCTAATTGAGATCTAGAAAATTTAGAGAAAACCTCTTCTTCCTCTGATTCAGATAATCCAGTGCCATCTGAAATGTTGACCATTAAGGCTATATTGGCACGTTCATCTTCTGATTCTGTTTCAGCTTCAAAAGATTCTGAGTCATCCCATGTTGCCATAAGACTTTTCTTCTTTTCTTTGGAGAACATCTTTTTAGGCTTTTCTTTTTGAAGGTTTAGGTAGTCGCTGTTGTAATGACCTTGTTTGTTTCATTCGTAGCTTACGATATCTTTGTTTCAGAGTGATTCCCTTTGCTTCTTGGATTTCTAAACTTCCTCTTCCTATGCTTCTATAGCTGATTGACTCTTCTGGGTAGAAGAGATAGTTCGTCTTCTTTTTACGAGGATCCACCAGAGTTTTCTTCTTTTTCCTGAAAAACTTTAGGTTCATATTTTTTATTAGATTTAAGAGCGAGAGACTTACCTTGCTTCTGGGGCTCATCTTCTTCTAGTTTTATCTCATGACTTCTCAAGGAGCTAATAAGTTCTTCAAGAGATATTTTGTTCAGATCTTTGGCTAGTTTTAAGGTTGTGACCATGGGTCTCCATTTCTTGGGTAAGCTTCTTATGATTTGTAATTCTTTTTTTGTTGATCTTCTGACCTCTTTCGTCAACTGGATGTATGTATCCATCAGTCACCATATCCCAGAGATCAGCATCATGAGCTAGAAAGAAGCTTTTGATTCTGTCTTTCCAGTAATCGAAGTTCTCACCATCAAAGATTGGAGGTTTATCGCGGATTCTTTCTTTTTCATGATTATCATTGCTGATGATCTGACTTGGTCCCACCATAGTGTTTTTCTTGCTTGGATCTTTTTCTGACACGGTTAAGTGTTTGCACCTAAAACCAGGAGCTCTGATGCCAATTGAAGAATGAAAAACACAATAAATGGGGGTTTGAATTGGGGTTTTGAAAATTAAGATAATAGACACGTTGGTTATCCTAGTTCGTTTGAACTCAAACTACTCTAGTCCACCCGCCAAGGTGATTTCGCCTTTCTCAAACGAGTCTTAATCCACTAATAAAACTTGATTACACAAACACACTGACTACACTCAATGTCTTCTTGAGTCTAAACCACAACCCGGTTTTCTCAAGTTATTACAAGATAAAACAATTTAGAGTCTGTACAAAGATTTTTCTAAACAAAGCTGTATCACAATAGTAATGTATACACAATCGAAAAGCACAAGATAGAAAGGTAATAAGATTTTTCTTTTTTAGTGTGCATTAGATTCGTATGCGATTTCTTCTTCAAGTCTTCTTTATATAGGCGATGCATGAGATACATGAGAAGATGCTTTTTGAAGGTTGATAAAGTGTAGTAAATGTACTTTCCAAAAATAGAGATCTTGTCTTGATTCGGATGTTACTTTTGATTTGTAATGAATAAATTGTAATGCTTCAGAACATGATTTCTTGGGATCATATCAGAAGATGAATATTACCGTTGAGACTTCTTTTGTTATTCCAGAACTTTACTTTTGTTATTACATGAATATTACCGTTGGTGCATTCAAAAGTTGTAACATTAGAACTTCTTCATTTAAGCATGTCACCCAGATTTGCTTCTAAGTATGAAGTGTCACAACAGAGCTTTGAAAATGAAACTTTCTCATCTTTTATGCTTCTTACATAAGAATTTTCCTGCATATTAAAAACACTATTAGAGAGAATATTTGTTCTTTATATATATATATATATATATATATATATATATATATATATATATATATATATATATATATATATATATATATATATATATATATATATATATATATATATATATATATATATATCATTTGTTTGTTATCATCAAAACTCTTACAGGGATGTAAAACCAAACTATGTTCTAACAGAAGGGTGAATTTGATGCTGTCGGATTCACTATTTTCTGTTGCTTTTCAGGTATGATGGCACACCAACTCGAGGAAGACATCATGCACAATACCAACGAGGGTGATACTATGAACACAAATGATCCTTTGTCTTGGGTCGCGCCCGAGCCTCGGAGTAAAAGGTCGTGTTTTTTTCAGGACGCTTCTGACGCGTTCAATATCTCTGAGGACCGAGCAGAGGGTTCCTCTGCCAACTAAATTCTTTAAATCCCTCATCAAAGTCAGAGGATATGATCGGCATTCTCGAGAAAACTCTTACCTATGTATGAGTTTGCTTTTAAAGAAGCAGTGATGCGTTTGCCCTTCAATAATTTCCAAGTGGGGGTCTTCCAATGGTTGCAATTGGCACCTTCCCAGCTTCATCCGAATACGCTCGCATTTATGTGAATGTTCGAGCTAGTATGTCAATATCTCCATATTGGTGCCACTTTAACCCTCTTATTTCGTATCTTTCACCTACAACAGCAGACCATTGGAGGGTGATAAACCCGGGTTTCATTCAAACAGTTCGGAAAACTCTTTTGGCCGTTCCTTGAATCTGTTTGCAACTTCAAAGAGAGGTATTTCATTGTGAAGCCTCTTACTTATGCGGTTGTGGCTTCTTTGTACGTTCGCTCAGAAGAGACTTAGAGTGGTTGGACATGGGCTTTCCTGACGGTAAGGTTTCCTCAAGAGTGGCAGTGGAAACACTTTGAGTGGAAGCCCGAGTATTACATAGTGAAGCCCGAGGACTTAGATGCCCAGGATCAGCTTTCTTACGAAAATCTGGACGCTTATGTCAAGAGCTTCTCCCCAGCAAAGTGTGTGTACATGGATAATAACTTCCTTTTTGACGATCAAGGGGAGCATCTCCTTATTCACAGACTGATTAACACGAAAGCGCTCCTCGAGTGCTTCTCTGACGAGGAGGCTTTGAGACTTCTAGGTAGAGGACGTGCCCGTAATTTTATGTTTGTACATTTATCTTGTGACTGATAGTTTCTTTTTTATTGTAGATCGTATGGAGACCCTCTTTGAATGTTTTCTCAATTTGAGGCCCAAGAATGCATCTTACTTGGGGCCTAAAAATCGTGTTTCTCAACTTCAAGAACAGGCCAAAACTTCTGCTTGTCCAACTGGTTCATCTTCCCCTTCAGGGACCCAGACCCCCTCTCTCGAACAACCGGTGAAAAGAAAACACATGGATAACCTCGAGCATGTAGCATCAGTCGAAGGGGACAAGGGTGTCGGGGTAGTTTTCGTGTTGCCTCCCTGCTATTTCAACCGAGGTATCTTCAGCGGGGAGAGATCCTTAGGTCTTCACGAGGAGGAGAGGGAAGCCATAATGTCTGAGGATAAAGAAACCTGACGAAAGAACCTATCGGAAGATGTGGTCACTGTGATGAGGGTTCTTGAAACTTCTATGACGCTGAACAATGAGGCTGCGGGCTCTCAGGCCGCTCTTGATAAAGCGAATGCCAAATCCAAAATTTGAATGGAATTAATGAAAATCTAAGGCTGATATCCTTAACCATAAGACGAAGTACGAAGCATAGGTCCAGCTCCTCAAAGATTTGAACGAGCTACAACCTCAATTAGAAACTACGACTAAGGAGAATGAGCGACTAGCCGCACAGATAAAGGAGTTGGAGGAGATTGTGGCACCTACTGATGAAGAGACTGATGTGGAGAAAGCCCTCGTGACTAGGAAAATTTGATTGCTCGGAGTTGTGTGCTCGAGCAAAACGTCATGGACACTCTCAGTTATGCCTTGAACAGAGTCGTGGAGCAGCTCAAGATCCTTAACCAAGGGGTCAAGTTGATGGTCCAAGGTGCGAGGCCGTTTAACCAGGTGGTTGACGGGAATATGTTTTATCCCCCCGAGGACAATCCTGGGGAGGAGAGTGACGACAAGGATGAAAGCTGAGAGTAAGTTTTCGGGCATGCGTGCCTGCTTTTGTTTTCACCTGGATTAGGGGTTTGTGTGCCCATATTTTTGTAAACTTTTGACAAGGGCTTTGCCCAATTTTCTTTTATTTGGGTATGCGTTCTCACATTTTGTAATATTTGGACAACATTGGCCTTCATGGTTGGCTCTTGTAAATGCCTTTATTTTGCCTTTCTATTGTATGTTAGATATTTTCCAGTCGTTGTGCTTGACTTGTTTATTTCGTGAAATATTGAATTCAATGAGTGGAAGTTTGTGCTCGACACATGTTGGGATGTGTCGAGGAAGTGGATTATAAGTCCTTCAAGACGAGGTCAAGATCGCAGTCGGGGTCTTGACTTCATGGTGTGAACTGTCCATCATGAGTTGTATGTTCTTCCTCTTGGGTACTTCGATAGTGGATCTCGGTCGAGGTGTCCCCGTTGAGCTAAGGTTTTGCTCGACCAATGAGCAAGAAACACACCTTTCGTTATTGGTTGGAGGCTATGTTCGTACCTCAACATGCTTTTGTGGTCGAGTGAGCTCTGTCGTTTATCGGAGAGGGTACGTCAACTGCCGGGCCCCAGAGTTTATCAAAGGCCTTACTATAATATTGTTTCATCTTTATAGAGTTCCATGGTCGAGGTAGTGGTTCTCCACTTAGGCATTCGAGGTACGGACCTTCCCAGTTGGAGGCCAACTTTCCTTCACGCGAATCTTTCTGATTTCTCTGCAAGACTAGGTTGTCGGCCTGGAATTCGCATTTTATGACTTTGATGTCATAACACAGGGCTATCTGCTGTTTCAGTATGGCTTCACGAAGAGTCTCTCCTAATCATATTTCATCAACTAAGTCGACCTCTTCCCTTAGGTCCTCATCATTTAGTTCCTCGTCTAAAGGAACTTTAGCTCGCCTGGATGTCTCCATGATTTCCACGGGGATTACGGCTTCGGTGCCATAGGTTAGTTGAAACAGGGTTTTGTCGTTCGTAGAGTGTGGTGTCGCTCGGTAAGCTCACAGAATGATGTGCAACTCTTCGACCCACCCTTTTTTGGCTTCACCCAACTTGCGCTTGAGTCCTCATAAGATGACTCTAGTCATGAACTTAGCTTGCTCGTTAGTTTGAGGATGTTCGACGGAACTGAAGTGTTGTTTGGTGTCTAGCTTGGCGACGAACTCTTGGAAGCTTTGGTCGGTGAAATGCGTCTCGTTGTTGGTGACAAGCGCTTGTGGTATGTCGAATTGGGGAAGCACGTTTTGTTCGTAGAAATGAAGGATATTGTGTGATGTGATTCTGGCCAAGGCTTCGGCCTCTATCCACTTCATGAAATAGTCAACGACCATGATCAAGAATTTATTTTGGTATGACCCTTGTACGAACGGTCTAGGGATGTCCATCCCCCACCGAGAAAACGACCACGGGGATGATAATATTTTATGTTTGTGTGGAAGTGCGAGGTGCATGTCCTCGTGTCTTTGATATTTGTCGCATTTTTGGACGTGCTCTTTCGCGTCTTGCTGCATGGTGGGCCAGTAATACCTTGCTCGCAGCACCTTTCGTGCAAGAGATCTTCCGCCCAAGTGTTGGTCATTAATTTCCTCGTGCATTTCTCATAAGATCTCTGAGATTTTGGATTCCTCGACGCATTTCAGGAGTGAGATGGAGAATCCCCATCGATAGAGTTTATGCTCGACCACTACGTAAAAGCAGGCTCATCGTTTGGTCGCATTGGCCTCTTTTTGGTTAGCGGGTAATTCTCCCTTCGCGAGATAATCACTTAACATAGTCATCCAACACGAACTCTCCCCGATGGCATTTACCTCAGGTGGTGCAGTTTGTTTTTCAATTCTCGGACGAGAAAGGAATTCTTGGATGACGGATTTGTTCCCACCTTTTTTCTTTGTGCTCGCGAGTTTTGAAAGTATGTCGGCCCGTGTGTTTTGTTTGTGGGGTATGTGTTTAATTTCTTCCCGGTCAAACTTCTTCATCCTTTCTTTGACTAGGTTCAGGTATTCGATGAGGCTACCACTCTTGGCCCTATATTCTCCTTGAACTTGAGATGTGACGGGTTGGGAGTTCGTGAATATTTGTACTTCTCAGGCACCTAGGTCTTTGGAATCCTTAATCATACGAGCAGAGACTCGTATTCATCCTGGTTATTCAATGTGGGAAACAACAGGGCGAGTGAATTTTCGATCACAACTCCCTCTTTGTTTTCCAGGAGGATTCCTGCTCCGCTTCCCATTGAGCTGGAAGCTCCATCCACAAAGATGGTCCACTCGTGTTTCCCACCTGCCGAGGGTTCATGGGTGGTCATCTCCGCAAAAAATTAGGCCAATGCTTAGGCTTTAACGGATTTCCTACTCTCGTACTGAACATCAAACTCTGAAAGATCTAGGGACCATTTCAGCATTCGACCGACCATGTCTGGTCGACCTAGGAGCTGTCTCACGGGTTAGTCTGTTTGTACGATGATTGTGTGGGCCAGGAAGTAATATCTGGGTCTCCTCATTATGTTGATGAGGGCTAAGGCTATTGGATTAAAATATCCAATGTCAACCTTATGGATTCGAAGGTCTTAACATCCAACCCATGGGAGCTTAGTAAACTAGGTGCAACTCTTGAAAATGCTCGTACTATATGGAAATAAAGTTGCACCTTAACTACAAGCAATAGTTTTTAGCTCAGTGGTAAGCGCTTGATCCTACAAGTGGTATTAGAGCATGGTCATGGGTTCGAATCCTCCTGGCTGACACTGGGGGGAGATTGTTGGATTAAAATATCCAGCATCAATCTTAGGGATTCGAAGGGCTTAACATCCCACCCATGGGCGCTTAGTAAACTAGGTGCAGCCCTTGAAAATGCTCGTACTATATGGAAATAAAGTTGCACCTTGGCTAAAAGAAATTGCTTTTAGCTCAGTGGTAAGAACTTAATCCTATAAAGGCTACTTTTTCAATTTTTTATATATGACCTTGAGGCCTTGTAACGCTTTACTGGTAAAGTACATTGGTTTCTGCCCGTCTGGTGTCTCGTAGACGAGGGTCGCACTTACGGCCTCGATGGAGACGGCCAGATAAAGGAACAAAGTTTACCTGCTCTCTGGTCGTGATAACATGGGAAGATGTTAAATGCTTCTCTTAAGGTGGATGAGGGATTGCTCGCACTCCTCGGTCCACTCGAAAGCCGCCTCTTTATGCAAGAGTTTGAAAAACAGGAGTGCGTGTTGTGCAGACTTTGCCACGAAATGGGAAATCTAGGTGAGCATACCGTTCAGGACTTGTATGAATTTTTTCGAGCTTGGCATGGGGATCTCAAAGAATGCTCTACATTTATCAGGGTTGGACTCAATTCCCCATTCGGTCAGATAGAAACTCAGGAATATTCCCGCCTTGACCTCGAATATGCATTTCTCCGGGTTGAATCTCATTTTCCATTGCCTTGCTTGGGCTAAAAATCTTTTGAGGTGGGAAGCATGGTCGGTTTCCATTCGAGATTTGACAATCATGTCGCCCATGTATACCTCGAGCATGTCCCTGATCTCCCCGCAGAAGACTTTGTTCATCATCTTCTGGTACATTGCTCCTGTGTTTTTTAGGCTTAATGGCATTACGTTATAGTAGTAATTTCTCGACCCGGTCATAAAGGAGGTGCAATGTTTGTCTCTCATCGCCATGGGAATTTCATTATAGCCCAAGTAGGCATCCATAAATGACAATTTTTTTAGCCGACCGAGTTGTCGACCAGCATGTCGATGTTAGGTAAAGGAAAGGCATCTTTAGGACATGCCCAATTTAGATCAGTATAGTCAACACACATACGCTCTTTTCTATTATTTTTCTTAACAAGTATAACGTTTGAGAGCCAATTTGAATACTGGGCCTCAGAAACAAAATTTTCCTCTAGGAGCTCTTTTATAGCTTTTTCAGCAGCCTCAATTTTTCTGGAGAATGCCTACGCCTATGTTGTACTACTTCCCTAGCGGATGGATCCACAGCAAGTTGGTGACAGGAGACCTCAGGGTCGAGTCTAGGCTTCTCTGCAGCGATCCACACGAACATGTCAGCATTCTCCCTCAATCAGGTTTTAAGTTGATTCCTTTCTAGGTCGGGGAGTCCGACATTGATCTTCACGCCTTTTTTCGAGTCTTTGTCGAGGGGGATGAACTCGAAGTCTCTATCTGGGATGGGTTGGAGAGGATCCTATTCGCTATTGAGGGCTTTGACTTCATCTTTGTCAAAGCGGGTGTCGAGCGCAGTGGATTTAACCTTTGGTGGAGCCTAATGTTCTTCGACTCAAGCATGTTTATCCATAGAGATAATCGTGGTTGTCGAGGTGGTTTCCCTTTTAGTGGGTCGTTCCCCAGTGTCGACCATGTTTTGCCCTTTGGAAGGTGCGTTGAAACATCTTATGGCAGCTGGAATGTCTCCATGGATGGTGGCGATACGGGCTCTCTTGGTGTAGCACTTCATCTTTAAATGCACCATGGAGGGTACGTTGGTAAGCTCGCCAGTGTTGGTCTCCCCGGGATGCAGTTGTAGAGAGACAGACAATCGACCACTAGAAATCACACTTTGACCTAATGGGGTGCACTTTCTTCCCTGAATGTGACAAAGAGCTCGATGTAGCCCCATGGCTTGGAGGTCGAACCGTTAAATCCTTGCAGGTCAGACCCCACGTATGGTGATAGGTGGGTATCGTTGAGCTGTAGGGTGCAGAACAGGTGGGTGTACATGATTTCAACTAAACTTCCCTCATCAACTAAGATGTGGTGTACATCAATGTTGACCATCTTTTCTCTCACCAACAGAGGAATACTGGAGTTTGATGCTCCGCTGGGCAACTCCTCAAGATAGAATATGATCGGTTCAGATTTTCCCTTTAATCTTTTAAGGGTTACAGCCTGGATCGAGGCTGCATACACCATCTCGTTGAGTTTCCTCTTTGCTGAATTTACCGAGATGCCATTGAATCCCACGCCAGATATGACCATGGCGGAGGGAAACTTCTCCCATCTGTTGTGGATGGACAAAGGTTCCTCGTCTTCAAAGCTGTCGGGGATGTGGAAGTCCTCAGACCTTGAGACACAGAAGGCTTCTTGAAGGGGACCAGATTCATCGGATGGTCGGGTATCCTCCTCTATTTTTGAAACCTCGCTGGTATCCCAGCAAGGGGCATCATTTTGCTTGTATTGCCCGAGTATCCCTGCTTTGATGAGAGTCTCGATGGCATCCTTCAAGTGGACGCAGTCTTAGGTCAGGTGATTGTGGCTCCAGTGGTATTGACAATATTTTGTTCTATCGGCCTCGAGCTTTGCAGGGACAGGTTGAGGATGCCTGACCCTGCCGTTCTTGAACTCGGAGTTGGAGCACTCTACAAGGATACGTTCATGGGAAGCGGTCAGTAGGGTGTACTCGGTGAACCGTTCGGCTGGTACTCTTTGCTCGCGAGGCTTGTGAGGTTTCTCCTACCTTTTCTTCTCTCTAGTCCATCGATAAGGGCCCGTATCATGGTTCCGCGGGATGTTAGTTGGCCCGCGGTTCCTTGAATCGTGGGCGTTGTTGGCGGCCTCTTTTTCCTCGTAGTCCATGTATACCCGAGATTTTTTTAGGAGTTCATCAAAAGACTTGGGGGGTTCGATACCGATAGCCTTTCTAAAGTCAGTTCTCAGGATGAGTCCCCTCTTGAGCATGTATCTCTTCATATGGTCGGCGCATGGGACCTGGTCGGCGAATGGGACCTGAATGGCCTCGAGGGCGGTCTCAATCTTCGGATGGCGACGAGATGCAGTGAAGCTATTGATGAATTGGTTTTTAAGGCTCCTCCATGAGGTGATCGACCCAGGAGAGAGGTTATTATACTAATCCATGGTTGTTTGCCTAAGTGTTGTGGGGAAGAGTCTGTATTTAATTGGGCCTCTAACGTTATGGTAATGGAGAATCGTCTCAAACCCATCGGTATGGTCGACACGATCAACAATTATGTCGTAATCCTTCAGCAATGAAGGCTTCTTTATCCCCTTAGGAATTAAGGCCTCTATGATGGCTTGGGATAGTGGACCGCGGGGGTCGTCTTTGGTCGCTTATTTCTGGGGAGTGAGGGGGGGCTGGTTGTAGCGGCAATCATTATGTCGGTCTTGGCCATGGGGAGGGTCCCTTGGCTGAGACTGCTTTTCTTTGTTGCCCCCATTCCTTTTATGTTCAGGGGATCGTCGTTGTTTGCGCGAGGGAGTGTAACCGTGTTTCTTGAAAGCTTTGGGTTGGTTCCTCTCCAAAGTGGGACATCGCCCAGTGTGGCAGGGAGAAGGGCTTCGAGAATCGTCTCGTATGTGTCTCCGTGGGGGAGATCCCGAGCGGTCCTTGTTCCGTCAAGGAGGAGGATTTTGAGAGTCAGGTCTCCTGTTCTTTCTGAGGGCCCAACGGGTCTACTCCAGCATCATTAGTCGCTCACCCTGTGAGAAGATCATATAATTAGTCTGGTTGATTATCGTGAACATGGCTCTGGTCTTCAAGAACGGGGATCTATTGATACACATTAGGCTCATAATTATGCGGAGGATGGTAGTCATCATCACGCGATTGTAAGTGGGTGGATGAAGAGGCGGTTAGTTTGTCCTTGTGGTCTTGCTCAAGGAAGGCCGCATAGATGTTGTTTCCCACGTTGTTGTCGCCAATGTTGTTGTTGTTGGCGTTGTCGGAATGGACATTTTGGTTATCATTGACGGCTTGGTCGACCATAAATTTCTGAAGGTTGATAAAGAGTTTCTTTGGTCTTGAGTGAAAAATGGGGAAGCTGGATTCCCACGGACGACACCATTGATCCTACTTGATCAGAAGGGATTGTCAAGGTCCATGAGCTTCAAGTTGGGCAGCGGTTGAATATGAAGTGGGGGATGGGTACCTGCAAGACACTCTGATGCCAAAGTAAGGTTTAGAGCAAGTGCAAGTAAGTGTGAGAGTATGGGTGAATGAATGAATACCTGGCCCACTCAAGTGAGAGGGTATTTATAGCCCCCAGCACTGGTCCAAGGTCTTCAGTGATGGGCCACAATGAGGCCTAACAATGAAAACTGCCAGGGTTTACAGGTGTATGGAGTCCAACCCGTAGCCTCTTCCCTGGTCAACTGCCTCGAGAAAGTAGGGAAGTTGGACCCGTTATTCTCGGAGGATAGGATGATGACAATATGGACACATGAGTCATGTTCTCCTAATGGACACGTGGGGAAATGCCCAATAATCCTCAGTTTGGGCTGCACATTTTTGGGCCTTTGTAAAGGCGCTGGATTGGGCCTCCCCAATGGTGGGGAAAGTGCTGGCCCAGTCCAGAACAAATACCACTAGTCAGTTTCATGATTCTCAACTTCACACAGTTAGTATTTTATTCACACACTAAGCTCATATCTCTGAATTTCTCGATCAATTCTAACTCGCACACCATAAGCATCGACATGTGCAAGGACTTCCTACTCAAAGCATCAAACACAATATTTGCTTTACCAGGATGCTGTTGCACCCCAAAATTTGCCCTCCCATATTCTCCAAGAAATTGCCAAGTCAAGTCACAAATTTCCCTAAGGGTTGTGCAGTCCAACTGTCTCCTATACAGTCAAAACTAGGGTTTGTGTTCTGATCAAAGAAATGAAGTTTTCAAAGGCCCAATCAAGTCTCATATGCTTACAAATATGGTCAAGCATCCTCATATCAAGTTTCAAGGCATTCAGCTCAAAATTGCTCAGTCAAAACCCTAAATTGCACTACAGTCAACTGTAGGGGCAAAATGGTCATTTGACAGTCAAAAGTTCAAATTTTTGGTCAACATATCACTTTGAAGCCACAAACATCATTTGATCAATGCTTGATCATGATTCTCAAAATTTGGCTCAGAAAATCATCAAGATGCAAAAGTTACTATATTTGGACAGCTGAAAAAGTCAACCGAAATTGACCAGGGCATAACTTTCACATGGATTATCAGAAAAATCCCATCCAAAGCTCATTTTGAAGAGAAAGACATTTCCTACAACTCATCTTCATACTTCAAGTCCAAGAAATGCTCTCACAAAAAGTTATCAATTTCAACATTATAGGTCATTTTCAAAAGTCAACAAAAAGGGACTTTAAGTCAAAGGCCATAACTTGATATTGGTAAATCAAAATGACATGGGACCAAAGGCATTGGTTAGAGGACTCAAAGACCTTTCCAAAACGTCCAAGAACATGAGAAAAAATTAAAAATTGAGCAAGTTATGCCTTGTAGAAGTTGGGAAATTTTTGGATATTTTGAAAAGTCAACATTACTTCAAATGACCTAAAATTGCTAATGGGCCCATTTTTCTTCCATGATTCATCATTCCAAGCATGTTCACGACCACTTGGCCCAAAGGGAAGTATTTTCTCATTTTTTATTTATTTATTTGAATTATTATTCATATTAATTCATTTAAATTATATAAATATGTGAAAAATATCTAACATGACCTAACCAATCTTTTTATGCATGTTTGATACTCAAGATTTCGTGTACAACTAAATAGGGAAAGATTTGGACTAATTGGATCATGATTTGCACAAGAACATGTGAAAAAAGATATGAAAATAATGGTGGAAAATCAAATATTGAAATCAATGAATGAAAAAGATTTTGGCCAATTTTGTTAACCTAATGCCTTCACTACATAATCAGAAACATAACCCTAATGCTGATGGACTCGAAGCTGCGCTCAAAGACCATTAAAAAACTTGGAATTTTCACCAAAAAGTTCAAAAACTGTAAACCCCTTTTGAGGTCGATTCAAGGCTCCAGACTTGGTTCAATAGCTTCCTTGGAAACCCCTGAACAGATTCCAATCAAAAGCATCAACGATAGTCCCTTGAAACGCTGTACAGAAGTCACTCTTTTGCCATTTTTTTTCATTATCGTGCTTTGCATTTTAGACACTTTCATAACATTTGATTCATGGATTTATATTCCTTATGATGTGCTGATGCTAACCAATGCCTTTAATTGCATTTTTATGCCATACACGCGATTTCACCATGTTAGCTTTCTAGGGTTTGCAGGTTTTTAAATTAGGGGTTTCCACCCAAAGCAAAATTGGACCACCACAGTTCCATTATTGAATTCAGCGTATAGAGACGAAGAAGAATCAATTGTCGCGCCTAATTTATATTCAATGAGGATCTAATCGCTATTTCTTGGAAACCGGCCTAAGGCAACGCGTTTAAAACCGTTGCTCAATGATTTTTGTTTCAGGGACAGTGGAGACGACGATGCGTTGGCAGACGGTGATAGGCGGATTTAAAAATTCGCGCGTTTTCCAGCACTAATCTTGTTTTTATTTTATATTATTTGTTTGTATATTATATATCAAATGGCTTCAGTGGCTCAGCTGGCAAATGCTCATTGCTTCAACGTCTAAGACCTGGGTTCGAGTCCCAGGTCTGTGTAATCTTCATAATATTTTTCAATCCAAATTCCTATGCAGGCACAATCTTAAGGACTACCATACGTCCTCCTCATCTATCCATCCACGTGCATGTTAGAACCAGATCAAAGGCGTGGATTCAACGAACACGTTATGCCTTAGTCAACGCACTACATGTGACTCAAAAAGGTCCACCAGGCCATTCTTAATGGGCCTGAGTTGCTAACAAAAGACCTCACAATTGGGGCCTGAACCCCCCCCTGGTTTGCAATTTCTTTCTTTTTTTACTTATTTTTATTTTATTGTTAATTGTTATTTTATTTTATTCAATTGTTTTAATTTAATTAATTATATTTTACAAATTATAAAATACACAAAAAATCAGAAAAAAGAGAAGAATATAATATTTATTTATTTTAATTATTTTCTTGTAAACAAATGTATGTAAATAAACTTAGTATAAATTAGGGTTTTTGCAATATTAATTCTTTTCATAAAATATCTAAAAAATATAGAATTAGGTTTAATAAATTTTATTCCTTTCAATTTTTTTTTTCTTTTTCATAATAATAATATTACTTATTTTATTTTCATAATTAAATTGCACATGAAAGAATTTAGGTTTAATTTAGGTTTTAATTTAATATTTTCACAATAAACTTAAAAGCCATTAGAATTAGGGTTTGCATCCGATTTTCATTTTAATTAATCTTTTTTTTATTAAATCTTAAAAAACATAAAAACACCAAAAACATGTTCATTTAATCTTAATTTTAATTCCTCATTAACTTTAATTTTTTGCAAAAGGGTCCAACGCCCATGTTCTTAAATCTATTTAATTTCGTACATTTATTTTATTTCGTTTAAATAATTATGTATCTCTCCCAAAGCGTTGTAACTTAAACTTCTCGCACCTTTTAATTCCTTTATTTATCTTTTCTGTCAAATCGGGTCCGGTTTAATTTTGGCGATGTGGACCCGCGCCATTTGTAATAACTTTAGATTTACTTTCCCGCAAATATTTTAACTGTTAAATAAGCATGCAAGAATGAATGGCCATAATAAAAACAAGCGTAGATCACCTTAACATGACAAGACAAATATCAATGAAAACGACACACGAATCGCACACACCACCCCTAGGGTACGCCTCACTGTTGCCTTGCCTCGAAAGGTGATCGTCGAGTAGAGGATGTCTTAGTAAGTCCTCATGATCCGGGAACCTGGCATGAGGGTAGCTTCTAAGGTGTCTTCCCATTGCTCTGGTGATCACCATGTCCCTACAAACCTCGAATTGACCCGAACACCTCCAACGGTGGTGCTACCTACCTCTCAATGGTGGGATGACACTACTTTAAAGGACATTTACACAGACGAATTCCTTAGGGTAGGTAGACGACTCATGGATACTTGCTCTCTTCAAAAACAAACAAAAATCTTTTCACCGACACTTTTCAAAAGCTTTCAAAGCAATTTTTTCAAACACTCTGACGTACGAGTCGAACTGAAATTTTTCAAAGAAACTTTTTTAAAACCCACATTGAAAAGCAAACAAACCTTTTTGAAAACACAAGTGAGCAAGTATCTAAGAGCCCATGGATAACCATGGATAGAAAGGGTGCTAACACCTTCCCTTTCTATAATCTACCTCCCGAACCGAGAGCAATCTCTATAAGGAATTTTTCTGTGCTTTTGTCCTTTCCATTTGGAGAAAATAAAAGACGGTGGCGACTCTTGCTTCCGCGACATTTCGCGAACCAGCGTTAAACAGTCAGTTCCAGATCCACCGATCACAGAACTGGCGACTCTGCTGGGGATAAACTTAAAGTGAGGTGTACCTTAGGGCTAGGTCATAACTATGTTTTCAATTGTATTGCGTTGTGTGCTTTAAATTGTGGGTTGCTTGGGAGTTCTATAGATCCTAACCCGGATCTGGGGGATACCTTCTTAGAAAGTAGCAACAAGGCTGTGAGGGAACTGTGCGGGGTATACCGACATGGTTGAAACAGTCTGCTACGTTGATGTGGCACTTTGGTGTGTACCGGTAACCCTTGAGTTCAGTCAAGGAGAGTACGGGGCCTCCGCGTGGTGTCGTGAAGCATCAACAGACCTTAGGAACCTTAATTGAACTATCTTGGCCTCTTTAGGGTAGTGAGATAACTGACTTTGGTGCAGTCCGAGGTTGGTTGATACTCGATACTACACTCAATTGAGGGTTGCTTTCCTGGGATATTTCGGTCGCCAGTTCAGTGGCTAAATCGAAACGATGAACAATGAAAGCAATCCCGTGATATTGGGATCCTTAGAACCCGATTACTTCTGATAGGACAGGTCTTAACCAACAAACTGAAAGAGGGTACTACCCAGACCCCATGCTGGCCTAAACTCTAAGGGCTTCTCTTGTGTGACTTGTGTGCCTTTGTACTTGCCTACTTGCATGCTTGTTAGCTGACACATGAACTACTTGCAGGTTTTGTTTATAGTCCTTAACTGGGACTCATAACAGGGTTTACCAAATTTCTTGCAGGTTTTGTTTATAGTCCTTAATAGGGACTCATAACAGGGTATACTAAGTTTCCCTTGCAGGTTTTGTTTATAATCCTTAACTGGGGCTCATAACAGGGTGTACTAACTTTCTTGCAGGTTTTGTTTGTAGTCCTTAATTGGGACTCATAACAGGGTTTACCTACATCACCCCATGCATAGCATGACATCATACCATTGCATACATCCTAACCCATTTCAAGGATCTCAAGGGCTTGTGATACAGGTCACGATGAATCAACTTTCCCAGCAAGGGGCAAAGGGGATTTATTTTCCTCTAGCCAAGGTTGTCAGGGGCTATGACCCACTGGATATGGTGAGCCTTTGACCCTTGAAGAAGGGCTCTCTACAACAGGAAGTTCCTTCAATCAAGTTGCCAGTTTCCAACTCTAACAAGTTTCTCTGTTTACCCTGCGAGGTCCTTGAAATCATTGCATGCATGTCATACATCTCATTGCATTGCAGGTGTCCCTTTGACAGGTTGCTTACCCTTCTTCGCTGTTTATTTCAGCCGATTGTCATGAATCCTGAATCATCAGCTGAGCAGTCCATCAAGGCCCTCCAGGCTCAGAACGCCCAGTTCCAAGGGTTGATCATGAATTTGACCCAGGGGCAACAAGATCTGAAGGCTCTGCTCTTGAAGAAAGAAAAGAAGAAGAGGAGGACTGTTTTGTTCAGCCCTAGACGCAGATCTGGGAATGCACCGCAGATTGAAACTGAGAGGACAACTCCATCTGTGAGGGAAGGTAGTCATCAGGGGGAAAGGGTTCCCAGTCCAGTGGTCTCCGACAACGAGACAGATTTCAACGACGAACAATACCCTCCTGCCGAAGATAAGTACAAACAGTTGGAGGATAGGCTGAATGCTATGGAGATCCAACAGGTACCTGGGCTGGATTTTGGAGATCTGGGTTTGTCAACTGGTGTGATTATTCCTCGGAAGTTCAAAGCACCATCCTTTACCAAGTATGACGGGGCGTCTTGTCCCAAGTTACATCTCAGGTCCTATGTTCGGAAGATTCAACCATATACGGTGGACAAGAATTTGTGGATCCACTTCTTTCAGGAGAGTCTTTCAGGGACTCATCTCGAATGGTTCTATCAGCTAGATGGGACCAAGGTTCGTAACTGGGAGGAGTTGGCTACTGCTTTCTACAAGCAGTATCAATATAATGCCGACCTTGCCCCTACGCGTACCCAACTCCAGGGTATGTCGTTAGGATCAAGTGAAGGTTTTAAAGAATATGCGCAGAAATGGAGGGATCTTGCTGGAAGGGTACAACCACCTCTGACTGACCGGGAACTTGTCGATATGTTCTTGGGGACCCTGTCTGGTCCGTTCTACAACCACCTAATTGGGAATTCGTCTGCTGGATTCACATATCTTATCTTGACTGGAGAGCGAATAGAAGCTGGTATCCGGTCTGGGAAAAATTCAAGAGGCTGCACCTTCTGATAAAAAACCTCATCATGGAAAGAAAGAATCCAATGCTGTGCACGGTAAAAAGAGCCGTCATGAGGTAGGGGCAATCCAGATCTCCAATCCTGGACCTGCTCAACAAGGACAGGGGCAACAGCGCAAGGAGAAACGACAGTATACCAAACTCAACATGTCGCTGGATCAAGCACTACAACAAATGTTGAAGGCAGGGCTGATCACCTTAAGGGCTCCTCTTCGGAATCCGAACACTTCTGCTCCCAACTATCATCCTAATGATAGGTGCGCATATCATTCTGATAGCCCGGGGCATACTACGGACAACTGTTGGCCTCTCAAGAACAAGATTCAAGACATGATCGACGCCGGGGAGATTCAGTTTGAAGTGCCTGAGACTCCGAACATGATCACTGCTCCGTTACCCAATCGTTGAAGACCTTTTGTTTATTTGAATTTCTGAGTTGTGTTTTTCTTTGCTTATATAAACAATTAATGTCATAGCAAACTCTTTTATTCTATTAATGCATCGCATATGTCTGTTTTGGGAATTAATACAATTGTTTTCATTATATTCAAAATTCTTTTCATATTTTTTCTGATGATCAACTCTTGGTTAATAATTCTGAGCCTCTTGAGGGAGGATGACGAAAACGATACCATAATCTACAGTATGCTTTTGAACAGACCCCGCTGATGAGGTACAGGCATTGTTTCAATCCCTAAACACTGGAGTTATAAGGATGATAATCCCTCGTCAACCCCTCTGAGCCAAAGAAGTAGGAGTTTTTCTTTTCGAAATTTAAAACCCTTTATCATAACCTGGGGCAGGGTAGTTCTCTCAGTTGATCCGAGTGCATAACGAATGGCACCAAAGGAGTCCTTACAAAACAAAAGACAGTGATGGTTCTGAAGAAACACAAGGACAGGCAGTCATTATCTCAAAAAATGAAAAACCCATTAAGTCAAAACCCACGAAGGAGACTTACAAAACTGGGGCATCCCGCTGACTGTAATTCCAAAAAGGAAACAGTTCAGGCAAAAAAAAAGAAAGGGATAACAAAAATCAAGAAAGAGGTCTTACAAATCCTCAACAAAAAAAAAATGATGACTGCCTATTCAAAATAAATTACCAACATCCGAACCATCACCGAAAAATCATAGCAAAGACTCGAACAAGGTCTAACGTATGATCAACTGAGTTTAGGTTTGGAGAACATCAAGAAGAGCGGGTGGGTACAAATAAATTTTGAGCCTTTATCCTTTGTTTCTTAAACCGTGAACCAGGCCACGTTATAACCCTTAAAAGTCCTAGCTGAAGCATGGGTTAGTTCGAAAGCATACTGTTACGAAAGGTATCCTGACTCCTTAAGGCTTACGGTAAATACGGAGTTGACATCACGTTTTACAAACATTCACTTGTTTTATGAAAAAGAATGCATTTTCAAAATCTTCAAGACAGACATAAGCTTTGCATTTTTAACATAATTGTGTTCGCATATGACTTTTTGTTTGAACAGCATAGAAATTCGCATGACGAAAGTCTAATGAACAAGAGTATCTTCAATCAAGGGGCATGGCATGACTATTGTCCATCATCTGGGGCAGTTAAGTCAAGATTCGGAGAATCTCTCAGAGGCCATATAGCCTGGCGCAAATCTCCGCCTGAGTCACTTGGGGCATTCCAACAACGAATCCTGCCTGATCAAATCCCTTGTGGTGGCATGGCAAAATACTTCTAACAGGGGCAACTCCCTACATTTTAAGAGCACAGACATAGTCGAAAAAATACTGCGCACAATCAAAGACCCGCTAGGTTGACATACCTAGGCAAAAATTAGGGCTTCCCGGCGAACCAAAAGGGTTCGGGCAAAATGAAGGGATGAAATGAAAAAAATCTGTACACCCGGCAAGTCGAAAACCTGAAAAGGCGGCTTGGGCAAAAATGGGTATCCCGGTGGACTGAAAACCCGAAAGGGCGGTCCAGGCAAAAGTTAGGGATTAAAGCGTACGACTATGTCCTGCCATCTGTCTACCAGAAGAAGGTTTGTCCATCAGCAACTATCAGCACCCCACAAATGCCTCCCCCATAGAAACAGGGGCAATAAAGAGTGGTCTAAGCAATCTGATTGTTCTATCCTCCAAGGTGTCAGGGTAGGTTCCGTTGAAGAACATAACCCACGCAGTTCAATACTTCCCCAGGAGAGTCCAAACCAGCTTCCCCAGGAAAGTTGAAACCCATCTCCCCAAGCAGTAAGCTTATCCCCAGCAAATTCGGAAAGCTTATCCTCGCAAGGCACGAACGCGTCGTCCGGCTTTATTTAAAGAGTTGTTTCCTTAACAGGATATAACTGGGTTATCCTCAGCCAAAAGCCACGAAAAGAGCGTCGTCGACAAAGTCTTCCTATCCCCAGCGAAGTTTGTCAATACTTCCAAAACAACAATAGTATCCTCAGCAAGTTATTATCAACAACTCGACAAGGTATCCTTCTTCCCACAGAGTATTGCTTCCCAGCACGGTCGCTAGAGTATCTTTTCTCCCCGCAGAATCTTCCATTCGCCAAGTTTACTCTTCAGCGGAGTCATCTTCTCCTACCGGTATACTTGCAACTATCATCCCCGGCGGAAGCAAAACCTATTCTTCAACATCAGCCCAGGAGTGACTTCCCGGCACCCGCCAAGGATTTATTTTCTTAGACATCACATCTTCATACATTATAGCATGCATATGCATCATACTACACGAATCTCATTAATTTTGAAGACATACAGTTCATGCATCATGATTTTGCATACAATTATGTTTTGCCTTTTCAGGAAAAAGATCAATACAAAAATGATTACTATCAACTATCGCAATTCTTTCTAGATATAGTTTCAGATATGACCCAGAGATGGTGACGTTCTGATGCTGCTTCCAGATTTCCTTCTAGATATAGTTTCAGATATGACCCAGAGATGGTGACGTTCTGATGCTGCTTCCAGATTTCCTTCTAGATATAGTTTCAGATATGACCCAGAGATGGTGACGTTCTGATACTGCTTCCAGATTTCCTTCTAGATATAGTTTCAGATATGACCCAGATATGGTGACGTTCTGATGCTGCTTCCAGATTTCCTTCTAGATATAGTTTCAGATATGACCCAGAGATGGTGACGTTCTGATACTGCTTCCAGATTTCCTTCTAGATATAGTTTCAGATATGACCCAGATATGGTGATGTTCTGATGCTGCTTCCAGATTTCCTTCTAGATATAGTTTCAGATATGACCCAGATATGGTGACGTTCTGATGCTGCTTCCAGATTTCCTTCTAGATATAGTTTCAGATATGACCCAGATATGGTGACGTTCTGATGCTGCTTCCAGATTTCCTTCCAGATATAGTTTCAGATATGATCCAGATATGGTGACGTTCTGATACTGCTTCCAGATTTCCTTCCAGATATAGTTTCAGATGTAAACCAGATATGGTGACGTTCTGATACTGCTTCCAGATTTCCTTCCAGATATAGTTTCAGATGTAAACCAGATATGGTGACGTTCTGATACTGCTTCCAGATTTCCTTCCAGATATAGTTTCAGATGTAAACCAGATATGGTGACGTTCTGATACTGCTTCCAGATTTCCTTCCAGATATAGTTTCAGATGTAAACCAGATATGGTGACGTTCTGATACTGCTTCCAGATTTCCTTCCAGATATAGTTTCAGATGTAAACCAGATATGGTGACGTTCTGATACTGCTTCCAGATTTCCTTCCAGATATAGTCCAGATATGAACCAGATATGGCGACGTTCTGACACTTATTCCAGTTGAAGACATTTCAAGACCTAGACCGGTTCAGTTAATCGACCCTAAGATTCTCTGTTGTTATCCCGTCCAAGGCCTTCTCTAGTCCAGCTAAATCGACTCCCAACAGATTTTTCTGATGAAGACTCAGTAGAAGTTATCCCAGATGTTTCCCTCTCCGACGGTGAGTGTGAGGTGATATTCTCTTATGGTCCCCTCTCCGACGGCGAGTGAGGTGGTAAGTCCTTTTCAGATGTTTCCCTCTCCGACGATGAGTGTGAGGTGATAGTCTCCTATGGTTCCCTCTCCAACGGTGAGTGAGGTGGTAATTCCTTTTTCAGATGTTTCCCTCTCCGACGGTGAGTGTGAGGTGATAGTCTCCTATGGTTCCCTCTCCGACGGTGTGTGAGGTGACAATTCCTTTCCAGATAATTCCCTCTCCAACGGCGAGTGAGGTGATTCCCTTTCAGATTATAATGACCTATGGTTCTCTTCACGATCCTGCGAAGATGGTATTTCCCACCAAGATTTTCTCAACGAGCGTTGTTGAAGTTAAAATCACCCAAGGTTCTCTTACCATTCATGCTAAGGCAGTAACCATACCTGGTTCATTCATCATCTTTTGAAGCTCCAGATCCAGCTCCTGTAACCAGTCAGGACACATCTATACCAAGCATCTAAAATCAGCTCCTGCAACATGTCAGGTACTCATTTGTTTCTTTTGCAGGTATGCAGGTTCTCGCTAAGGAATTTCTTATGCGATCAACATCCAGATGGCATCTATAAGCCCATCATCCTATCCAGCAATCTCCAAATGGCATCTATAAGCCCATTCCCCCATCACACTGCTAACATGTGAGCGCAAATTTCTGGGCACTCTAGTGTCCAATCATCTTCTACCCTCGGATTACGAAAGGCACGTCCGCCAATCTGCATCCTCAGGTCTAAGAAGATTGAACAGGGGCAACTGTTGCACCCCAAAATTTGCCCTCCCATATTCTCCAAGAAATTGCCAAGTCAAGTCACAAATTTCCCCAAGGGTTGTGCAGTCCAACTGTCTCCTATACAGTCAAAACTAGGGTTTGTGTTCTGATCAAAGAAATGAAGTTTTCAAAGGCCCAATCAAGTCTCATATGCTTACAAATATGGTCAAGCATCCTCATATCAAGTTTCAAGGCATTCAGCTCAAAATTGCTCAGTCAAAACCCTAAATTGCACTACAGTCAACTGTAGGGGCAAAATGGTCATTTGACAGTCAAAAGTTCAAATTTTTGGTCAACATATCACTTTGAAGCCACAAACATCATTTGATCAATGCTTGATCATGATTCTCAAAATTTGGCTCAGAAAATCATCAAGATGCAAAAGTTACTATATTTGGACAGCTGAAAAAGTCAACCGAAATTGACCAGGGCATAACTTTCACATGGATTATCAGAAAAATCCCATCCAAAGCTCATTTTGAATAGAAAGACATTTCCTACAACTCATCTTCATACTTCAAGTCCAAGAAATGCTCTCACAAAAAGTTATCAATTTCAACATTATAGGTCATTTTCAAAAATCAACAAAAAGGGACTTTAAGTCAAAGGCCATAACTTGATATTGGTAAATCAAAATGACATGGGACCAAAGGCATTGGTTAGAGGACTCAAAGACCTTTCCAAAATGTCCAAGAACATGAGAAAAGATTAAAAATTGAGCAAGTTATGCCTTGTAGAAGTTGGGAAATTTTTGGATATTTTGAAAAGTCAACATTACTTCAAATGACCTAAAATTGCTAATGGGCCCATTTTTCTTCCATGATTCATCATTCCAAGCATGTGCACGACCACTTGGCCCAAAGGGAAGTATTTTCTCATTTTTTATTTATTTATTTGAATTATTATTCATATTAATTCATTTAAATTATATAAATATGTGAAAAATATCTAACATGACCTAACCAATCTTTTTATGCATGTTTGATACTCAAGATTTCGTGTACAACTAAATAGGGAAAGATTTGGACTAATTGGATCATGATTTGCACAAGAACATGTGAAAAAAGATATGAAAATAATGGTGGAAAATCAAATATTGAAATCAATGAATGAAAAAGATTTTGGCCAATTTTGTTAACCTAATGCCTTCACTACATAATCAGAAACATAACCCTAATGCTGATGGACTCGAAGCTGCGCTCAAAGACCATTAAAAAACTTGGAATTTTCACCAAAAAGTTCAAAAACTGTAAACCCCTTTTGAGGTCGATTCAAGGCTCCAGACTTGGTTCAATAGCTTCCTTGGAAACCCCTGAACAGATTCCAATCAAAAGCATCAACGATAGTCCCTTGAAACGCTGTACATAAGTCACTCTTTTGCCATTTTTTTTCATTATCGTGCTTTGCATTTTAGACACTTTCATAACATTTGATTCATGGATTTATATTCCTTATGATGTGCTGATGCTAACCAATGCCTTTAATTGCATTTTTATGCCATACACGCGATTTCACCATGTTAGCTTTCTAGGGTTTGCAGGTTTTTAAATTAGGGGTTTCCACCCAAAGCAAAATTGGACCACCACAGTTCCATTATTGAATTCAGCGTATAGAGACGAAGAAGAATCAATTGTCGCGCCTAATTTATATTCAATGAGGATCTAATCGCTATTTCTTGGAAACCGGCCTAAGGCAACGCGTTTAAAACCGTTGCTCAATAATTTTTGTTTCAGGGACAGTGGAGACGACGATGCGTTGGCAGACGGTGATAGGCGGATTTAAAAATTCGCGCGTTTTCCAGCACTAATCTTGTTTTTATTTTATATTATTTGTTTGTATATTATATATCAAATGGCTTCAGTGGCTCAGCTGGCAAATGCTCATTGCTTCAACGTCTAAGACCTGGGTTCGAGTCCCAGGTCTGTGTAATCTTCATAATATTTTTCAATCCAAATTCCTATGCAGGCACAATCTTAAGGACTACCATACGTCCTCCTCATCTATCCATCCACGTGCATGTTAGAACCAGATCAAAGGCGTGGATTCAACGAACACGTTATGCCTTAGTCAACGCACTACATGTGACTCAAAAAGGTCCACCAGGCCATTCTTAATGGGCCTGAGTTGCTAACAAAAGACCTCACAATTGGGGCCTGAACCCCCCCTGGTTTGCAATTTCTTTCTTTTTTTACTTATTTTTATTTTATTGTTAATTGTTATTTTATTTTATTCAATTGTTTTAATTTAATTAATTATATTTTACAAATTATAAAATACACAAAAAATCAGAAAAAAGAGAAGAATATAATATTTATTTATTTTAATTATTTTCTTGTAAACAAATGTATGTAAATAAACTTAGTATAAATTAGGGTTTTTGCAATATTAATTCTTTTCATAAAATATCTAAAAAATATAGAATTAGGTTTAATAAATTTTATTCCTTTCAATTTTTTTTTTCTTCTTTTTCATAATAATAATATTACTTATTTTATTTTCATAATTAAATTGCACATAAAAGAATTTAGGTTTAATTTAGGTTTTAATTTAATATTTTCACAATAAACTTAAAAGCCATTAGAATTAGGGTTTGCATCCGATTTTCATTTTAATTAATCTTTTTTTTATTAAATCTTAAAAAACATAAAAACACCAAAAACATGTTCATTTAATCTTAATTTTAATTCCTCATTAACTTTAATTTTTTGCAAAAGGGTCCAACGCCCATGTTCTTAAATCTATTTAATTTCGTACATTTATTTTATTTCATTTAAATAATTATGTATCTCTCCCAAAGCGTTGTAACTTAAACTTCTCGCACCTTTTAATTCCTTTATTTATCGTTTCTGTCAAATCGGGTCCGGTTTAATTTTGGCGATGTGGACCCGCGCCATTTGTAATAACTTTAGATTTACTTTCCCGCAAATATTTTAACTGTTAAATAAGCATGCAAGAATGAATGGCCATAATAAAAACAAGCGTAGATCACCTTAACATGACAAGACAAATATCAATGAAAACGACACACGAATCGCACACACCACCCCTAGGGTACGCCTCACTGTTGCCTTGCCTCGAAAGGTGATCGTCGAGTAGAGGATGTCTTAGTAAGTCCTCATGATCCGGGAACCTGGCATGAGGGTAGCTTCTAAGGTGTCTTCCCATTGCTCTGGTGATCACCATGTCCCTACAAACCTCGAATTGACCCGAACACCTCCAACGGTGGTGCTACCTACCTCTCAATGGTGGGATGGCACTACTTTAAAGGACATTTACACAGACGAATTCCTTAGGGTAGGTAGACGACTCATGGATACTTGCTCTCTTCAAAAACAAACAAAAATCTTTTCACCGACACTTTTCAAAAGCTTTCAAAGCAATTTTTTCAAACACTCTGACGTACGAGTCGAACTGAAATTTTTCAAAGAAACTTTTTTAAAACCCACATTGAAAAGCAAACAAACCTTTTTGAAAACACAAGTGAGCAAGTATCTAAGAGCCCATGGATAACCATGGATAGAAAGGGTGCTAACACCTTCCCTTTCTATAATCTACCTCCCGAACCGAGAGCAATCTCTATAAGGAATTTTTCTGTGCTTTTGTCCTTTCCATTTGGAGAAAATAAAAGACGGTGGCGACTCTTGCTTCCGCGACATTTCGCGAACCAGCGTTAAACAGTCAGTTCCAGATCCACCGATCACAGATGCTAATTCAAATCATAATATTTTAACAACTCAATCCATCTTCTCTGCCTCATATTCAATTCCTCCTGATCAAACAAGTACTTCAAACTCTTATGATTACCGAACACCTCGAATCTAGATCCGAAAAGAAAATGTCTCTAGATCTTAAACATATACACCACATATGCCAACTCCAAGTCATGCGTAAGATAATTCCTTTCATGAACCTTCAGTTGTCTGGATGCATAAGAAACAACCTAGACATTCTGCATCAGCACACCACCAAGACCCATCTTTTTTCGCATCACAATATACCACAATAGATTCACTCAGATTAGGAAGAAAAAATAATGGAGTAATCATCAACTTCTTCTTCAATTCCATAAAACTTTCTTCACATGCAACATCTCACACATAAGCTTGACCCTTTCAAGCCAACTGAGTCAATGGTAATGCCAACTTTGAAAATCATTCAATGAACCTACGATAATAAATTGCTAAACCAAGAAAACTTTGAATCTCAGTAGCAGACTTTGGAGTCTTCCGTTGCAACACATCATCAATTTTAGAAGGATCAATATAAATTCCACCACTTAAAATCACGTAGCCAAGGAAACTTACTTCCTTAAACCAGAACTCACACTTTGACAAATTTTCATACAACTTTTTCTCTTTCAACACTTGCAACATAATTCGAAAATGCTCAACATGCTCTTCTTCTAATTTAGAATAGATCAGAATATCATCAATGAAGACCACCACAAAATTATCCAGATACGAATGGAAAGTTAGATTCATATACTCCATAAAAACACCTGGTGCATTAGATATGCCAAACTACATTACAATATACTCATAATAACCGTATCTTGTTCAGAAATTAGACCTCAAATCAATCTTACTAAACATGTGGGAACCTACCAACTGATCCATCAGATCATGAATCCTCGGAAGTGGATACTTATTATTGATAGTCACATTATTCAACTTCCTGTAGTCCACACACAACCTCATGCTACCATCCCTCTTTTTAACCAACAACACATGAGCACCCCATGGAGAAACACTCGATCGAACAAACTTCTTCTCAAGTAACTCTTCAAATTGTTTCTTCAACTCAACCAACTATGACGTTGACATCCTATAAGGAGCCATTGACACTGGAGTAGTACCGGGTACCAAATCTATCACAAATTCCACCTCGCGCTCTAGAGGTAAATCACTGATGTCATCTGGAAATACATCTTGGGAATCACACACAACAGGTAACCTAACACTTGCAGCCCCATTATCGACGTGCAATGATGCAAACATTGCAAACATTTGAGCTTCATATTCTAAGAGTTCTTCTACTTACTTAGCAGATAAAAACACCCACTTTTTACCTTCGTCGAACTTAGATTCATGCTCTGGAGGAAAGTCATAGATATCTTCAGAAAAAACATTAGGAATTACACACAACCGACATATCACTAGTTGTTACATTGCTTTCTATTCTTTGAGAAGTGAACATCAATAATACATGATCGTTCTCCCTTAAAGACATCCCAACTTAACCGATATATAGGAATCTCTAATATGTATTCTCTTCGGGTTCAAGAAATAACACACAACTTTGACATCACCTAAACTAACCCTTCACGCCTACAACATCTCAGAGAAGCATAACCTTCGCCGCCACTTGTTTCAATCTCACTCTTGCAAACAAGTGGTTAGAAAAATAAGCAGGCACCAATAATGTTTCACACACATGTCGCGTACTAAGGAACAAACAACATTAGATTACCTGGTCGGACAGACAAACCAGGCTCTGGTTCCTCTTAACACCCTTATAAACCCCTGTGATCGGTGGAAATAGAACTGACTGTTTTTTAAGCTGGTTCGTGAAATGTCGCGGTAAGCAAGAGTCGCCACCGTTGTGATCGGTGGATCTGGAACTGACTGTTTAACGCTGGTTTCGCGAAATGTCGCGGAAGCAAGAGTCGCCACCGTCTTTTATTTTCTCCAACATGGAAAGGACAAAAGCACAGAAAAATTCCTTATGAGATTGTCTCTCGGTTCGGGAGGTAGATTTATAGAAAGGGAAGGTGTTAGCACCCTTTCTATCCATGGTTATCCATGGGCTCTTAGATACTTGCTCATTTGTGTTTTCAAAATGTTTGTTTGCTTTTCAAGTGTGAGTGGGTTTGAAAAAGTTTCGTTTAAAGATTTCAGATTGACTCTTGTATCAGTCCTCAAGAGTGTTTGAAAAAATTGTTTTTGAAAGCTTTTTGAAAAGTGTCGGTGTGAAAAGAGTTTTTGATTTGTTTTGAATTAGAGAAAGTATCTATGAGTCATCTACCTACCCTAAGGAATTAGGCTGTGTAAATGTCCTTAAGGTAGTGCCATCCCACCATTGAGAGGTAGGTAGCACCACCGTTGGAGGTGTTCGGGTCAATTCGTTTGTTAGGGACAGTGTGGTCACCAGAGCAACAGTAGGACACCTTAGAAGCTACCCTTATGCCATGGGACATGGACATAAGGACTTACTAAAACGTCCTATACTCGACGACCACGTTTCGAGGGGCAAGGCAACAGTGAGGCGTACCCTAAGAGTGGTGTGTGAATTGTGTGTCATTTTCAATTATGTTTTATCTTGATCATGCATTGGGTGAGCTACGCTTTGATTTTATTTGGGCCATTCATTCCTTCATTTGATTAGCAGTTTAAAGGTGCGGAAATTAAAATGCGGAAAATAAAGGTCCTACGCTATTACAAGGTGCGGGTCTATACATCGCCAAATTAATTAAGACCCGTTTTTTTAGTAAAATGCAGAAAGTAAATAAATTTCCTAATTACTATTACAAGGCTTTGAACAATTACATAATATTAAAAAGGAAATAAAAATAAACGCGCGAAAAGAAATTAGAATCGAAAGTGCGAGGGCGTTGGACCCTTTAAAGAAATTAAATTGAAATTAAAAGTTGATTAATGATTAAATTAAGAAAAGAGATTATTTTTATGTTTTTTGGTATTTATGAAATAAAGAAATTTAATTGAAATTAGAAATTAAATAAAACCCTAATTCTAAATTATTTTTAAATGTTAAAGAAAAATATTTAAGTTTTGACCTAATTTGCACTAATTATTTAATGACATATTTATTTACAAGATAATTAATAGTTAATAATAATAATAAGAAGAGGAAATTATTTTATTAAGAAAAAAGAATAAAAATGCTAAAAACCTAATTTCTACATTTTTTAGTTATTAAGAAAACATTAAAATTGAAAACCTAAATTAACCTAAATTGATTATTAAAAATTTATTTACAAAAATATTAATGAACTAAATATTAAATAAAACATATTTTTATTTTTATGATTTTATGATTTTTTTTGTATTATGAAAATTAATTTTATGAATTAACTAAAATAATTAAAACAAATTAAAAAAGAAAAAATTGAAAAGAAAGAAGAAAATATGCAAACCATGGGGTGTCTGAACCCAAAGGGGAGGTTTATGCAAGGAATTCAGGCCCACTAGAAATCTGGCCTTTTTGACTTTCCAGCGTTTGCGTGCAGACTGTTTGACTAGCGTTCATGGTGGAATCCATGTGATGGCCTTTGGATTGATCCCTGGGGACACGTGGCAGGCACAGGCATATGCATGTATGGTGGGTCACTGGGTAGGAATTACACCTGATCACGTTTCAACAAAAGTTATTGAGAAATATGGGGGACCTGGGAATCGAACCCAGGTCCCAGTGCCTGCATGACAACGCACCAACCAGTTGGACTAGCGCGTTTATTTGTTAGTATAATAGAATAGAAATAACATATGTGAAAAGCAAGCATTATACTGAAGCACTCAAAAAGCGCGCTAACATTCAAATCTCCCAATCATGTTTCAACAGCTCAACATCTTCTTCATTTTTCCCTGTAAATAACACCAAATAGCGGGGGTTTTAAACCCCCACTAAAACAAACCTGCAATAATAGCGATTAAAGTATGGTTAAAAAGAAAAAGGGTGCGAGGTGTGAGTTCAACTCGTTTGGATCTCCTGATTTTAATGGTACTGATTTTATTGTCCAATTTTTCCATACGAATGAACCCCTCTTTCAAAGTTTCTGAAACCCTAATATGCATTCATGGTAACTTTCTATACAGGCAGCCATTCTTCAATTGAATTGTGCCATTAGCTTCAGAATCATCATGTTAGTATAAATCAATCATTAAAAGACATTAATAATGCATGAAAATGCAAACACGAATATGGAAAATTTCATGAAAAATGCAATCCGGTTATACCAATTCTTTGAGGATGGAGGCGTGGTTTTGATTGGAATAGCTTCCTGGTAGTGTCAAGAGTCTATTGGAATGGCTTTCTTGCTTTGAAACGAGCTCTAGCTATGAAAACAGTTTTGAGATTTTTTGTGGAAAAATGCAAAGTGGTTCTTCAGGTTTCTGTGCAGCTTGTGTGTTCTAGGCATTAGGGTTATGTTTGCATATGTATGTAGATGGAATTAGGTTAGAAAAACCAAGCCCAAAGTCTTTGCATTGATGATTTTGCATATTTGATTTTTCATATCTTTTTTCAAATCTCTTTGCCATGAAAACTTGCCTATTTGGAAGATTTGGTCTCTTGAGAAGGCACACGAAATCTTGAGCTCATCATAGAAGAATATGCTGCACAAAAAGATTCCAAAACCTTTGTTTAGTATTTTTCTCATATTTAATTTTAATTAAATGAATTAATAGGATTAAAAACTCAATTAATTAATTAAAAATAAGAAAATAACTCCCTTTTAGCTTAATGGGTCGTTCATAGCTTTTGGGTAATGATTCATGGAAGAAATTGAGGCCCATTAGCAATTTTGAGGCATTTGAAGCAAAGTTGACTTTTCAAAATTCCTAAAAATTTCCCAACTTCCACAAGGAATATCTTGCTCAATTTTTAAGATTTGATCATGTTCTTGGACATTTTGGAAAGGTCTTGAAGTCCTCTAACCAATGCCTTTGGTCCCATGGCATTTTGATTTACCAATATCAAGTTATGGTCTTTGACTTAAAGTGCTTTTTTGTTGACTTTTGAAAATGACCTATAATGTTGAAATTGATAACTTTTTGTGAGAGTATTTCTTGTACTTGAAGTGTGAATATGAGTTGTAGGAAATGTCATTCTCTTCAAAATGAGCTTTGGATGGAATTTTTCTGATAAACCATGTGGAAGTTATGCCCTGGTCAATTTGCAGTTGACTTTTTCAACTGTCCAAAAATAGAAACTTTTGCATCTTGAGACTTTTTGAGCCATGCCTTGAGAATCATGATCAAGAATTGATCAAATGATGTTTGTGGCTTCAAAATAAGATGTTGACCAAAATTTTTGACTTTTGACTGTCAAATGACCATTTTGCCCCTGCAGTTGACTGTGAAGCCATTAGGGTTTTTGACTGTGCAATTTGGTGCTGTGAGTATTGAAACTTGGCATAGGGATGCTTGACAATGTATGTAGGCATGTGGGCCATTGGACTGTGCAACCCTTGGGGGATTTTGAAGCATGCTCCTAGCAAACCTTGAAGAATATGGGAGGGCAAATTTTAGGGTACAACAACCGTCTTTTATGTTCTCCAATATGGAAAGGACAAAAGCACAACAAAATTCCTTATTCGAGATGTTTCTCGGTTCGGGAGGTAGATTTATAGAAAGGGAAGGTGTTAGCACCCTTTCTATCCGTGGTTATCCACGGGCTCTTAGGTACTTGCTCTTATGTTTTCAAAATTGTTTTCTTTTCAAGTGTGTGTGGGTTTTGAAAAAGTTTAGTTCGAAAACTTCTAAGTAACTCTTGTATCAGTCCTCAAGAGTGTATGAAGTATTTGTTTGAAAAAACTTTTTGAAAGTGTCAGTATGAAAAGATGTTTTGTTTGTTTGAGAAAAGAGCAAGTACCCAGGAGAATCTACCTACTCTAAGGAATTAGGCTGTGTAAGAGTCCTTAGATAGTGCTATCCCACTATTGAGAAGTAGGTAGCACCGTCGTTGGAGGTATTCGGGTCAATTCGATTATTAGGGACAATGTGGTCACCGAAGCAATAGTAGGACACCTTAGAAGTAACCCTAATGTCCTAGATCCTTTTTATCCGAGGCAACCGTTTCGAGGCAACTGGATCTTTAGACAGGAGGACGACCTCTAAAACACCCTATACTTGACGACCACGTCGAGGCAACCAGTGAGGCGTACCCTAGGAGTGGCATGTGCATGTGTGTTGTTTTTCAGTTAATGTTTATCTTTGATCATGCATTTGTGAGCTACGGATTAATTTTATTTGCCATACAAGTCTTTCACGCATTTTTTTAACAGTTAAGAGTGCGGAAAATAAAGTGCGAAAAAGGTAAATCTAACTATTACAAGGCGCGGGTCTATACATCGCCAAAAACAAAAACACGTTTGGAAAAATAAACTGCGAGAAAATAAATAAAGCAATAAAGGAGGTCCTAATTAACTATTACATTTCCAGAAGCAGTTACATAATCAAAATAATGAATTAAAGAAATAAATACGCACGGAGGAATGAATCGGGACGTCCTAGGGTTTTGACCCTTTTGAGAAAGAATGAGATTTGTCCTTTTTTGCAATTAATGAAATTAAGCCTAATTATTAATTAATTAATTAATTTACAAGAAAAAGTATTTTTTTGTGTTTTTATGTTTTTAATGAAAATAAAAATAAGAAATTTAAAGTTAAAAGAAAAAAAACCTAAGTCTAATTCATTTTTATTTATTGGAAAAGAAAATTAAAATTACCTAGTTAAACTAAATCAATTTATTAGTGTTTTATTTACAAAAATAATTAGTAGTGAAATTAATAAATAAGAATAATAAAAATATTAGTTTTTTCTGATTTTTTGTTTATGAAAATAATTATCTGTGAATTAAATAATAATACTAATAATTAATAAAAAGAAATTATAAAGAAAAGAAAAAAGAGTAACAAAGACCAGGGGGGTGTTGGGCCCAATATGGAGGTATGCTAGCAATTTGGCCCACTAAGCTCAAGCCTTTGACTTTCCTGAGTTGTCCACGCCTGCATTGACTAGAACGTACCATGGTCTTCCTCTTTTGACCACTAGATTGGTAGTGGTGGCCACATGGCATGCATCAGGATGAGGCGTATGGTGGAAAGCCTTTGTGAAACCTGCACAGGAACATGTTATGGAAAAATAGAAATAAGCATTTGGGGGACCTGGGATTCGAACCCAGGTCCCAAGGGACAATTCAAGGACACATCCACCAACTGAGCTGTGGCGCTTTTCTGTTGATAAAACCAAACCTGATTATTATATGCAATAAAGTAATTAATGTGCTAAAAACAAAAACAAATGGCGCGCTGTTTGAATGGGCCACTAGTACCTTGCCAGCGCACCGTCTTCTTCGTTTTGCCTGTAAGAAAGAAATCAAATAACGGGGGTTTTTAACCCCCACAAAACAAGATGACAGAAAATAGCGATTAGGCCCCTGATGATCAGAAATTGTTCGCGAGGGTAGTGTTAGCTTCGTCTGGATGTCACGAGTTCAATCATATGCGTGAGAAGGTCTAATTTTGCTGGATGTGTAAACCCCCAATTCGAAGGTTTATGAACCCTAGAATTTGAACATGATGGTTTATGATTTAGGCCGTTTCAAAGCAATTGAACCATACCATTAGTTTCCTGTGGACTCATACAACACAAAACAAGCAAGAACTTATGTTAATGATACATAAATGTAGAGCTATGATTCTGGAAAAAAAAAGACAAACCGAAGGTCTATGAATGGTGACTCCTTGAGTGTTAGCACGTGGTTTTGATTCCAAATCACCCCTGAAGCTTCCAGCAATATGTCTGAATCTTTAAATCTCCTTGAACGGGCCTCTAAGGTGGAATTCAGTTTCAAACTTTCTTTGACTTTTTTCAATATGGTAATGGCCGTTTGTGCAGTGCTTAGATCGTGAATTAGGTCTACAATGCTTGCATATGTATATGTGAATGCAATTAGGTTAGCAGCTAGGCTTGGGATCCATTGTATTGATGTCTTGAGATTTTTGTTTATCACCATTAAAGACCTTCCATATTTGGTTCAAAATCAAGATTTTATGCACAAAAAGCCTTAGCACGAAATTGTGAGCTGGCATATCATACATAAAAGCTATTCAAACCAAAAATATGCCATTCAATTAATTTTTTAGATTTATTTGAATTATTATGGATTTAAAATGAATTAAATCCATAAAAATTAAATAAAAATGAAAAAATAAATGTTTGGTCTTGAAATTAATCATGGGACACGTGGGTGGCATGACAAGGCTGAATCAAGTGGAAGAAAGTGGGCCCTTTTGTCAAAAATTGAAGTTTCAAGGATAGTTGACTTTTGCCATTTCACAAAAATTTCCCAACTTCTCCAATGCATATCTTGCTCAATTTTGATCATATGGACATGTTCTTGGACATTTTGGAAAGGTATTGAAGTCCTCTAACCAATGCCTTTGGTCCCATGTCATTTTGATTTACCAATCTCAAGTTATGGTCTTTGACTTAAAGTGCCTTTTTGTTGACTTTTGAAAATGACCTATAATGTTGAAATTGATAACTTTTTGTGAGAGCATTTCTTGGACTTGGAATATGAAGATGAGTTATAGGAAATGTCATCCCCTTCAAAATGAGCATTGGATGGGATTTTTATGATGAACCATGGAAAAGTTATGCCTTGGTCAAGTTACAGTTGACTTTTCAACTGTCCAAAAATGGAAACTTTTGCATCTTGATGATTTTTGAGCCATTCTTGTGGAATCATGATCAAGATTTGATCAAATGATGATTGTGGCTTCAAAATAAGATGTTGACCAAAAATTTTGACTTTTGACTGCAAAATGACCATTTTACCCCTACAGTTGATTGTGAAGCAATTAGGGCTTTTGATTGTGCAACTTGATGCTGTGAGTCTTGGAACTTGGCATGTGGATGCTTGGAAATGTATATAGGCATATGGGACTTGATTGGACCCTTGAAAACCTCAACTTATTTGCAAGAATCAAAACCCTAATTTTGACTGGCTTAAGAGGATGGTTTGATTGTGCAACCCTTGAGAGGTTTTGACCCATTTGAATATTGACTTTGACAAATCTTGAAGAATATGGGAGGGCAAATTTTGGGGTACAACAGTTGCCCCTGTTCAATCTTCTTAGACCTGAGGATGTAGATTGGCTTGCGTGCCTTTCGTGATCTGAAGGTGGAAGATGATTGAACACTAAAGTGCCCAGAAATTTGCGCTCACATAGTAGAGTATCAGCAATGTGATGTCGGGAATGGGCTTATAGATGCCATTTGAAGATGTGACAGAATCTTTTCGGGAATGGGCTTATAGATGCCATTTGGAAATGTAATGGATAATTATGGAGATGGGCTTATAGATGCCATCGGGAGATTGTCGATCGCGTAAGAGATTCCTTAGCGAGAACTTACGTACCTGAGAAAGAAAGATAATTTCTTGGCCTGTTACAGGGGTTGATCTTCAAACTCTTCATGCAGATATGCCCTGGCTAGATACAGGTGTCGAATCCATAATCAATTGCTCACAGATGTGCCCTGGCTAGATACATGAATCGAGTCCGGAACTTCAAAAGGTTGCTTACAGACGTGCCCTGGCTGGATACAGGTATCAAATCTTTAAACTCTTCATGCAGATATGCCCTGGCTGGGTACAGGTATCGAATCTACAATCAATCACTCACAGATATGCCCTGGCTGGATATAGGTATCGAATCTGGAATTAGTCGTCTACAGATATGCCCTGGCTGGATACAGGAATCGAATCTCTAAACTCTTTATGCAGACATGCCCTGGCTGGGTACATGTATCAAATCTACAATCAGTTACTCACAGACATGCCCTGTCTAGATACAGGGATCGAATCTGGAATTGGTCGTCTACAGATATGCCCTGGCTAGATACAGGAATCTAATCTCTAAACTCTTTATGCAGATATGCCCTGGCCGGATACAGGAATCGAATCTACAATCAATTACTCACAGATATGCCCTGGCTAGATACAGGAATCGAATCTGGAATTGGTCGCCTACAGATATGCCCTGGCTGGATACATGAATCGAATCTCTAAACTCTTCATGCAGACATGCCCTGGCTAGATACAGGTGTCGAATCTACAATCAGTTACTCACAGATATGCCCTGGCTAGATACAGGTATCGAATCTGGAACTGCGAAAGTTGATGGTAATCGTCTTTTGATTGACCTTTTCCTGAAAAGGCAAAACATTAGTTGTATGCAACGTCATGATGTATGAAATGCATGACGTCAGGGAGAAATGAGATTGTGTTATATGCATTTTGTCATGTATGTAAGCAGAGTGTATGAAATGTGATATGTTTATGAATGTGTTTTCGTCTAGGAAAATAAATCCTTGACGAATGCCGGGAGCTTGTTGAATCCTGGGCTGATGTTTGAAGAGTAGAGTTCTTCATTTTTGCTGGGGATGATGATTGCAAGCATAAACCGGTAGGAGAAGATGACTCCGTTGGGGAATAAACTTGTTGGAGAGATACTCTGCGGGGAATTACTCTATGGGAAGAGATACTTCGCTGAGGTTTTGATAAGAACTCCGCCGGGGATTCCGTTGATAAGCTCTATTGGGGAATTTGATGAACTCCGCTGGGGAATAGGAAGAAATTCGTCGAGGACGATCTTTCCGTGGTAATTAGCTGAGGATAACCCAGTTATAAGCTCTGGTGGGGAATAACCTTTGAATAAAGCCGGGGAGAGACGTATGTACTCTGTAGGTGATAAGCTTCCAGAATATACTGGGGATAAGCTTCCAGAATCTACTGGGGAGATTGATTCAACTTTCCTGGGGAAACTTTTGAGACTGCACTGGGGAAGTGTCTCCACTGTGGTGTCCGATATTCCGCCGGGGAACAATCTTAGATCAAGACTGTCGGGGATGCTTGCTTAGGAACATCTGTATACTCCGTTGGGGTACCCAACTTCCTTAAGGATGACAGTAGGCTAACTCTGCTTGGGGAGAGTGTCGCTAACTTGCTAGGGATACTGTGCCTTTTCGGGGCTGATGGGTCACCAACTCTGCTCGGGGGAGAGTATTGCTGAATCTTGTCTTACTCTGTGGGGAGTGAAGGTATCTTGGTCACGTTCTTCAGCCGAACTTACCTTGGTACCTTGGTGGACATAGCAACTAGATCGCTTAGATAACTCATTATTTCCCCTGTTTCTGATGTCACCTGTAATTAGTCCTTTGTTTCGCATGCAAATATTTATGAGTTAGCAATTAATGTCAAATGCATATATCAAAAATGAACATTGGACGTTCTTTGCAAAACAAAACAGATAAAGGAAAAACAATTTGGCAATTTGTCTGGAAAAAGTGAATTTGTATTGATTTTTGAATTTGCCTGAAAATAGGCGTTTATGTACAAGAGGCTGACGTCCTAGTAAGAGAACGCCGCCGAACAACTTAGAGTTTATACAATTTTATGAAAAGGAAACAAAACAGCTATGTGAAAAAATAATCCCACTGGGTTCCAACTCTGCTATCGCATTTATGTCTTCAAGCGTCTCATCACTTTGCTGCTTAGTTGAAGATGAAGCTGACTGATCGATGCCGTCTGAGCCTGATAGTTGATGCCGAATTCTGGATGCAAGGTGATCCAATGAGACATAGTATTACGCTTCAATCCCTAACTTTTGCCTGGACTGCCCTTTCAGGTTTTCAGTCCGCCGGGATACCCATTTTTTCCCAAGCCGCCTTTTCAGGTTTTCGACTTGCCGGGTGTACAGATTTTTTTCATTTCATCCCTTATTTTTGCCCGAACCCTTTTGGTTTGCCGGGAAGCCCTTATTTTTGCCTAGGTGTGTCAACCTAGCGGGTCTTTTATCACGCGTAGTATCTTTTTACTATGTCTGCATTGGCGGGGTGAGGAAGGTCGTCACCATCCATGGTAGTTAGAATCATGGCTCCTCCTGAGAAGATGTTCTTAACCACAAATGGCCCTTCGTACGTGGGGGTCCATTTGCCCCTGGGATCACTTTGAGGAAGAATGATGCGCTTGATTACCAGGTCTCCGACTTGATACTCTTGTCGTCTGACTTTCTTGTTAAATGCCTTGATCATCCGTTTTTGGTACGTTTGACCATGACAAATAGCGGTGAGTCTCTTTTCGTCGATTAGATTTAATTGATCAAGCCGAGTCTGGATCCAGTCATCTTCGCTCAAATCTGCATCCTTCATTATCGAGAGAGAGGGTATCTGGACTTCAATAGGAAAAACTGCCTCCATGCCATAGACCAAGGAAAAGGGAGTTGCCCCTGTTGACGTTCGTGCTGAGGTACGGTACCCATGAAGAGCGAACGGTAACATCTCGTGCCAATCTTTGTAGGTCACTGTCATCTTCTGCACAATCTTCTTAATATTCTTATTTGCCGCTTCTACAACCCCGTTCATCTTCGGCCGGTAAGGAGAAGAGTTGTGGTGCTGTATCTTGAATTGCTCGCAGAGCTCAGTGATCATCTTATTGTTAAGATTGGTACCATTGTCCGTAATGATCCTTTCCGGGACACTGTATCGACAGATCAGGTTATGCCAAATGAACCGTGCCACGACGTTCTTGGTTACCGTAGCGTAGGAAGCTGCTTCAACCCACTTCGTGAAGTAATCAATTGCTACCAGGATGAAGCGATGCCCGTTGGATGCTGTAGGTCTGATCTCGCCGATCATATTAATGCCCCACATTTCAAAAGGCCAAGGTGCTGTCAAGATGTTCAGAGGAACTGGAGAAATGTGCACCTTATCAGCATAGATCTGGCATTTGTGACACGTCCGAGAATGTTGGTAACAGTCGGCTTCCATTGTGGACCAGAAATATCCTGCCTGAAGGATTTTCTTTGCCATTGTATGTCCACTGGAATGTGTTCCGAAGGTACCTTCATGTAGCTCTGCCATGATCTTTTCTGCTCCAGTCTTATCCATACAACGCAGTAAGGTTGAATCATGGTTTCGCTTGTAAAGAATGTCGTTGCTGAGGAAGAACTTTGCTGCGAACATTCTCAGGAACTTTTTGTCATTAACAGATTCACCCTCGGGGTATTCTTGAGCTTCCAAGTACCTCTTCACTTCATGATACCAGGGTTTTTCAGTTACCTCTTCAGCCTCAAGATCACAGCAATGTGCAGGTTCGTCCAATTTCCATATAATGACCTGGGGAGCTTCGTTGTCCCATTTGACTTTGAACATAGAAGACATCGTAGCTAGTGCGTCCGCCAACTGATTCTCCTCTCTTGGGAAGTGTTCAAAAGTTATCTCCTCGAAGTGGGGAATCAACGTCAATACATACTCTTTGTAAGGAATGAGATTTAGGTGTTTCGTATCCCACTCGCCTTTGATATGGCTGATCACGAGAGCGGAATCTCTGAAGACACTCAGAAACTTGATCCTTAGGTCAATTGTAGCTTGAAGACCCATAATGCACGCTTCATACTCTGCTATGTTGTTGGTGCAGTTGAAACATAGCCGGACAGTGAGTGGAGTATGAGTGCCTTTTGGGGATATGATCACAACGCCAATACCGTTACCCAAAGCGTTTAAGGCTCCGTCAAAGTGCATAGATCATCGGGATCCTTCCTCAGGTCCTTCATCCGGTCCAGGTACTTCACAATCAGTTACTACCATGATATCCTCGTCTGGAAATTCAAAGTTCATGGACTGGTAGTCATCCACTGCCTGGTGTGCCAAATGGTCTGCCAATACACTTCCCTTGATTGCTTTCTGATTTGTGTATTGGATGTCGTATTCCGTCAAGATCATCTGCCATCTTGCTATTCTTCCGGACAAGGCAGGCTTTTCGAATATGTACTTTATTGGATCCATTTTTGAAATCAACAGAGTAGTGTGAGTCAACATATACTGTCTCAGCCGGCGAGCAGCCCATACCAAAGCGCGGCAAGTTTTCTCGAGCAGTGAGTATCGGGTCTCACAGTCGGTAAAATGTTTGCTAAGGTAATAAATAGCGTGCTCTTTTCGGCCAGACTCATCATGCTGCCCCAACACACACCCCATTGAGTTGTCCAGTACTGTCAAGTATAATATTAGAGGTCTCCCTTCAACCGGTGGCATAAGAATATGTGGTTCTTGGAGATACTCTTTGATTCTGTTGAAAGCGGCCTGACATTCATCGTTCCAACGTACCACTTGATCTTTCTTCAGCAGCTTGAAGATTGGTTCACAGGTAGCAGTTAGATGTGAGATGAAACGAGCAATGTAGTTCAGCCGTCCTAGAAAGCCTCTGACTTCTTTCTCTGTCTTGGGAACTGGCATCTCTTGTATGGCTTTCACCTTGGCAGGGTCCACTTGAATACCTTTATCGCTCATGACGAAACCTAGTAATTTTCCAGATCTCACCCCAAAGGTGCACTTGTTCGGGTTCAACCTCAGTTTGTACAACTTCAGACGGTCAAACAGTTTCTGTAGATGGTCAAGGTGTTCCTCCTCAGTTTGGGACCTTGCAATCATATCGTCGACATATACTTCGATCTCATGATGGATCATGTCGTGAAATAAAGCAACCATGGCACGTTGGTAGGTTGCCCCAGCGTTCTTCAACCCAAAAGGCATGACCTTGTAGCAAAAGGTGCCCCACTGAGTAACAAAAGTGGTCTTCTCCATGTCTTCAAGAGCCATCTTGATTTGATTATAACCTGAGAACCCATCCATGAAGGAGAATACCTTATGCTGAGCAGTATTGTCAACCAGAACGTCGATATGAGGCAGAGGGAAATCATCCTTAGGGCTCGCCCTGTTCAAATTCCTGTAGTCAACACACATTATGAACTTACCATCTTTCTTCGGCACTGGAACCACGTAGGCAACCCACTGAGGGTAAGAAGTCACTGCTAGAAACCCGACATCAAATTGTTTCATAACCTCGGCCTTGATTTTCTCGGACATCTATGGACGCATACGGCGGACCTTCTGTTTTACGGGAGGACATTCTTCCTTGGTAGGCAAGTGATGAACCACAATGTCGGTATCCAACCCAGGCATGTCTTCGTAAGACCAGGCGAAGATTTCCACGTAGTCATGCAGCATCTGAATCAACCGTTGTTTCACACTAAGCTCCAGATTGGCACCAATCTTGACTTCCTTTCTGTCTGTCTCAGTACCCAGATTTACCGTTTCCACTGGCTCTTCATGTGGCTGAATGGCCCTCTCTTCCTGGAGTAGCAGTCTTGCAAGCTCACCAGGCACTTCGCAATCATCTTCACCTTCGTCCTCGGCTAAGTTGATCGGATTTTCAAAGTCATAACTGGCAGTAGCAGAGTCGTTACCAGTGGGATCCAGAGTGGATTGGAACCTGTATAAGTGAGTGTGTTTAAATATAGTTGTTTTGCAATATATATAATAAAGAAAGAAAAGGAGCGCAAGATTTGAAATGCGAAAACGTCCAATGCTTTTATTAATGATATATGAAAGTAACACACAAAAGCCCTCACAAATGAAGCCACGGTGCCCCGGGTAAGACACCGGGCCATAAAGTTTAGTAATATTGTTCGTTACAATTTTAAAGCAAAGGAGTTCATTACTGAGTGACAAAAGTAATAGGTATGAAATCTTTCGCCGTCCAGTTGCTTGGTCCACCATTGGTCGTTGGGTAGATCCAGCTATCGAACTCAGATTCTTCCGCTTCGTCTTCAATAGCATTCACTCCCGGGTTGGTGATGAATACAGGAGGTCTTCCAATCCTTGCCTTACGCACAACCCTCTGAGCTTCTGCAGTGAAACCCAAGCCAAATTTGTCAGTCTTTGGAGTGAAATCAGGAAGTCGGCCCCAGTTTGCACACTCACCCTTCTCAACCACAGCCCGGGCATCCTTCAAGGAAGCCATCTTCAAAGGAGAACCTACTTCAGTCACAGTCTCTGCTGCTGCCAATGTCTGAGGCACCTCTTCAAAGTGTTGAAAGGGGGTCTCAATGAACTCCCCATCCATTTCTACGTATCGGAACGAGTTGAGGTGGCTGACCATATATTCTTCCTCCCCTTGCACTGTTACGATCTTCCCCCTGACCGGGTACTTAAGCTTCTGATGTAATGTGGAGGTCACAGCTCCAGCCTTGTGGATCCATGGACGACCCAACAAACAAGAATAGGATGGTCGGATGTCCATCACATAGAAGGTAGAATCAAAAACTTGAGAACCAACCCTGATTGGAATGTTAACTTCCCCATGTACCATCCTTTTAGACCCGTCAAAGGCCCGGACAATAATGTTACTAGGCTTGAGCTCTAAACCCTCACAATCCAGCCTGTCTAGAGCTTTCTTGGGCAATACATTCAACGAAGAACCGGTGTCTACCAACACATGGGCAAGAGTAGTGCCCTTGCATTCAATGGAGACATGCAGGGCGTCATTATGGTTTTTTCCTTTGGCAGTCAGATCAGCGTCAGAGAAACCCAACCCATTATCAGTAATCAAGTTGGCCACACAATCGGTAAATTGATCAGCAGACGTTTCTTGTGGCACGTGGGCCATCTTCAGGAAGGAGATCAGAGCCTTGGCGTGGGCCTCTGAACACAACAACAGTGATAGCATGGAAATCTTAGATGGGGTGTTCCCCAGCTGCTCAACGACGTTGAAATCACTCTTCTTGATAATTTTAAGGATCTCTTCCATCTCTTGCTTGGAAGCTTCAACATTGACGGTCTTCGGTGCCTCCGTCTGGGCAGGCACATCAGTAGCAATCCCTTTTCCCCGAGTATCAGATGACTCAACAGTAGGGGTAGAAACAGGAACTTGGTCAGGCAGGGAAGTGGGCACACTTGCAGGTGTAATGACGAGAGGTCTCTGAATAGCTGGTGGCGCAATATCTGGTGAAAAGAGCCTACCACTACGAGTAACCTTGGCGGGCCCGGTGATGTTGCTGACACCGGTACTAGTATCAAACTCTTGCTTTACTCCCAGAACATAAACATCTGCCCCATAGTGCCACGGGACAGCTTTGTCAGACTTATAGGGGATGGGCCCCAGAATAGTGATGATGATAGGAGCAATCTTCTGAACGGACATGATTTTGACAGGCTTCTTTGAGGGAGCCTTAGGAGGGTTATTGAAAATAGTGACAATAGAAACTTCTTCGGTACGGGTAGCAGGAACAACAATCTTCTCGAACAAGATCTCTTTGTTATCCATCAGGTTTTGGACGCCTGACTTCAACAAAGTACAACCAGCAGGTGAAACGACACATAGAAGGCAACCTTTACTACATCCCGGAAATAAACCGGCTAGCAATAGGTTCCTTTTGACGGTCAATAACGGAGTAACAATCTCATCCATAGAGGCTATATACCGGTCTTCTTCCACAGCATTCACTCCATGCTGGGGCATGAGAGCAGTCACAACATTGGGCCTTTCGGGCGCCTCGAACTGTATTTCTTTAGCATCAATAACGTCCTGAACCTTATTCCTCAGAGCCCAGCAATCGTCGGTAGTATGCCCCGGGCTATCAGAGTGATAAGCGCAGCGGGCGTTGGGGTTGTACTTTAGAGAGGTTGTGTTCACAACCTTCGGGGCTTCCTTGACAGTTACCAGATTGGTTGACAGCAGTTGCGGCAAAATCTGAGACAGGGTCATGCTGAGCCGAGTGTACTTCCTTTTGGGTCTCTCACCCCTTGGCTGGTTGTATTGCTGAGGAGCAACAGCAGGCTTAGAAATAACCACCGCGTTGATAGCTTGACGGCGTTCCGGTTTGTTTTGTCTTCTAGGACCATACACAGCACTAGCTTCCTTCTTGAAGGGCTTCTTCTTAGTATTCGAGGAGGCACATTTCTGTATCTTCCCCGATTTGATACCAGCTTCGATCCTCTCACCAGTCAGGATCAGGTCTGTAAACCCAGCAGAGGAATTACCAATCAGATGGTTGAAGAATGGACCAGACAGGGTCCCCAAGAACATGTCCACGAGTTCACGGTCAGTCAACGGTGGCTGCACCCTGCCAGCCAGGTCTCTCCACTTCTGCGCGTACTCCTTAAAACCTTCACCTGTCCCAAGTGACATACCCTGGAGTTGGGTACGCGTGGGAGCGAGGTCGGAATTGTACTGATACTGCTTATAAAAAGCAGTAGCCAAGTCCTCCCAGTTACGAATGTTGGTTCCATCCAGCTGATAGAACCATTCGAGTTGAGTCCCTGAAAGACTCTCCTGGAAGAAATGGATCCATAAGTTCTTATCTGCAGTGTAAGGCTGGATCTTCCTTACATAAGAACGGAGGTGCAGCTTAGGACAGGAAGCCCCGTCGTACTTCACAAAGGCAGGCGCCTTGAATTTGTGTGGAATCACCACCCCAGAAGATAACCCTAAGTCTCCAAAATCCAACCCAGGCACACGTTGAATCTCCATAGCATTTAACCGGTCCTCCAGCTGTTTGTACCTGTCCTCAGCAGGAGGGGACTGTTCATCATTGAAGTCTGTCTCGTTGTCAGAGACCGCAGGACTAGGAACCTCTATCCCTTGTGGGCTATCCTTCTCTGTAGAGGAAGTAGCCTGATCAGCCTCATTCTGCAGTGTATTCCCGAACCTCCATCCAGTGTTAAACAACACAGTCCTCCTCCTCTTCTTCTTCTTCTCCTTCAAGAGCAGAGTCTTCAACTCCTGCTGACCCTGGGCTAAGCTCATGACCAGCTCCTGGAACTGGGCGTTCTGGGCCTGGAGGGCCTTGATAGCTTGTTCGGTAGTAGGCTCGGAAGACATGATGATTGAGTGAGTGCTGAAATAAACAGCGAAGAAGATTAAGCAACCTGTAGAAAAAGAGTACCTGTTATGCACATGATGCATGATATGCTATTTATGCAATGCATTCAAAGGTTCGAAAGTTCAAATTCGTTGTAGACCAAAAAGGAACACACGTTGTATTAAGAAATAATTTGTTCAGTACATCAGGGCCTCATGGGCAAAACATTACAAAATAATTAATCCCAAAAGACACTGTGCATCCTCTTTGGAGCGGTGTAGGTGTTGAGAGTCTTTTCCTCGTGAAGTAGATGGGTGAGCTCCAAGACCTTCTTCTCACTGGCATGTAGGCTGGTTTCAAGAGAATTCCGTTCTTCCTTGAGTTGGATCCAGCTCTTCTACAATTCTTCCCAAGAAGTTGGCATGTCAAGATGTTGGATGGTGTAGGGCACCTCTCCTTCCAAAACTGGCTCTTTGATCACGGGGAGAACATGAGGATATGGCATCACCAACTTCTGGGAGCAAGCTCGTACCCACTTGAGATAAGGCTCCAGGGGAATGGAGTTCTTGTTCCCTAGTGTCTTGCTATCTACCCTGTTAGGCATCCTCCAAGCTCTGATGAATCTCTGGCGGAGTCCTTGTGCATCATTGTCGAAGTCAAAAACTATGTTAGGAATCAACATGTCATGAGGGCCATCCCTCCAAGCATATCCAAACTGTCTCAAAGCCAGACAGGGGTTATAAGTAATGCCTCCCCTGATTCCAAGTAAAGGAACATTAGGATACTCTCCGCAACGATCAATGATAGTGACATTTTCTCTGGACCGAGAACACCAATGTATATCAGCATGTGTAAGAGTCATTAATCGTCGTAACCATCTCAGACCCCGCTCGTTCTTCAAAACTGATTGTGGAAGGTGCGAAATAAACCACCTTGCCAGGAGAGGAGTGCATCACATGAGAACACCTCTTTTTCTCATGGTTCGAGTGTAACATGAGTGGAGGATGTCCCCAAGCAACGTAGGTATAGGATTCCTGGACATGAAGATCTTGACAGCATTGATATCTATAAGCTGATCTGGATTCGGGAACAACACCAACCCATAGACAAGGAGTGCCACAACTTCTTCAAAGGCTTGTAGGTCAAGGGAATTCCAACATTCTTGGGCCTTCTCAAACAGGAACTTTGCCAAGAATCCTTTGATACCACTTCTGGTTTCCCAATGTCCCTTGATGTCAGATGGTTGTAGGCATAATGCTTTAGCAACCTCTTCAAGTTTTGGTTCCCTTTCCGTACCATTGTAGGGTAGCTGACTAAGGATAGGAATCTTCAGCAGTTGAGAAAACTCTTCCAAAGTAGGCACCAGTTGATAATCCGGGAAGGTAAAACAGTGGTGCAAAGGGTCAAAGAACTGGAAGAGAACCTTTATCATATCTTCTTCATTGTTGGTGTTGACCAAGCTGATGAGTCTACCATGCCTTTCACTGAATGAAGAGTTCTCGGGAATCTTGGATGTGAGCTCCTTAAGCTGAGGAGGGACCCTTACAAGGTTGATCTGAATTGTCTTTCTGCGGATAGTTTCCATGTCCTACAAAACAAGAACAAAGATGAAGATTCGAACCCTTGAAGTGGTTAGTAAATGCATATGATGATGTATGATGCTATGATGTTATGATAAGGACACACCACAAGTATTTACAAGCAGCAAACATGATAAGGCACACAAGTCACACTAGACAGCCCTTAGAGTTCAGGCCAGCATGAAGTTTGGGGTACTACCCTCTTGAAGTTGGTGGGCTCAAAACCTGTCCTATCAAAAGTAACCGGGTTCTAAGGAGCTCAATATCATTGGGTTGTTTTCTATGTTCATTGTTTTGATTTAGCCACTGGACTGGCGATCAAAATATTCCAAGAAAACAACCCTCAATGAGTGCAGTATCGAGTATCAACCAACTTCAGACTGCACCAAAGTCAGTCATCTCACTACCCCTAAAGAGGCCAGGATGGTCAAGTAAGGTTCCTAAGGTCAGTTGATGCTTCACGACACCACACGGCGGCCCCGTACTCTCCTTGACTTGACTCAAGGGTTACCGGTACTCACCAAAGTGCCACATCAATGTAGCAAACTGCTTCAACCGTGTTGATATACCCCGCACAGTTCCCTCACAGTTTGTTGCTACTTTCTAGAAGGTATCCCCCAGATCCGGGTTAGGATCTATGAAACTCCAAAACAGGCCCACAATTTTAAAACAAACAAAGCAAGCAATTGAAAACAAAGAGTGGTCTAATCCTAAGGTACACCTCACTTTATTAATTCCCCAGCAGAGTCACCAGTTCTGTGATCGGTGGAAATAGAACTGACTATTTTTTAAGCTGGTTCGTGAAATGTCGCGGTAAGCAAGAGTCCCCATCGTCTTTTATGTTCTCCAATATGGAAAGGACAAAAGCACACCAAAATTCCTTATTCGAGATGTTTCTCGGTTCGGGAGGTAGATTTATAGAAAGGGAAGGTGTTAGCACCCTTTCTATCCATGGTTATCCACGGGCTCTTAGGTACTTGCTCTTATGTTTTCAAAATTGTTTGCTTTTCAAGTGTGTGTGGGTTTTGAAAAAGTTTAGTTTGAAAACTTCTAAGTAACTCTTGTATCAGTCCTCAAGAGTGTATGAAGTATTTGTTTGAAAAAACTTTTTGAAAGTGTCAGTATGAAAAGTTGTTTTGTTTGTTTGAGAAAAGAGCAAGTACCCAGGAGAATCTACCTACTCTAAGGAATTAGGCTGTGTAAGAGTCCTTAGATAGTGCTATCCCACTATTGAGAAGTAGGTAGCACCGTCGTTGGAGGTATTTGGGTCAATTCGATTATTAGGGACAGTGTGGTCACCGAAGCAATAGTAGGACACCTTAGAAGTAACCCTAATGTCCTAGATCCTTTTTATCCGAGGCAACCGTTTCGAGGCAACTGGATCTTTAGACAGGAGGGCGACCTCTAAAACACCCTATACTTGACGACCACGTCGAGGCAACCAGTGAGGCGTACCCTAGAAGTGGCATGTGCATGTGTGTTGTTTTTCAGTTAATGTTTATCTTTGATCATGCATTTGTGAGCTACAGATTAATTTTATTTGCCATACAAGTCTTTCACGCATTTTTTTAACATTTAAGAGTGCGGAAAATAAAGTGCGGAAAAGGTAAATCTAACTATTACAAGGCGCGGGTCTATACATCGCCAAAAACAAAAACCCGTTTGGAAAAATATACAGCGAGAAAATAAATAAAGCAATAAAGGAGGTCCTAATTAACTATTACATTTCCAGAAGCAGTTACATAATCAAAATAATGAATTAAAGAAATAAATACGCGCGAAGGAATGAATCGGGACGTCCTAGGGTTTTGACCCTTTTGAGAAAGAATGAGATTTGTCCTTTTTTGCAATTAATGAAATTAAGCCTAATTATTAATTAATTTATTTATTTACAAGAAAAAGTATTTTTTTGTGTTTTTATGTTTTTAATGAAAATAAAAATAAGAAATTTAAAGTTAAAAGAAAAAAAACCTAAGTCTAATTCATTTTTATTTATTGGAAAAGGAAATTAAAATTACCTAATTAAACTAAATCAATTTATTAGTGTTTTATTTACAAAAATAATTAGAAGTGAAATTAATAAATAAGAATAATAAAAATATTAGTTTTTTCTGATTTTTTGTTTATGAAAATAATTATCTGTGAATTAAATAATAATACTAATAGTTAATAAAAAGAAATTATAAAGAAAAGAAAAAAGAGTAACAAAGACCAGGGGGGTGTTGGGCCCAATATGGAGGTATGCTAGAAATTTGGCCCACTAAGCTCAAGCCTTTGACTTTCCTGAGTTGTCCACGCCTGCATTGACTAGAACGTACCATGGTCTTCCTCTTTTGACCACTGGATTGGTAGTGGTGGCCACATGGCATGCATCAGGATGAGGCGTATGGTGGAAAGCCTTTGTGAAACCTGCACAGGTACATGTTATGGAAAAATAGAAATAAGCATTTGGGGGACCTGGGATTCGAACCCAGGTCCCAAGGGACAATTCAAGGACACATCCACCAACTGAGCTGTGGCGCTTTTCTGTTGATAAAACCAAACCTGATTATTATATGCAATAAAGTAATTAATGTGCTAAAAACAAAAACAAATGGCGTGCTGTTTGAATAGGCCACTAGTACCTTGCCAGCGCACCGTCTTCTTTGTTTTGCCTGTAAGAAAGAAATCAAATAACGGGGGTTTTTAACCCCCACAAAACAAGATGACAGAAAATAGCGATTAGGCCCCTGATGATCAGAAATTGTTCGCGAGGGTAGTGTTAGCTTCGTCTGGATGTCACGAGTTCAATCATATGCGTGAGAAGGTCTAATTTTGCTGGATGTGTAAACCCCCAATTCGAAGGTTTATGAACCCTAGAATTTGAACATGATGGTTTATGATTTAGGCCGTTTCAAAGCAATTGAACCATACCATTAGTTTCCTGTGGACTCATACAACACAAAACAAGCAAGAACTTATGTTAATGATACATAAATGTAGAGCTATGATTCTGGAAAAAAAAAGACAAACCGAAGGTCTATGAATGGTGACTCCTTGAGTGTTAGCACGTGGTTTTGATTCCAAATCACCCCTGAAGCTTCCAGCAATATGTCTGAATCTTTAAATCTCCTTGAACGGGCCTCTATGGTGGAATTCAGTTTCAAACTTTCTTTGACTTTTTTCAATATGGTAATGGCCGTTTGTGCAGTGCTTAGATCGTGAATTAGGTCTACAATGCTTGCATATGTATATGTGAATGCAATTAGGTTAGCAGCTAGGCTTGGGATCCATTGTATTGATGTCTTGAGATTTTTGTTTATCACCATTAAAGACCTTCCATATTTGGTTCAAAATCAAGATTTTGTGCACAAAAAGCCTTAGCACGAAATTGTGAGCTGGCATATCATACATAAAAGCTATTCAAACCAAAAATATGCCATTCAATTAATTTTTTAGATTTATTTGAATTATTATGGATTTAAAATGAATTAAATCCATAAAAATTAAATAAAAATGAAAAATAAATGTTTGGTCTTGAAATTAATCATGGGACACGTGGGTGGCATGACAAGGCTGAATCAAGTGGAAGAAAGTGGGCCCTTTTGTCAAAAATTGAAGTTTCAAGGATAGTTGACTTTTGCCATTTCACAAAAATTTCCCAACTTCTCCAATGCATATCTTGCTCAATTTTGATCATATGGACATGTTCTTGGACATTTTGGAAAGGTATTGAAGTCCTCTAACCAATGCCTTTGGTCCCATGTCATTTTGATTTACCAATCTCAAGTTATGGTCTTTGACTTAAAGTGCCTTTTTGTTGACTTTTGAAAATGACCTATAATGTTGAAATTGATAACTTTTTGTGAGAGAATTTCTTGGACTTGGAATATGAATATGAGTTGTAGGAAATGTCATCCCCTTCAAAATAAGCATTGGATGGGATTTTTCTGATGAACCATGAAAAAGTTTTGCCTTGGTCAAGTTACAGTTGACTTTTCAGCTGTCCAAAAATGGAAACTTTTGCATCTTGATGATTTTTGAGCCATTCTTGTGGAATCATGATCAAGATTTTATAAAATGATGATTGTGGCTTCAAAATAAGATGTTGACCAAAAATTTTGACTTTTGACTGCAAAATGACCATTTTACCCCTACAGTTGATTGTGAAGCAATTAGGGCTTTTGACTGTGCAACTTGATGCTGTGAGTCTTGGAACTTGGCATGTGGATGCTTGACAATGTATATAGGCATATGGGACTTGATTGGACCCTTGAAAACCTCAACTTATTTGCAAGAATCAAAACCCTAATTTTGACTGGCTTAGGAGGATGGTTTGACTGTGCAACCCTTGAGAGGTTTTGACCCATTTGAAGATTGACTTTGACAAATCTTGAAGAATATGGGAGGGCAAATTTTGGGGTACAACAACCCCAATATTAAATTATGAATAATTTAAGAATAATTCAATTAACATAATCTCTCAAGGGTGTCACACTTCATAGAAAACATCACATTAACAATCAAGCTTCGTAACACGGGTTACATCATTAGCATCAATATCTTTATAATTCGACACTGTAGCGGTAGAAATGTTGAGACTAAGCCATTGGATTGACTTAACTCACACAGATCAAAATTAAAAATCACCACCGCACTTTATTGTTTCCAAAGGAATGAGAAAAGAGCAAATAACCCAAAAGATGGGGAGAGAATCTAAGTTCGGGGGTTGGTTATGCAAAGGGAAGATATTAGCACCCTAAACATCTATGGTACTCCGCAGGAACCTGTTAGAACATAGTTTGATTCTACAACCCTTGATTAGAGTTTTGTTGATAACAAAATACAAAGAATAAATAAATTCAAATATATATATATATATATATATATATATATATATATATATATATATATATATATATATATATATATATATATATATATATATATATATATATATATATATATATATATATATATATATATATATATATATATATATATATATATATATATATATATATATATATATATATATATATATATATATATGAAACAAATATGCTTCTTAAAATTATGTTTTGTATACAGAAGTTCTGATGGAATCAGCATCAGAAGATCAGTAATATGTGCTACACGCTGAAGCTACCAGATTATACGCTGAAGCTTGATGACCAGAATCTGCGCATAAATAATACACTCTGACTCTGATCAAAGATCTTTACCAAGTCATCAACACTCTGAAGCGTTATCATAAGTTAAAGCAAAGAAGACTCTGAAGCGTTATTAATTATTCAAGACAGAATTTAATGCTAACGGCTCTCTTCAGACAAGATCTTCTTCAAAAGGAAAGTGCGTTATTGTTATTAAACTGGCTTTATGGACAACGTATCTCTGCCTTGCCTATATAAACAAGTCTGCTTGAGAAAAGACGCACGCATGCACTCACATAATTTTCCAAGCCTTCAAAACCACGTTTATTCAAACGCTTTAGCAAATTCATTTTATTCCAAGCTTAAGTTGTGTAAGTATCACAGTTGTGATATATTGTTTTGTTAGAAAACGTTAACACATCCTTGTTCAATTATTTGTGAAAGATTTCCTTGAGATAAACCGGTTTGTGGTTATACTCAAGAAGACTTTAACATTTGTTAAAGTAGCTGTTGTAATCCTTTGAAAATAGTGGATTAAGACCTCGTTGGAGAGAGGCAAAATCACCTTGACGGGTGGACTGGAGTAGTTTGAGATCAAACGAACCAGGATAAAAATACTGTGTTGTCAAAGAATTTGTTTTAAGTTTTACAATTCAACCCCCCCCCCTCTTGTGTTTTTCACATCTTCAGAACCTCTTTAAAAATCTATATATTTTGGCTATAAAAGTTGTATATAAAAAAAAGATTGTGGAGATGAGAAAAGAAGTATTTTTTATAATTTTTGCACCTGACGCGGTTGTGAACCTTTAGTGCCTACGTACCAACTTTTGTGAAATAGGGGATCAGGGTACACATAGTTTACCTTTAAATATTTTAAAACACAAATGTGTTGGTTGATTTTAAGAGACGAGACATCATCGTCTTATCCGAGTGGAAAACATACTTACTACCCATGATTGTGAGAAGGGAGAATTTACATCATCTCAAAGTGGAGGATATGGCTTGGATTTTAAAATCAACAAAGAATAACTCAACACCCAAGTGGAAAATATCTCACTTCACTACATATCCTAGAAGTATAGTAGTTCGCATCATTTCGAGGATTGACAAGAGTCTAATCTTTTGAGAAAATTTTTAAGGTAAAAAGCCAAAGTGGCAAAATGGTTTGAATGAGATTAATTGACTCATATTCTTCTCATAAAAATGTCAAAGTATTATTAAATTGATTGAAGTTTGATCAAGAAAATGTTTCGAAAATGCATGGACCTAAGTCCAAGTTTATTATGAAAGCGATTCAAGTTTAAAAACAAGAAGAGTTTTTAAAAGGAGGAAGAATATTTTTGAAATTAAAGAAGATGGGAGGAGATGAAGGGAGTATTCTAAAGCATAAGGTAAACGCTAAATAAAAGAACCATCTAACCAACAAGAAGCCAACATTTGACACAATAAGTTAATGTAGAATTCTCATCCTTTGGACTTGAAATCAAAGAAGCAAAGATAATAAACCTCTTAAGAAAACCAAGCTTCAATTGCATTAAGTCTTCAAAATTTGGGCAGAGTAACGACTGTATACAGATGAATTTATGATCAGACAAAGCATGTAATCAAAACAAGCTGCACACAAAGCAAAAAAATAACCCAATGTCTTGGGGTAAACCTCAAGAACTCTAGACAAAATAATAGTTGAAATCACAAGGTCTCAAGGGTAGGTCATGGTCTCTAATCCTAAGTCCAAGAAGTCCATCACTCCATAATGCCAAGGATAGTAACCAAATAGTCCAAGTAACATTAAAGTTTTTTATTGTTCAAGTTGATTATTAAGTATCTTCAAAAAGAAATGAAAAGCTCAAGTGAGCAAAATAAAAAAAAATGACATAAAAGTAAATGCTCAAATGAGAAAAGATGAAAATAGCATGAAATGTAAATGCTAAAATAAATGTGCTTAAAGTAAAAGCATAAAGTAAAAGCACAAAATAAAGTCAATTGTTAGAAATTAGAGGTTAGTTGAATGACCATCTTGAAACTTACATTTGAAACTCATTAGAGAATTGATAAAATTAAAGTCTCTCAACAACAAGTCTCATTTTATTTTTGTCAAGTATATCATTCATTTAAAATTCTCAAGACAACAATAAATGATCAATGATGTTTAAGTGGTTCACTTTGACCAAAGCTTATGAAAATTCATTAGAGGATTGATAAGACCAAAGTCTCCTAACAATGAATCTCAAGGTTATTTGATCAAAGGATTCAAATTAACATACTTGGGCTTAAAAATATGGGTTTAGGCCACGAATGATCATTTCTCGAATCGGGACAAAATTTAGCGTTATGTTAAGCAATCATAAGTGGACTTATATAGAAGTCGCACCTATTTTGAGGTCGGCCAATAACAATCTATGTACCATATGTTTTTAGAAATGATATGTAAAATATTCTCCAATAACATTTAGTACAATAAGAAGGGGATAAATGAAGAGGTATGGGGTAAGAATTAAATCACATTTGAACCAAAAAATTAATCAAGCTATTATTAAAATCATTCATCCATTTTTATCGAGTTGAACTCAACACCATGGATCCAATGATGTTACTAAAGCTCATAATCAAAATCTCATAGTCCAAGATCAACCAGAATATTTACAAAATAAAAATGTATTTAATAATAAAGAAAATGATTTTTAAAATGAAAATGAGAGGATAAAATAGAAACTATATTCAAAACATCCAAGAAAAATCAAATAAGACCATAGAAAAATCATAAATGAGCTCATTTATTTATATAAAATTTTTGGTGATTTTTTGAAATCAGAAACTATTTTTAAAATTAAAAGAAATAGGCAAAATAAACCAAAAATTGTGAAAAATAGTAAAGTCAGAAATAAAAATAAAATGAGGTCACAAATATTTGTCAAAGGTCATTGGATCCTTCCCTATTTTTTTTCTTCAGAATTTAAAAATTAGGAAAAGTATTTTTTAAACATTTAAAACAATTCAAATAAAGTGAAAAATTATAAAAAATATCAAAACACAAAATAAAATTGTGAAAAAATAATTATCAGAAAGAGAAAAATCAAAAGTATTTTAAGAATTTTTTCAGATTTTTTGAAGTTAAAATGGATTTTTTATGAATTTTTGAAGTTTAAAACAAATAAAATATAAAATCAGAAATCAAAATCAAAATCAAAAAAATATAGACCAATGGATGAGAGTCAAAACACGTTAGTAAGCTAATCCAATGGATCAGGCGCGTTGTGCATGTCATGGTCCTTATTGAATAAAGCATGGAATCGATTATTAAATCAGAATTTGAAAACAAGTGTGGCACGCTTTCATTGGCTGATAGATGACACGTTGGTCATCTTCAACTTCCAACCACAAGATTTGCAGGTCCCTGAAATGGTAAAATTAGAACACGAGACTGGTACCATTCGCTTCGTCTCTTCAAGACAATTCCAATGGTACCCTCGCAAAAATTTATGTAAGTTGTAGTTCTGTATTTTTGGAAGAGACGTTTTGAAAAGGAATTTGAAATTTCATGGCCAAAACGTACTTCCAATTGAAAACAATTGTTGCAACTAGAATCAGGATGATGAGAGCTTCATAATCAAGATGAGGAAAGCTGTAAAAGCAAATTCGAAGTTGCAGAAAATTGGGTTCAAGAGGAAGTTTGGCAGGGTGATTCTGGCTCTCTAATCTTGAGGAAATGAATAAGGTATGACCCTCTATTTATAAGGAAGTTGATTGAATTCTCAAGCGTGTTAAATGATGAGATTTGGAGGGAATTCGTGTGAAGTTGCAAACAAGAAAAATGTGACTTCTATTTTGATCAAAACTCATCCAAAGCTTGCGTTTTAATGTGCTAATCACTTCTAGAAGTTCTTTAAACATGATTAGAAGCAAAAGCGCACATAAAATTTATGTTTACAAGCCAAATCAAGAATTTCAAATTCTGAATTGAGTTGAAACTTCATTTTCAAGGTACCATGTTCAAATCAATGGTGTGCATGATTCAGGGTATCTCAAGACTTGATTCTTGATGCATTAGAAATATGAGATCACAAGATTTATAGTGTGCAAAGAATTGAATCAAATGGATGCTTGAGCTGAAAATTGTGATGAGTCAAAGTTGAGAAAAAGATGTTGACTTTTGTACTTAGAAAAAATTCTAAGTTTTTTCTTCAAAAATGACCTATAATGTCTTGCATCCAAACATGGCCTTCCACTTGAAATTTGATCCTGGAGAAAAAATATGGTGTTGTACCCCAAAATTTTCCCTCTCATTTATCAAGTATTTTTTCACAAGATCTCCTTTGGTTCAAGATTGTACAAGGGTTGATCAGCTCAAGACACCTCCTTAAGCACTGATGATTGAAATTAGGGTTTGAGATTGCACAAGGATAATTGAACTTTTAATGCCTCATATGACTTTAATGGATCATTATGAACACTCAAGTTTGTTCATGTCAAGTTTCAAGTCTTGAATCACATTTTTGCTCAGTCAATTGATCAGTTGACCTAAAAATCAGTTGTATTGGGGAAAAAGTCAATTAGGGTCAATTTACAGTCAAACTTCATAATTTTTTATCCATATAAACATTTTAAACTCATATATATCATTTGATCAAGTTTGGACCATAATTCCTCAAGAAATTTGATAAGATCATCAAAAGGGCAAAATGGTCAAAATTAGGGTTTTGAGTTAGAAAAGGCAATTTCTGATTTTTTACCTACCAAATGGTTGATTGGTTAGAAACATGATCTCAAGGATTCAATTACATAATTTTTACCTAATGGAATGACTCAAAACATTTCTCAAGGTCATTTGATTGGTAGTTGATTTTCAGTCAACTGATCAAAAGTCAAATGTACACTGAAAAGTCAAACTTTGACTTTTTGGTCAAAATCAAGTGTCAAAGATCATAATTCATCAAAACATTTCAAAATGTTAAACTTGTTCATCAAGAAATCAAAAAAGTCAAGATTTCATTTTGAAAAGTCAAAGTTTCCAAACTTAGAAATTTTTCTAAGTGTTGAAAACTTCATATTTTTTCATAACGTTGAGCCAATTTTTCACCATGATGCAAGATGATTCAAAAGAAACTTTCAACATGAAAGTTGTAGATCTCAATGAGATCTAAAACATTTATTTACACAACTCCTCCTAAAAATGCATGGATCTCAAGTTATTAATCCATGAAATCATGGTCATAACATTAAAACACTTAGTGAAATTTTGAGCATTTTGGTCAGGATTTTGACCTAACTTCTGAGCCAAGTTTCAAATAGTTCCATTTGTATTATACAAAAGTGATTTAAGTAGGGTTTGTAGAGCACATTACAAGCTTTATAAAAAGTCATAGAACTCCTTGAGATCATTTGTGATCAAGGAAAATCGAAGGTCAGAAGTTAGGGTTTCAAGTTGTTTTACAAGGCAAAATTTTATGATGAACAAGAATTCAAATACATTCTAGGCTGCACAATCTTTGCTTGGCAGGCCTTAAACTTTCTTGGTACTCCATAATTAATGTTTTGCACAACTGTTAGAGGCTTCAACTCAAGCATTCAATGCATTGCCCATGCTTAATTCCATTTTGGGAAGAAAGTGCACATTGCCATTTTGGAAAAGTAGCTTTTGTGCATAAAATCAGTTCTTGAGCTTTGCAATTGTTTTCTTCTGATCACACACAACCTATAACCCAAAAGAAACTTGTCTAAAGCCTCTTGGAACTCAGGCCATGCTTGTACTATGCCTTGAAACCATATTCCCACTTTTCTTCAAAATAAAGTAACATAGCTATAACTCTATATCTTGCACTTCTGACCCTCTCAAGTGCTAGAACCTTTTCCTTACTTATGCACGAGTTGTTCGCATCAAAAGACATGAATACACAAGCTCCAAAACTGACCAAAACTCATAACTGCATCACAAACCATCATTGTTGCATATTCTGACCAAGAACTTCAAACTTCCATTTCACTCGTGCGTTTCTTGGCCTTTTGCTTCCAAAAACATCCAAACATCATACATAAGCCATCCCTATCCCTGTTACACGACTGTAACACCATCTTCACCCATTTCCAAACTCAAAAATAGAGCACTCCAAGTGGACTTCTCCAGAACTACTCATCCACTTTTAATTCAAGCTAAGCATCACATTAGCTTCTTGGGAACTTGAGGAAGCTAACCCAATCACTGGAACTCATCAAAAGCTGCTCAAACTCAAAACAAGATACCCTCTTGCAAGGTGAGTTTTCTGATTTTTGAACTATTCATATATGCATTGTTAGGCTTCCATTTTCAAAGATAAAATGTAGACCTCATTTCCACGAAGCTGTACATATCCATAGTTTGCATTTATATGGTTTGAGCTTAGAGAATTTTAGAGTTGAAGTTTCTGAAATTTTTTAGGTTTCAGATTAGGGCCATTAAAATTCATGTTTGTCTTTAATCTATAGTTTTAATGCTTTACATTTCTGAAATCGTGAGGAAATTTGCCACAAGTTGCATGTTAATATTTTTGGAAATGGTTGAGGAATGAGCAAATTACAGATCCTTTGGCTGGAGGTTGAAGATGAAGTACAGTCAGGGCAAGTTTTATGTTATGTATTTATTTTTGTGCCAATGTTAACAGATGTATCACCACCCCAGTGGTTAAAGCGCGCGTCTATCACCCTTAGGACCTGGGTTCGAGCCCCAACGTCCGTTTTGCTTCTTTTTTCATATTTTTCTATTTTCTTTTTTGTTTGAACAGGTGTGGGGCCTCCAACTTGGGCCTGATTGTTTTTTTCTTTCTTTTTACTAACCTCTGACTATGTTCAGCACCCCCTGTCCCATTTTATTTCTTTATTTCATTTTCATTTTTATTTTTATTTTACTTTCATATTTTATTATAATTATTATTATTATAAATATTATTTTTTATTTTTATTAATAAAAATCCAAAAATATTTATTTTATTATTTTTACACTCATTTATATTTTATTTTTCATTATAAAAAACTAAAAAGAACAAAAACAATTTTCTTAATAAATTGATTTCTCTTTCTTGATTAATATTTAGATAATTAGGTTTAATTATTATATGATATTATTTTCTTGTAAATTAAAATTAATTTAGAACTTAGGTTTATTTTAATTAAGTTTCCTATTATTTCCATTATTTAAAACCTTTTCATAAAAAACCCTAGAAAACCATTTTTAACTTATTTTTCTTTGTTAATCAATTTAGGTTTTAATTTTAGTTAATCTCTATTAATTATTTTCTTAATTAGGTTAAGATCAAAACCTTCCATAAAACCAAATAAAAATCATTTCTTTTTCCATTTTGCATTCTTGCATTTTTATCTTCATTTTTGTACAATATTCAATATGGTTGTAATAATTATTTAGATTTCTATTGATGTAATAGCTTAGTATTTTTATTTTTCGCAATTTAATGCTTTGCATATGTAAATGATAGTAATTAGGGTTTGTATGGAAAGATAAAACCAATGCTTAGAAAACTCTAATTCAAAGACAAAATAATGCATGTAAATCAATACACTTGCACACTTACACCCTTAGGGTAAATTCACTTTGTTGCCTTATGAAAATGGCCATATTATGCATGTGGGGTATCTTATAAAAAGCAATAAAAAAATACAATATCATAGTCCCTCCATTACGCTATCAAAGTTTCCTTTCAAAAATGATCTTAGTCCCTAAAGAAAATGCTAAGATATCTTACAACATTGCTAATCATGGCTATACGATGACCCACGCCCGTCCCTTTATATCCAAAGATAGGGTTTCTTACCAAATCAATGGTAAGATAACAATGTCAAAGGAAAGAGGAAATAAACAAGAAATACTTTTGAGTAGGTAGAATGTTCCTTATTACTTGCTCATTTTCAAACCAAAACACCCTTGCTATTTTCAAAACAAACACTAACACTTTCAAAAACATCTTTCAAACTTGAAACATTTTCAAAGGATCAACACTTTGTATACATTCTTACGAACGAGAATCATTACAAAGTTTTCCCAAACGATGGTGCCTTTTCAAAATACTTTCAAAAACCACACAAAGCACATTTTCAAACAAAAGCAAGTGATCTAGCAAGCAACTAAGAGCCTGTAGATAACTACAGATGAAAAGGGTGCTAATACCTTCCCTTTTCATAATCTACCCCCGAATTCAAGAAAACATCTCAAAGGTCTTTCCTGTTCTTTTCAACCTTTCCTTTTGGATAAAAGAAAAGTCAGTGGCGACTCTTGCTAACCGCAACATTTGCGATCAAACACAAAACAACCGAGTCAATTCTCCCACCGCGTTACAGAACTTGCGACTCTGCTGGGGACAATTTTAAAAGTGGGGTTACCTTAGGGTTAGATCACATTTACTTGCTTTCATTGTTTGATTTGTTTGCTTTACGTTTTGATTCTTTGTTTGGGTTTAAATCCTCTACTCGGATTTGGGATACCTTATAGGTAAGTAGCAATACATTGTGGAAACTATGCGGGGTATACCGACATGGTCTAAGAAATATCTACATTAGTATGACAAATTTGTGGGTACCAGTAGCCCCTGAGTAGTCAAGGTGAATACAGGGCCGCTGAGTGATGACATAAAGCACTAACTGACTTCTAGAACCTTTACTTGACCAACTTGGCCATTAGGACATAGTGAGATGACCGACTTTGGTGCAGTCCGAAGTTGGTAGATACTCGATACTACACTCATTGAGGTTTGTTTTTTGGGATATTTCGGTCGCCATTAAAGAGGCTTGTGCTGAAACAATGCATGAGGAAACAAACCAGTGATATTGAGCTCCCTTAGAACCCGATTACTATTGCTAGGACTTGTTTGAGCCAACTAAACTTCAAGAGGGTACTTACCTATGAGACTACATGCAAGCCTAAAACCAAGGACTTGTTTGCTTTGTTTGTATTTACTTGTACATAACATCATAAACATCATAACATCATACTCATACTCACTAACCATTTCAAGGATTTTTGGGATTTATCTTTGTTCTGTTTTATAGGACATGGATTCTATTCGCAGGAAAACCATTCAAGTCAATATCGTAAGGATCCCTCCTCAACTTAAGGAGTTAGCATCAAGGGTTCCTGATAATTCTCCATTTACCAAAAGACATGGCCGTCTCCTAAACTTGGTTACTTCCAACACTGATGAAGATATGATGAAGGTGCTCTTCCAATTCTTTGATCCTCTACACCATTGCTTCACATTTTCCGATTATCAACGTGTGCCAACTTTGGAAGAATTCTCCCAACTCTTGAGGATTCCCATTCTCAATCAACTACCCTTCAACGGTGCGGAAAGATATCCAAAGCAAGAAGAGATTGCTCAAGCCATACACTTGCAACAATCTGATATCACAACTAATTGGGAAACAAGGAGTTGTATCAAAGGTTTCTTAGCCAAGTTCTTATTTGAGAAAGCTCAAGACTGTTGGAACTCCTTGGACTTGCAAGCTTTTGAGGAAATTGTGGCTCTTCTCATCTTTGGGATGGTTTTGTTTCCAAATCCTGACCAACTCATAGATGTAAACACCGTCAAAATCTTCATGTCTCGTAACCCAGTGCCTACTTTGTTAGGAGACATCCTACATTCTTTTCACTCTCGCACTATGAGGAAAAGTGGTATTCTCATGTGTTGTACTCCTCTCTTGGCAAGATGGTTTATTTCGCATCTTCCCCAATCTGTATTGAAGAACAAGCAAGGTTCAAGGTGGTCACATAGGTTGATGATGCTCAGACATTTAGATATTCATTGGTGTTCCCGATCTTTGGAGAATGTTACTATCATCGACGATTGTGGAGAATTCTATAATGTTCCCTTACTTGGCATTAGAGGAGGTATCACTTACAACCCCTTCTTAGCCTTACGGCAGTTTTGTTATGCCCGAAGGGATGGTCCACATGAGATGCTTATTCAAGGGTTGGTATTTGATTATGAGAATGACGATCAAGGTTGCCGCCAGAGGTTTATCCGAGCTTGGAGGATGTTGAACAAGATATATAGCAAGACCTTGGGGCACAAGAATTACATCCCCCTTGAGCCTTACCTTAAGTGGGTGCGAGCTCGTGCTCAGAAACTTGTGATGCCTTATCCTTCCATCTTACCAGTTATCATGGAGCCAGTTGTGGAAGGAGATATCTCATACACTATCCTTTATCCTAATATGCCCACCTCTCTATAAGACTTGCAAAGGGATTGGATACAGGTTAAGGGGGAGCGAGACACCTTTGAGGCCTAATTCTACGCCAGCGAGAAGAAGGCTCAGGAACTCACCAGGCAGCTTCATGAGGAACGGAGTCTGAACGCTTACATCGCACCAAAAAGGATGTGTTCAACTTTTTTATCTTAGAGTTTTTGTATTTCTTTGTAAGCCCAAAGAGGCATGATGTACTCAAACTTTGATTTATTAATATAACGTGTGTTTCTTTTTGTCTAAAGCAAATTTAAATCTCTAATTTCCTTGAAATCATTTGCATATGCATTGTTGTACCCCAAAATTTGCCCTCCCATATTCTTCAAGAAATTGCAAAGCCAAGCTTCAGAATCTCCCCAAGGGTTGCACAGTCAAAGAGCCTCCTATACAGTCAAGATTAGGGTTTGTGTTCTGGTCAAGAAAATGAAATGTTCAAAGGTCCAATCAAGTCCTATATGCCTACAAATATGGTCAAGTATCCTCATATCAAGTTTCAAGGCATTCAGCACAAAATTGCACAGTCAAAAACCCTAATTGCACTACAGTCAACTGTAGGGGCAAAATGGTCATTTGATAGTCAAAAGTTCAAATTTTTGGTCAACATATCATTTTGAAGCCACAAACATCATTTGATCAATGCTTGATCATGATTCTCAAAATTTGGCTCAGAAATCATCAAGATGCAAAAGTTTCCTTATTTGGACAGCTGAAAAAGTCAACTGAAATTGACCAGGGCATAACTTTCACATGGATTATCATAAAAATTCCATCCAAAGCTCATTTTTAAGAGAAAGACATTTCCTACAACTCATATTCATACTTCAAGTCCAAGAAATGCTCTCACAAAAAGTTATCAATTTCAACATTATAGGTCATTTTCAAAAGTCAACAAAAAGGGACTTTAAGTCAAAGGCCATAACTTGATATTGGTAAATCAAAATGACATGGGACCAAAGACATTGGTTAGAGGACTCAAAGAACTTTCCAAAATGTCCAAGAACATGAGAAAATCGTAATAATTGAGCAAGTTATGCCTTGTGGAAGTTGGGAAATTTTTGGATATTTTGAAAAGTCAACATTGATTCAAATGACCTAAAATTGCTAATGGGCCCATTTTTCCTCCATAATTCATCATCCATGACATGTGCACGACCACTTGGCCCAAAGGGAAGTATTTTCTCATTTTTTATTTATTTATTTGAATTTTTATTTATATTAATTCATTTAAATCAATTAAATATGTGAAAAATACTTAACTTAACCTAATAAATCTTTTTGCACATGTTTTAGACTCAATAATTCGCGCACATTCAAATATGGGAAGATTTGGTTTGATTGGATCCTAATTGACACAAAATTGCATGGAAAAAGATATGAAAAAGATCCTTAAAATCAAATTTTCCAAAAACCATCATTGCATTGGATTTGTTCTACTTTTCTTGACCTAATGGACTCACTACATATGCTAGAACACAACCCTAATCAGAATAGACACGAAGCTGCGCAAGAAAGCCATTCACAAACTTGAAAAAATTGTCAAAAAACTCAATTCTGAAAACAACCTTCCAGGACGATTCAGGTCTCGATTCTTGTTCCAATAGATTCCTCAAGCATCCCTGGACATATTCCAATCATAAACATTCATCCCAGCTTCAAGAATTGGTAACATGAGTGCCCACTGTATTAAGAAAAACTCATAATCGTACATCACGATTCATGCATCCTTTATAGTTTTTAATGCTTGATTTACATTCCTTGTGAAGTTTTGAAGCTAACCAATGCATTCAATTATATTTTTATGCTGTATACACGATTTCACCATGTTTGTGTTCTAGGGTTTGCAGGACCTCAAAATTGGGGGTTTTTATTTAAAGAAAAATTAGCCCTCAAGACTACCACCATTAGAATCAGTGCATCTGGACGAATGGAAACCCACACTCGCGCCCAATTTATGAACCCTATAGACCTAATCGCTATTTTCTTGTAGGACGTCTTAGGCAACGCGTGAAAACCGTTGCCACTGTTTTGTGTATTTCAGGAAAAAAAGAAACACGCGAAGAAGATGGTATCGTGGCCATCAATGATTGGACGGTTTGAAATTCGCGCGCTTTAACCCACTAATGCCTTGGCTTTCTTTTATATTATTTGTGCGTTATTAATATATTGAATGTGTAAACTGGCTCAGCTGGCAGAGTGTAGTGATGTTAACCCTCATGACCTGGGTTCGAGTCCCAGGTCTACGTTAATTTCCATATTATTTTGCAATACATCTTCCTATGCAGTTTCAAAGGTGGAGCGCACCATACGCTCCCAAGATCCAGTCATCCACGCGTTGGTTACATCAATCAAAAGGTTCAGATTTAAGGCATATGGTAGACCCTGGTCAAAGGTGCCACATGGTGTCTGGAAAAGTCAATGGACCTGAAGGTCATTGGGCTCAAATTCATGGGCTACACCTCCTATCTGGGGACTGATACCCCCTTGGTTTGCCACTTCTCTTAATTTTCTCTATTTTTTATTCTTGTTATAATTTTTTTATTTTTCTTTTAATTACTGTTTGTTTAATTAATTATATTTTCATAAAAATCATAAAACACATAAAAAAATCAGAAAAAGAGCAAAATATAATAAGTATTTTATTTTAATTATTTTCATAAACAAATTGTATATAATTGAATTTAGTATAAATTAGGGTTTAATTTTAATACTTTTAATAAAAAAAATCTAAAAAAGAAGTAGAATTAGGTTTAATTAATGTTTTTATTCCTTTTTAATTTTTCTTTCTTATAATAATATTAATTATTTTATTTATTTTCATAATTAAATTTGTTTATAAAAATTAGGTTTAATTTAGGTTAAAAACTTCAACATTTTTCTTAATAAATTAAAATAAAATAGAATTAGGGTTAGCGTCTAATTGCAATTAATTTTTTCTATTAAATCCTAAAATACATAAAAACACCAAAAAAAAACAAAAACAATTTCTTTTCTTAAAATTAATTAATTCATGTAATTCTAATATTTTTGCAAAAGGGTCCAACGCCCTCGTTTCGTTCTTAAATTTCTTATTTATTCGCACATTTATTTTATGTCATTTAAATAATTATGTATCTCTCCCGAAGCCTTGTAATTACTTCTCGCACTTTTCAATTCTTTATTTACTTTGTTTATTTATTTTCTGTCAAATCGGGTCCTGGTTAATTTTGGCGATGTGGACCCGCGCCGTTTGTAATAGCTTAGAATTTACTTTTCTCGCAAATATTTTAACTGTTAATCAAAAGCATGAAAGACTGTATGGACATAAATAAAAACAAGCGTAGAACACCCATAACATGAACAAGATAAATACAAATGAAAACGACACACAATTCGCACACACCACCCCTAGGGTACGCCTCACTGTTGCCTTGCCTCGAAAGGTGATCGTCGAGTAGAGGATGTCTTAGTAAGTCCTCATGATCCGGGAACCTGGCATGAGGGTAGCTTCTAAGGTGTCTTCCCATTGCTCTGGTGATCACCATGTCCCGAACCTCGAATTGACCCGAACACCTCCAACGGTGGTGTTACCTACCTTTCAATGGTGGGATGGCACTACTTTAAAGGACATTTACACAGACGAATTCCTTAGGGTAGGTAGACGACTCTAGATACTTGCTCTAATTTCAAAACAAAACAAAATACTTTTCACACCAACACATTTTCAAAAAGCTTTCGAAAGCAATTTTTCAAACACTCTTGAGGACTGATACAAGAGTCGAACTGGAATTTTCAAAGAAACTTTTTAAAACCCACAGTTGAAAAGCAAACAAACCATTTTTGAAAACACAATGAGCAAGTATCTAAGAGCCCATGGATAACCATGGATAGAAAGGGTGATAACACCTTCCCTTTCTATAACCTACCTCCCGAACCGAGAGCAATCTCTTTAAGGAATTTTTCTGTGCTTTTGTCCTTTCCATTTGGAGAAAATAAAAGACGGTGGCGACTCTTGCTTCCGCGACATTTCGCGAACCAGCGTTAAACAGTCAGTTCCAGATCCACCGATCACAGAACTGGCGACTCTGCTGGGGACTTAACTTAAAGTGAGGTGTACCTTAGGGCTAGGTCATAACTGTGTTTTCAATTGTATTACTTTGCTTGTTTTAAATTGTGGGTTGCTTGGGAGTTCTATAGATCCTAACCCGGATCTGGGGGATACCTTCTTAGAAAGTAGCAACAAGACTGTGAGGGAACTGTGCGGGGTATACCGACATGGTTGAAACAGTCTGCTACGTTGATGTGGCACTTTGGTGTGTACCGGTAACCCTTGAGTTCAGTCAAGGAGAGTACGGGGCCTCTGCGTGGTGTCATGAAGCATCAACAGACCTTAGGAACCTTAATTGAACTATCTTGGCCTCTTTAGGGTAGTGAGATAACTGACTTTGGTGCAGTCCGAGGTTGGTTGATACTCGATACTACACTCAATTGAGGGTTGCTTTCCTGGAATATTTCGGTCTCCAGTTCAGTGGCTAAATCGAAACGATGAACAATGAAAGCAATCCCGTGATATTGGGAACCTTAGAACCCGGTTACTTTGATTAGGACAGGTTGAACCCACCAACTTCAAGAGGGTACTACCCAGACCCCATGCTGGCCTTAAACCTCAAGGGCTTGTCTTGTGTGCCTTATGTGCCTTACATGTTTGTCTTTGTAAATATCTGTGGTGTGTTTAATCATAGCATCATGACATCATCCAGCATCATATGCATTGACTAACCATTTCAGGGGTTAGAATTTTCATCTTTGTTCTTGTTTTGTAGGACATGGAAACTGTTCGTAGAAAGACAATTCAAATCAGCCTTGTAAGGATCCCTCCTCAGCTTAAGGAACTTATATCCAGGATTCCCGAGAACTCTTCGTTCAGTGAAAGACATGGAAGCCTCATCAGCTTGGTTAATACCAACATTGAGGAAGATATGATCAAGGTCCTGTTCCAGTTCTTTGACCCTCTGCATCACTGTTTCACCTTCTTGGATTATCAGCTGGTACCTACATTGGAGGAGTTCTCCCGGCTCTTGAAGATCCCTATCCTTGATCAGCTACCCTTCAACGATACAGAAAAGGAACCTAAGCTTGAAGAGATTGCTAAAGCCTTGCACCTACAGTCATCTGACCTCAAGGGACATTGGGAAGTTAGAAGTGGTATCAAAGGGTTCTTAGCCAGGTTTCTGTTTGAAAAGGCCCATGAATGTTGGAACTCCCTTGACTTGCAAGCTTTTGAAGAGGTTGTGGCCCTCCTTGTCTATGGTTTGGTGTTGTTCCCTAATCCAGATCAGCTTATTGATATCAGTGCTGTCCAGATCTTTATGTCCAGGAATCCTATACCTACGTTGTTGGGGGACATCCTTCACTCATGTTACACTCGAACCATGAGAAAAAGAGGTGTCCTTATGTGTTGCACTCCTCTTCTGGGAAGGTGGTTTATTTCGCACCTTCCACAATCAGTCCTGAATAATGAGCGGGGTTTGAGATGGTCACAACGGTTGATGACTCTTACACATGCAGATATACATTGGTGCCCTAGGTCCAGAGGAGATGTCACTATCATTGATCGTTGCGGGGAGTACCCTAATGTTCCTTTACTTGGAATCAGAGGAGGTATTACTTACAGCCCATGCCTGGCTTGGAGACAGTTTGGTTATGCTCGGAGGGATGGTCCTCATGACATGTTGATCCCTGACATAGTTTTTGACTTCGACAATGATACTCAAGGACTTCGCCAGAGATTTATCAGAGCCTGGAGGATGCCAAGTAAGATAGACAGCAAGACACTGGGGCACAGGAACTCCATCCCTTTGGAGCCTTACCTCAAGTGGGTACGCGCCCGCTCTCAGAAGTTAGTGATGCCTTATCCTCACATGCTCCCAGTAATCAAAGAACCAGTCTTGGAAGGAGAAGTGTCCCATACTATTCAGCACCCTGATATGCCCACATCCTGGGAAGAGATGCAGAAGAGCTGGATCCAGCTTAAGGAAGAACGAAATTCTCTTGAGACTAGTCTACATGCCAGTGAAAAGAAGGTCTTGGAGCTCACCCACCTGTTGCATGAGGAGAGGAATCTCAACACCTACATAGCTCCAAAGAGGATGCGTAGCATATTTTTGGATTGATTTGATTTTTGTACTTTTGCCCATGAGGCTTTGATGTATTAAACAATGATTTCTTTAATGATAACATGTGTTCCTTTTTGTCTACAACAAAGTTGAATTTTCGAACCCTTGAATGCATTGCATGAACACATCTCATTCATCATGTGCATAGCAGGTTTTTTCTCTTTTCAGGTTGCTTACAGTTCTTCGCTGTCTATTTCAGCATCATGAATCCCGACTCTGCATCAACTGAGACATCAATCAAGGCTCTTCAGGTGCAGAATGCACAATTCCAGGAATTAATCAAGGGTTTGGCCCAGGGCCAAGAAGAACTGAAGGCTATGCTCCTGAAGAAGGAGAAGAAGAAGAAGAGAAGAACTGTTCTGTTCAACTCGGGCCGAAGGTTTGGCAATACTCTGCAGCATGAAGAGGCTGGTTCTTCTGTTGGCAAGAGTCCTTCTCAGGCAGAAGCAAGGGTTCCTAGTCCGGTAGTCTCTGACAACGAGACTGATTTTGATGAAGAGCAGTACCCACCTGCAGAAGACAGATACAAGCAACTGGAGGATAGGTTGAAAGCTATGGAGGTTCAACAGGTACCTGGGCTGGATTTCGGAGATCTGGGTTTGTCAACTGGTGTGATTATCCCTCACAAGTTCAAAGCACCATCCTTCTCCAAATATGACGGGGCGTCTTGTCCCAAGCTGCATCTAAGGTCCTATGTTCGGAAAATTCAGCCGTACTCTGCGGATAAGAATCTATGGATCCACTTCTTCCAGGAGAGTCTTTCAGGGACTCATCTCGAATGGTTCTATCAGCTGGATGGGACCAAGGTTCGTAACTGGGAGGAGTTGGCTACTGCTTTCTACAAGCAGTATCAATATAATGCCGACCTTGCCCCCACACGTACCCAACTCCAGGGTATGTCGTTAGGTGCAAGCGAAGGTTTTAAGGAGTACGCTCAGAAGTGGAGAGACTTGGCTGGCAGGGTGCAGCCATCATTGACTGATCGGGAATTGGTAGACATGTTCTTGGGGACCCTATCTGGGCCATTTTTCAACCATCTCATTGGGAATTCTTCTGCTAGGTTCACTGATTTGATTCTGACTGGAGAGAGAATTGAAGCTGGGTTAAGGTCTGGGAAAATTCCAAAGGGTGCATCATCTAGTTCCGAGAAGAAACCCTTCAAGAAGGAGTCTAGTGCCGTGTATGGTTCCAAGAGATCAGAGAGACCTGAGCGCCGCCAATCTGTCAGTGCGGTAATGATTGCTAAGCCTGCTGCCGCTCCCCGGCCAACTAATCCTCAAAAGGTTGAAAGACACCGGAGAGAGTTCACCCGCTTGAGTATGACTTTGTCGCAGATCCTTCCACAGTTGCTATCCTCCAATTTAGTGACTGTCAGGGAGGCTCCAAAATTCCCCAATACTGCATCTCCCAAGTACAACCCGAATGCTCGTTGTGCTTACCATTCAGATAGCCCGAGGCACTCTACTGATGACTGTTGGGCATTAAGAAGTAAGGTGCAAGACCTTATCGACGCGAAGGAGATACAGTTCGAAGCGCCTGAAAGGCCGAATGTAGTTACTGCTCTTATGCCTCAACATGGAGTAAATGCTGTTGATGAAGATGTTTATGCTGTTTCTGTGGATGATCTAGCCACTCCTCTGAAGATTATCAAGAAGAACCTGCTGCTGGCCGGTTTATTTCCGGGTTGCAGCGAGGGTTGCCTGTTCTGTGCTGTTTCCCCATCTGGTTGTCCCTTGCTGAAGTTAGGCATCCAAAGCCTAATGGATAGCAAGGAGATTCTGTTTAAGAAGTCTGCTGTTCGGTTGGTTCCAGTGGAAGAAGTTTCTGTGGTGACTATCTTCAATAATCCGATCCCGGCTCTCCCGAAGAAGCCCGTTCAAATCATGACCGTTGCACCTGTTATTATCACTGTTCCAGGGCCCCTGCCCTATGTATCTGATAAAGCTGTCCCCTGGCATTATGGGGCAGATGTATATGTAAACGGGATTAAGCAAGAGTTCAACGCTGGCGCCAGCATTTGTGACATCACTGGCCCAGCCAAGGTTACCCGCAGTGGCAGGCTCTTCTCGCCTGACATTGCACCGCCTGCTGCCCGAAGACCGCTCCTGATAACTCCTACAAGTATACCTGTTCCTGCTGCTGATCCAATTGTTTCTCCTGCTGCCGAGTCATCCAATGCTCGGGGCAAAGGAGTTGAGGTTGAGCCTGCCCAGATGGAGGCACCTGTACCTATAACTGCTGAGGCCTCCCAACAAGAGATGGAGGAGATTCTAAAAATTATAAAGAAGAGTGACTTCAATGTTGTGGAACAGCTGGGGCATACGCCCTCTAAAATCTCCATGCTCTCTTTATTGCTGTGCTCCGAGGCCCATGCCAAGGCCTTAATCTCATTCCTCAAGACGGCCCACGTGCCACATGAGACATCTGCAGTCCAGTTCACTGATTGCGTAGCAAATCTGACGGCAGACAATGGCTTGGGTTTCTCAGATGCTGACTTGACCGCAAAGGGAAGAGACCATAATGATGCTCTGCATGTCTCTATTGAATGCAGAGGTACTACCTTGGCACATGTGTTAGTGGATATTGGTTCTTCTTTGAATGTGCTGCCCAAGAAGGCTTTGGACCGTCTAGATTGTGAAGGCCTGGAATTAAAACCCAGCAATATCATCGTCAGGGCCTTTGATGGTTCAAAGAGGATGGTTCATGGAGAGGTTGACATTCCGATTCGTGTGGGCTCTCAGGTGTTCGACTCCACATTTTATGTGATGGATATCCGTCCATCTTACTCTTGTCTATTGGGTCGACCTTGGATACATAAGGCTGGGGCAGTGACCTCTACCTTGCATCAGAAGCTGAAGTACCCCGTCAGAGGGAAGATCGTCACTGTGCAGGGAGAGGAGGAATATATGGTGAGCCACTTGAACTCCTTCAGATACATTGAGATGGATGGGGAGTTTATTGAAACCCCCTTTCAGCATTTCGAGGAGGTGTTTCCAATTACAGCAGCGGAAACAGCAACAGAAGAAATTGTTCCTCTGAAGATGGCTTCCCTAAAGGATGCCCGGGCTGTGGTTCAGAAGGGTGAAAGTGCCGACTGGGGCAGACTTCCAGACTTTACTCAGAAGACTGATAAATTTGGGCTGGGTTTTACCACAGAAGGTCAGAAAGCTATGAGGAAAGCGAAGATCGGAAGACCTCCGGTATTCATTACAAGTTCAGGAGTGAATGTTGTTGGGGAAGACAATGAGGTGGATGAGGCTGAATTCAATAGCTGGATCTATCCAACGACTGAAGGCGGGTTGAACAATTGGATTGCTAAAGACCATACTCCTATTACCTTTGTGACGCAGTAATAAATTTCTTTGTTTCGTTATTTTGTAATAAACAATGATAAACTCTACAGCCCGGTGTCTTACCCGAGGCACCGTGGTTTCATTTGTGAGGGCATATAAATTGTCATTTCATATATCATGAATAAAAATCTTGGACGTTTTCCCGCATTGCAAATATTATGCTCCTTTTCTGTCTTTCTTTCCTTTACATATCTTTCAAAACAGCTGTATTTACACACACACTCACTCATACAGGTTTCAATCCACTATGGATCTCACTGATAACAACTCTGCTACTGCCAGTTATGACTTCGAAAATCCGATCAACTTAGCCGAAGACGAAGGTGAAGATGATTGCGAAGTGCCTGGTGAGCTTGCAAGACTGCTGCTTCAGGAAGAGAGGGCAATTCAACCCCATGAAGAGCCAGTGGAAACAATAAACTTGGGTACCGAGACAGATAGGAAAGAGGTAAAGATTGGTGCCAACCTAGAGCTCAGCGTGAAGCAACGGTTGACTCAAATGCTGCATGATTATATGGAGATCTTTGCCTGGTCCTACGAAGACATGCCCGGGTTGGATACCGATATTGTGGTCCATCACTTGCCAACTAGGGAAGACTGCCCTCCAGTTAAGCAAAAGGTCCGTCGGATGCGTCCAGAGATGTCTGAGAAGATTAAAGCCGAGGTCATGAAACAGTTTGATGCTGGGTTCCTTGCAGTGACTTCTTACCCTCAGTGGGTTGCTAATGTGGTGCCGGTACCTAAGAAGGACGGTAAGGTCAGAATGTGTGTCGACTACAGGGATCTGAACAGGGCCAGCCCCAAGGATGACTTCCCCTTACCTCACATTGATGTCCTTGTTGATAATACAGCTCAGCACAAGGTGTTCTCTTTCATGGATGGCTTCTCAGGTTACAATCAGATCAAGATGGCACCTGAAGACATGGAAAAGACTACGTTTGTTACTCAGTGGGGCACCTTCTGTTACAAGGTCATGCCATTTGGACTAAAGAACGCTGGGGCAACCTACCAACGTGCCATGGTTGCCTTATTTCATGATATGATCCATCATGAGATAGAAGTGTATGTTGACGACATGATCGCTAGGTCCCAGACTGAGGAAGAGCACCTAGAGCATCTGCAGAAGTTGTTTGACCGTCTGAAACTGTACAAGCTGAGATTGAACCCGAACAAGTGCACCTTCGGGGTAAGATCTGGGAAGTTGCTAGGCTTCGTGGTCAGTGATAAGGGAATTCAAGTGGACCCTGCTAAGGTCAAAGCTATTCAAGAGATGCCAGTCCCTAAGACAGAGAAGGAAGTCAGAGGCTTTTTAGGACGCCTGAATTACATCGCTCGATTCATCTCACACCTGACTGCTACCTGTGAGCCAATCTTCAAGCTGCTGAAGAAAGATCAGGTAGTACGTTGGAACGATGAATGTCAGGCTGCTTTTGACAAAATCAAAGAGTATCTCCAAGAACCACCTATCCTTCTGCCACCGGTTGAAGGGAGACCTCTGATATTATACCTGACAGTGCTTGACAACTCAATGGGGTGTGTGCTGGGGCAGCATGACGAGTCTGGCCGAAAAGAGCATGCCATTTATTACCTTAGCAAAAAGTTTACCGACTGTGAAACCCGATACTCATTGCTCGAGAAAACTTGCTGCGCTTTGGTATGGGCTGCTCGCCGGCTGAGACAGTATATGCTGACTCACACTACTCTGTTGATCTCAAAAATGGATCCTATAAAGTACATATTCGAAAAGCCTGCTCTGTCTGGGAGAATTGCAAGATGGCAAATGATCTTGATGGAATACGACATTCAGTACACGACCCAGAAAGCCATCAAGGGAAGTGTATTGGCAGACCACTTGGCACATCAGGCCGTAGATGACTATCAATCAATGAACTTTGAGTTTCCGGATGAAAGCATCATGATTGTGACTGATTGTGAAGTACCTGGACCGGATGAAGGACCTGAACCGGGATCCCGATGGTCTATGCACTTCGACGGAGCCTCCAATGCTTTGGGAAATGGTATCGGCGCCATAATCATATCACCTCAAGGTACTCATACTCCACTAACTGCCCGGCTATGTTTCAACTGTACCAACAACATGGCGGAGTATGAGGCATGTATCATGGGTCTTCAAGCGGCGATCGACCTAAGGATCAAGTATCTGAGTGTCTTCGGAGATTCCGCTCTTGTGATCAATCAGATCAAAGGAGAGTGGGATACGAAACATCCAAACTTGATTCCTTACAGAGAATGTGTGTTGACCCTGATCCCCCACTTCACAGAGATAACCTTTGAGCACTTTCCAAGAGAAGAGAATCAATTAGCGGACGCGTTAGCTACAATGTCTTCTATGTTCAAAGTTAAATGGGATAATGAGGCTCCCCGGATCATCATCTGGAAACTGGACGAACCGGCATACTGTTGTGATCTCGAGACTGAATTGGTAACTGAGAAGCCTTGGTACTATGAGGTGAAGAAATATTTGGAAACTCAGGAGTACCCGGAAGGTGCATCCATCAACGATAAGAAATTCCTGAGAAGGTTCGCAGCCAAGTTCTTCCTTAGCAACGACATCTTGTACAAGCGAAACCATGATTCAACCTTACTGCGTTGTGTGGATAAGACTGAAGCAGAAAGAATCATGGAAGAGCTACATGAAGGGACCTTTGGTACGCATTCCAGTGGACACACTATGGCTAAGAAAATCCTACGGGCAGGATATTACTGGTCCACAATGGAAGCTGACTGCTACCAACATTCCAGGACATGCCACAAGTGCCAGATCTATGCAGACAAGGTGCACGTTCCTCCAGTTCCCCTGAATGTTCTGACTGCGCCTTGGCCGTTCGCAATGTGGGGCATAGACATGATCGGTGAGATTAAGCCTACGGCATCTAATGGGCATCGCTTCATCCTAGTGGCGATTGATTATTTTACGAAGTGGGTCGAAGCAGCATCCTATGCTACGGTAACCAAGACTGTTGTGGCACGGTTCATTCGGCATAATCTGATCTGTCGGTACGGCGTCCCTGAGAGAATTATTACATACAACGGTACCAATCTGAACAACAAAATGATCGCTGAGCTCTGCGAGCAGTTCAAGATACAGCACCACAATTCTTCTCCTTACCGACCGAAGATGAATGGGGCTGTAGAAGCAGCAAATAAGAACATCAAGAAAATCGTGCAGAAGATGACAGTGACTTATAAAGATTGGCACGAGATGTTACCGTTCGCTCTACACGGGTACCGTACCTCAGCTAGGACGTCAACCGGGGCAACTCCTTTCTCTCTGGTTTATGGCATGGAGGCAGTCTTGCCGATTGAAGTGCAAATACCCTCTCTCCGGATAATGAAGGATGCAAATCTGAACGAGGATGATTGGATCCAGACACGACTTGATCAACTCAACCTCATTGATGAAAAGAGACTTGCTGCTATCTGTCATGGTCAGACGTATCAGAAACGAATGATCAGGGCATTTAACAAAAAGGTCAGACCACAGGAGTATCAAGTTGGGGATCTGGTAATCAAGAGAATCATCCTTCCTCAGAGTGATCCAAGGGGAAAATGGACCCCTACATACGAAGGGCCATTTGTGGTTAAACATGTGTTCTCAGGAGGAGCCATGATATTGACCAATATGGATGGTGACGACCTTCCTCACCCCGCCAATGCAGACATAGTAAAAAAATACTACGCATAAAAAAGACCCGCTAGGCTGACATGCCTAGGCAAAAATTAGGGCTTCCCGTCGAACCAAAAGGGTTCGGGCAAAATGAAGGGATGAAAATGAAAAAATCTGTACACCCGGCAAGTCGAAAACCTGAAAAGGCGGCTTGGGCAAAAATGGGTATCCCGGTGGACTGAAAACCCGAAAGGGCGGTCCAGGCAAAAATTAGGGATAAAAGCGTAATACTATGTCTCATTGATCACTTTGCATCCAGAATCCGGTATCTACATCAAGTTCAGACGGCATTGATCAGTCAGCTTCACCTTCAACCAAGGTCATCAAGTGATGAGATGCTCGGAGATATAAAGGCAATAGCAGAGTTGAAATCCAGTGGATCATCCATTTCACACAGCTGTTTTATTTTCTTTTGTACAAAATTTGTATAAACTCTCTTGTTCGGCGGCGTTCCTCTTACTAGGGCGTCAGCCTCTTGTACACAAAACGCCTATTTTCAGGCCATTCAAAATCAATACAAATATATTTTCAGTTAAACGTGCCAAGTGTTTTTTCTTTTGCTGTTTTGTTTTGCGAAGAACGTCCAAGGTTCAATTTGTGATATATGCATTGACAATAATTTGCTAACTCATGAATATTTGTATACGAAACAAAGGATTTTATTACAGGTAACACTAGAAACAGGGGCAATAAAGAGTTGTCTAAGCAATCTAATTGTTCTGTCCTCCAAGGTACCAAGGCAGGTTCAGTTAAAGAACATCACCAGTACATCTCAATTCCCCAAAGAGTAAGCAGTCAATACACTCTTCTCCAAGCGAAGTTATCAAATCTTAAGGAAATTGAGTATCCTCCAGTAGATCTCAACATTCCCCAGCAGCAATCCATATATTCTTAACAAACATCCCCGACAGCCTTGGTCTAAAGATTGTTCCCCGGCGGCATAGCAAATATCCATAGGAATCACTTTCCCAGCATATCAAAACTTCCCCAAGAGAGTCCAATCTTGTCCCCCAGGAAAAATGGGATTCATATCCCCAAGCAGTAAGCTTATCCCCAGTAGATTCTGGAAGCTTATCTCCTCGCAGAGCACGAACGTGTCCCCCGGCTTTATTCAAAGAGTTATTTCCTTAACAGGATATAACTGGGTTATCCTCAGCCAAAAGCCACGGAAAGAGCGTCCTCGACGAAGTCTTCTTACCCCAGCGAAGTCCATCAACACTTCCAACAACAAGGGTATCCCCAACAAGTTACTATCAACATTCAGCAAAGCATCCCTCTTCCCACAGAGTATTGCTTCCCAGCATGGTCGCTAGAGTATCTTTTCTCCCCGCAGAATCTTCCATTTGCCAAGTTTATTCTGCAACGGAGTCATCTTCTCTTACCGGTATTCTTGCAGTTATCATCCCCAGCGGAGGCAAAATCTATTCTTCAAATATCAACCCAGGATACGACTTCCCGGCACTCGTCAAGGATTTACTTTCCTAGGCGAAAACATGCATTCATAAAACATCACATACATCATTATAGCATGCATAGACGCATCATATCATGCAAATCCCATTTATGTTGAGAACATCATTGCTTGATCCATATCATGCATTGCATATGACTGACCTTTCCCTTTCAGGAAAAATGCAGTTGAAATTCTCAATCATATTTCAAGACCTAGACCGGTTCAGTTAATCGACTCAAAAGATTTCTTATCCAGTCCAAGGCCTTCTCTAGTCCAGCTAAATCGACTCCCAACAGATTTTTCTGATGAAGACTCAGTAGAAGTTATAATTTTCCTATTGGTTCTCTCTCCGACGGTGCATGAGATTTCCATTTTAGGTTTTTCTTTAAAGATTATATTTTCCTATAATGGTTCTCTCTCCGACGGTGCATGAGATTTCCATTTTAGGGTTTTTCTTTGAGATTATAATGTCCTATTGGTTTTCTCTCCGACGGTGCATGAGATTTCCATTTTAGGGTTTTTCTTTGAGATTATAATGTCCTATTGGTTTTCTCTCCGACGGTGCATGAGATTTCCATTTTAGGTTTTTCTTTGAGATTATAATTTTCCTATTGGTTTTCTCTCCGACGGTGCATGAGATTTCCATTTTAGGTTTTTCTTTAAGATTATATTATCCTATTGGTTCTCTCTCCGACGGTGCATGAGATTTCCATTTTAGGTTTTTTCTTTAAGATTATATTGTCCTATTGGTTCTCTCTCCGACGGTGCATGAGATTTCCATTTTGGGTTTTTCTTTGAGATTATAATGTCCTATTGGTTCTCTCTCCGACGGTGCATGAGGTTTCCATTTTAGGTTTTTCTTTGAGATTATAATGTCCTATTGGTTTTCTCTCCGACGGTGCATGAGATTTCCATTTTGGGTTTTTCTTTGAGATTATAATGTCCTATTGGTTCTCTCTCCGACGGTGCATGAGATTTCCATTTTAGGTTTTTCTTTAAGATTATATTTTCCTATTGGTTTTCTCTCCGACGGTGCATGAGATTTCCATTTTAGGTTTTTCTTTCAGATTATAATGTCCTATTGGTTCTCTCTCCGACGGTGCATGAGATTTCCATTTTAGGTTTTTCTTTAAGATTATCATTTCCTATTGGTTCTCTCTCCGACGGTGCATGAGATTTCCATTTTGGGTTTTTCTTTGAGATTATAATTTTCCTATTGGTTCTCTCTCCGACGGTGCATGAGATTTCCATTTTAGGGTTTTCTTTCAGATTATAATTGCCTATGGTTCTCTTCCCGATCCTGCGAAGATGGCAATTCCCACCAAGATTTTCTCAACGAGCATTGTTGAAGTTAAAGTCACCCAAGGTTCTCTTACCGTTCATGCTAAGGTAGTAACCATCCCTGGTTCATTCATCGCCGTTTGAAGCTCCAGATCCAGCTCCCGTAACCAGTCAAGACATATCTATGCCAAGCATCTGAAAGCAACTCCTGCAACGTGTCAGGTCCTCATGTTTCTTTTGCAGGTATGCAGGTTCTCGCTAAGGAATCTCTTACACGATCAACATCCAGATGGCATCTATAAGCCCATCACCCTATTCATCGATCCCCAAATGGCATCTGTAGGCCCATTCCCATCATTACACTGCTACTACGTGAGCACAAATTTCTGGGCACTCTAGTGTTCAATCATCTTCTACCCTCAGATTACGAAAGGCACGTCAGCCAATCTGCATCCTCAGGTCTAAGAATATTGAACAGGGGCAACTGTTGTACCCCAAAATTTGCCCTCCCATATTCTTCAAGAAATTGCAAAGCCAAGCTTCAGAATTTCCCCAAGGGTTGCACAGTCAAAGAGCCTCCTATACAGTCAAGATTAGGGTTTGTGTTCTGGTCAAGAAAATGAAATGTTCAATGGTCCAATCAAGTCCTATATGCCTACAAATATGGTCAAGTATCCTCATATCAAGTTTCAAGGCATTCAGCACAAAATTGCACAGTCAAAAACCCTAATTGCACTACAGTCAACTGTAGGGGCAAAATGGTCATTTGACAGTCAAAAGTTCAAATTTTTGGTCAACATATCATTTTGAAGCCACAAACATCATTTGATCAATGCTTGATCATGATTCTCAAAATTTGGCTCAGAAATCATCAAGATGCAAAAGTTTCCTTATTTGGACAGTTGAAAAAGTCAACTGAAATTGACCAGGGCATAACTTTCACATGGATTATCAGAAAAATTCCATACAAAGCTCATTTTGAATAGAAATACATTTCCTACAACTCATCTTCATACTTCAAGTCCAAGAAATGCTCTCACAAAAAGTTATCAATTTCAACATTATAGGTCATTTTCAAAAGTTAACAAAAAGGGACTTTAAGTCAAAGGCCATAACTTGAGATTGGTAAATCCAAATGACATGGGACCAAAGCTATTGGTTAGAGGACTCAAAGACCTTTCCAAAATGTCCAAGAACATGATAAAAGCTTAAAAATTGAGCAAGTTATGCCTTGTGGAAGTTGGGAAATTTTTGGATATTTTGAAAAGTCAACATTGATTCAAATGACCTAAAATTGCTAATGGGCCCATTTTTCCTCCATAATTCATCATCCATGACATGTGCACGACCACTTGGCCCAAAGGGAAGTATTTTCTCATTTTTTATTTATTTATTTGAATTTTTATTTATATTAATTCATTTAAATCAATTAAATATGTGAAAAAATACTTAACTTAACCTAATAAATCTTTTTGCACATGTTTTAGACTCAATAATTCGTGCACATTCAAATATGGGAAGATTTGGTTTGATTGGATCCTAATTGACACAAAATTGCATGGAAAAAGATATGAAAAAGATCCTTAAAATCAAATTTTCCAAAAACCATCATTGCATTGGATTTGTTCTACTTTTCTTGACCTAATGGACTCACTACATATGCTAGAACACAACCCTAATCAGAATAGACACGAAGCTGTGCAAGAAAGCCATTCACAAACTTGAAAAAATTGTCAAAAAACTCAATTCTGAAAACAGCCTTCCAGGACGATTCAGGTCTCAATTCTTGTTCCAATAGATTCCTCAAGCATCCCTGGACATATTCCAATCATAAACATTCATCCCAGCTTCAAGAATTGGTAACATGAGTGCCCATTGTATTAAGAAAAACTCATAATCGTACATCACGATTCATGCATCCTTTATAGTTTTTAATGCTTGATTTACATTCCTTGTGAAGTTTTGAAGCTAACCAATGCATTCAATTATATTTTTATGCTGTATACACGATTTCACCATGTTTGTGTTCTAGGGTTTGCAGGACCTCAAAATTGGGGGTTTTTATTTAAAGAAAAATTAGCCCTCAAGACTACCACCATTAGAATCAGTGCATCTGGACGAATGGAAACCCACACTCGCGCCCAATTTATGAACCTTATAGACCTAATCGCTATTTTCTTGTAGGACGTCTTAGGCAACGCGTGAAAACCGTTGCCACTGTTTTGTGTATTTCAGGAAAAAAAGAAACACGCGAAGAAGATGGTATCGTGGCCATCAATGATTGGACGGTTTGAAATTCGCGCGCTTTAACCCACTAATGCCTTGGCTTTCTTTTATATTATTTGTGCGTTATTAATATATTGAATGTGTAAACTGGCTCAGCTGGCAGAGTGTAGTGATGTTAACCCTGATGACCTGGGTTCGAGTCCCAGGTCTACGTTAATTTCCATATTATTTTGCAATACATCTTCCTATGCAGTTTCAAAGGTGGAGCGCACCATACGCTCCCTAGATCCAGTCATCCACGCGTTGGTTACATCAATCAAAAGGTTCAGATTTAAGGCATATGGTAGACCCTGGTCAAAGGTGCCACATGGTGTCTGGAAAAGTCAATGGACCTGAAGGTCATTGGGCTCAAATTCATGGGCTACACCTCCTATCTGGGGACTGATACCCCCTTGGTTTGCCACTTCTCTTAATTTTCTCTATTTTTTATTCTTGTTATAATTTTTTTATTTTTCTTTTAATTACTGTTTGTTTAATTAATTATATTTTCATAAAAATCATAAAACACATAAAAAAATCAGAAAAAGAGCAAAATATAATAAGTATTTTATTTTAATTATTTTCATAAACAAATTGTATATAATTGAATTTAGTATAAATTAGGGTTTAATTTTAATACTTTTAATAAAAAAAATCTAAAAAAGAAGTAGAATTAGGTTTAATTAATTTTTTGTATTCTATTTTAATTTTTCTTTCTTATAATAATATTAATTATTTTATTTATTTTCATAATTAAATTTTTTTATAAAAATTAGGTTTAATTTAGGTTAAAAACTTCAAAATTTTTCTTAATAAATTAAAATAAAATAGAATTAGGCTTAGCGTCTAATTGCAATTAATTTTTTCTATTAAATCCTAAAATACATAAAAACACCAAAAAAAAACAAAAACAATTTCTTTTCTTAAAATTAATTAATTCATGTAATTCTAATATTTTTGCAAAAGGGTCCAACGCCCTCGTTTCGTTCTTAAATTTCTTATTTATTCGCACATTTATTTTATGTCATTTAAATAATTATGTATCTCTCCCGAAGCCTTGTAATTACTTCTCGCACTTTTCAATTCTTTATTTACTTTGTTTATTTATTTTCTGTCAAATCGGGTCCTGGTTAATTTTGGCGATGTGGACCCGCGCCGTTTGTAATAGCTTAGAATTTACTTTTCTCGCAAATATTTTAACTGTTAATCAAAAGCATGAAAGACTGTATGGACATAAATAAAAACAAGCGTAGAACACCCATAACATGAACAAGATAAATACAAATGAAAACGACACACAATTCGCACACACCACCCCTAGGGTACGCCTCACTGTTGCCTTGCCTCGAAAGGTGATCGTCGAGTAGAGGATGTCTTAGTAAGTCCTCATGATCCGGGAACCTGGCATGAGGGTAGCTTCTAAGGTGTCTTCCCATTGCTCTGGTGATCACCATGTCCCGAACCTCGAATTGACCCGAACACCTCCAACGGTGGTGTTACCTACCTTTCAATGGTGGGATGGCACTACTTTAAAGGACATTTACACAGAGGAATTCCTTAGGGTAGGTAGACGACTCTAGATACTTGCTCTAATTTCAAAACAAAACAAAATACTTTTCACACCAACACATTTTCAAAAAGCTTTCGAAAGCAATTTTTCAAACACTCTTGAGGACTGATACAAGAGTCGAACTGGAATTTTCAAAGAAACTTTTTAAAACCCACAGTTGAAAAGCAAACAAACCATTTTTGAAAACACAATGAGCAAGTATCTAAGAGCCCATGGATAACCATGGATAGAAGGGTGCTAACACCTTCCCTTTCTATAACCTACCTCCCGAACCGAGAGCAATCTCTTTAAGGAATTTTTCTGTGCTTTTGTCCTTTCCATTTGGAGAAAATAAAAGACGGTGGCGACTCTTGCTTCCGCGACATTTCACGAACCAGCGTTAAACAGTCAGTTCCAGATCCACCGATCACATGCATCTTCATTCATCATAACATAAACAAGTTTCTTACAACATGTATCCTTATCTTTCTACTATTTATTTCAGTGAGATGGATATTGAACAGACAGTAAAAGATCTCCAGGCGTAGAATTCTTAGTTTCAACAAATGTTCTCGACTTTAGCAAAAGGACAAGAGGATTTGAAAACTTTGCTGATCAAAGAAAAGAAGAAGAAAGCAAAGAAATCAACTGGTGTTTTGAATCTAGGAAGAAGGTTCCCAGGGCCAGCCAGATGGACCCTAGACTTCGTAACATCATCAGGTGAAAGGGACAATCAAGAGGGGAAAAACAAGGAAGTGACTGACCATCCAAAATCTGAAGAGGAAGAAGAGGATGATTACTCTGAAGAGCAATATCCTCCAGCTGATGAGAAGTACAAACATATGGAAGAGCGTCTAAATGCAATGGAGATTCAGAAAGTGCCCGGGCTAGACTTTAAAGAGTTGCGTTTGGTGTCTGGGACTGTTATTCCACCAAAGTTCAAGGCACCAGTGTTTTCTAAGTACGACGGGGTTTCGTGTCCCAAGATGCACCTCTGATCATATGTGAGGAAGATACAACCCCATACTACTGACAAAGATTTGTGGGTCCACTTCTTTCAGGATAGTTTATCCGGGACTCAGCTAGATTAGTTCTATCAACTGGAGAGGGCCAATATCCATAGTTAGGAAGACCTGGCCGCTGCTTTTTATAAGTAGTATCAGTACAATGCAGACCTTGCTCCCACCCGTACTCAACTCCAGAGTCTGGCTATGGGTTCGAGCGAGGGTTTGAAATACTACACTCAAAAGTGGAGGGACTTAGCAGGAAGAGTCCAGCCTCCAATATCTGACAGGGAGCTAGTGGACATGTTTATGGGTACCCTATCTGATCCTTTCTTTAATCAACTAATTGGAAGTTCCTCAGCCGGCTTCACTGAATTAATGTTGACCGGTGAGAGAGTGGAAGCTGGTATTAAGAGTGGGAAGATCCAAAAAGACGCATCCTCCAATGCCGTGAGAAAACCATTCACTGGAAAGAAAGAGGTTGGTGATATGTACCATCAAAGGAATCAGGACAGAACTGAACACTATCTAACGGTAGGAGCCGTCATGATCCCTAAGCCTGCACCTACTCAACAAAGGAACAACCAGCTTAGAACGGAAAGACCAGTAAGACAATTTACCCGGATAAACATGACGATATCTCAAGTCTTACCACATTTGTTGAGATCTAATCTGGTAACCTTACGGGAAGCTCCGAAGAATCCCAACAATGCCTCTCCCCTTTACAACCCAAACGCCCGTTGTGCTTACCATTCAGAAAGTCTAGGTCATGATACAAACGACAGGTGGGTTTTGAAAAACAAGGTGCAAGACCTTCTCGAAGCAAAAGAAATTGAGTTTGATGCTCCTGAGATCCCAAATGTTATCACCGCTCCTATGCCCAAGCACGACCATGATGTTAACACTGTTGAAGATGATGTGTTTGTTACTATTATTGATGAGCTTGTTACTTCGCTCCTGACCGTCAAGAGGAACCTGTTGAAGACCGATTTATTTCCGGGCTGTGGCGAAGGCTGCCACCTCTGTTTATCCCTACCAACTGGTTGTCATTTATTGAAAGCAAGTGTCCAGCACCTGATGGATGACAAAGAGATTTTGTTTAAAAATACTCCTGTTCCAACCATTGCTTACAAGGATGTTTCGATAGTAACCATTTCTGCCAATCCTTCCAGGGTCTCCACCAAAAGACCCGTTAGGATTACATCTGTTCCGAAGGTGACTCCACTGATAATTACTATGCCAGGGCCAATCCCTTACTCCTCAGATAAAACTGTCCCCTGGAACTATGGGGGTGACGTCTACTATCACAGCGTCAAGCAGGATTGGATGGTTGATGAAGACTTGGTTTTTGAGAAGGCTGACCCCGACATCAGCAACATTGTGGGAACCAGCAAAATAACTAGAAGTGGCAGAGTGTTCTCCCTTGAGATTGCTCCTCTGAAAACCGTTACGGGTCCTGTGATCATCCCTACTTTTATTCCTATTGACACTACTACTATAGTTCCTATGGTTACCCCTATTGACACCCCTATCACCGAGTCGATCGAGACTCGGGGAAAAGGCATTTTGGTTGAACCTCTCCGGATGAAGGCTCAATCAACATCTATCCCAGAGGCCTCCAAGAAGGAGATGGAAGAAATTCTGAAAATTATAAAGAGAAGCGACTACAATGTAGTCGAATAGCTAGGACATACCCCTTCAAAGATTTCTATGCTAGCTTTACTATTGTGCTCCGAGGCTCATGCGAAGGCCTTGGTGAAATTTCTTAAAACTTCCCATGTGCCAAAGGAAACCTCTGTTGACCAATTTGAAGATTGTGTGGCCAGTTTGACAGCTGACAACGGTTTGAGCTTTTCTGATGCTGACCTGACACCTAGAGGGAGGAAACACAATGAGGCGTTGCATGTCTCTGTCGAATGTAGGGGCACTACTTTGGCCCATGTCCTGGTAGATACTGGTTCATCTTTGAATGTGCTGCCTAAGAAGGCTATGGATAGACTCGATTGTGAAGGTTTGACCTTAAAACCCAGAAACATAGTGGTAAGGGCCTTCGATGGTTCAAAGAGAATGGTGCATGGGGAGGTGGACATACCCATTAAAGTTGGAAGTCATACCTTTGATTTAACTTTCTACGTGATGGATATTTGCCCTTCCTATTCCTATTTATTGGGCCGACCTTGGATTCATGACACTGGTGTTGTCACCTCTACATTACATCAGATGTTGAAATACCCAATCAGGGGAAAAATCATCACTGTCCATGGAGAGGAGGAATATATGGTCAGTCACCTAAACTCTTTCAGATACGTGGAAATGGATGATGAATTCATCAAAACTTTGTGTCAGCATTTCAAGGAAGTCCTACAAACAGTTGCAACAACCAAGACTGTTTCCCAAGTCCCGAAGATTACCAGACCTCCACTAAAGGTGGCTTCTCTAAAAGATGTCAAGGCAGTAGTCGAAGAAGGTGGGTGTACTATTTGGGGCCAACTCCCGGATATTCCTTACAAATTTGATAAATTTGGCTTGGGTTTTACTTCAGGAGCCCAGAAAGCTATTCGTTGTGCTCGTACCGGGGGACCACCTTTGCGGATCAGTAACCATGGAGTCAACGCAGTGGAAGATAGTGATGACAGTTGTGATCTGGAAGAATGGATTTTTCCAACTATCAACAGAGGACTCAACAACTAGGAAGCCAAAGAATTTGTCCCTATTACTTTTATCCAATAATAATTGTCTTTAAATTTTTGTCGGACTTGTAATAATTAAACAATTGAGACTTTTAAAACCTTGTGTCTTACCCGAGGCATAACAGTCCATTTGTAAGGGTTGTTACTTCATTTTCATATGTCATCAATGAATCATGGACGTTTTTCATGCAAACTTTACGCTCTTTGTTTTTCTTTTTTCTACATGTTATTTTTTCAATGATATATATGCTCTTACACACACTCACATATCAAAATGCAGATCCACGTCCACTCAGGATCCCATGGGTAAAGAATCTGTTATGGCCTATTGTGACTTTGAAAATATAATCTACCAAGCTGAAGACAAAGGTGAGGAAGATTGTAAAGTTCCAGGGGAACTAGCCAGGTTACTACAACAAGAAGAAAGGACCATACAGCCCCACGAAGAACTGGTTGGAACAATTAACTTAGGTACCGAAGAGGACAAGAAAGAAGTCAAGGTAGGTGCCAATCTGGAATCCAGTGTCAAGAAGCGCTTAACTCAGTTACTACATGACTATGTTGAGGTTTTTTCCTGGTCATACGAAGACATGCCAGGACTTGCATATCATGGTCCATCATCTACCGATAAAAGAAGACTGTCCTCCGGTAAAACAGAAAGTCTGTCGCATGCGGCCAGACATGTTAGATAAGATCAAGACTGAAGTTATGAAACAATTCAATACCGAATTCTTAGTCGTCACCTCCTATCCACAATGGGTCGCCAATGTTGTTCCAGTTCCTAAAAAGGACGGTAAAGTACGCATGTGTGTGGATTACAGAGATTTGAATAGGGCAAGCCCTAAGGATGATTTCCCGCTTCTCCATATCGATATTCTGGTTGACAATACCGCAAAGCATAAAGTTTTCTCATTTATGGATGGTTTCTCAGGCTATAATCAAATCAAAATGGCACTTGAGGACATGGAGAAAACGACCTTCGTCACACAGTGGGGCACGTTCTGTTACAAGGTTATGCCATTCGGGTTGAAGAATGCTGGGGAAACTTATCAGCGTGCCATGGTAGCTCTATTTCATGATATGATCCATCACGAAACAGAGGTCTATGTGGATGACATGATAGCCATATCTCAAACTGAAGAGGAACATCTTTACCATTTGCAGAAACTGTTTGAAAGGCTAAAGAAATACAAGCTAAGGTTGAACCCGAATAAATGCACATTTGGGGTGAGGTCCGGTAAACTCCCAAGCTTCATCGTCAGCGGTAAAGGTATCGAAGTGGGAACTGCCAAGGTGAAAGCAATACAAGAAATGCCTGCTCCTCGCACCGAGAAGGAAGTCAGGGGATTCTTAGGACGGCTAAACTACATCGCCAGATTCATTTCTCACCTAACCGCTACTTGTGAACCAATCTTCAAATTACTGAAGAAAGATCAAGTAGTCAAATGGAATGATGAATGCCAATATGCCTTCGACAAGATCAAAGAGTAATTTCAAGAGCCTCCTGTTTTGATGCCTCCAGTCGAGGGAAGACCTTTGATCATGTATCTAAGTGTTTTGGAAAATTCAATGGGGTGTGTGTTGGGGCAGCATGACGAGTCTGGTCGAAAAGAGCATGCTATATACTACCTGAGCAAAAAGTTTACCGACTGTGAAATGAGATATTCACTGCTCGAGAAAACTTGCTGCGCTCTGGCATGGGCTTCTCGCCGGCTAAGACAATATATGTTGACCCATACTACCTTACTGATATCCAAGATGGATCCAATTAAATACATATTCGAGAAGCCTGTCCTCTCTGGGAGAATAGCAAGATGATAGATGATCCTGACTGAGTACGACATTCAGTACACTACCCAAAAAGCAATAAAGGTAAGTGTGCTAGCCGATCACCTTTCTCATCAGGCTGTGGATGACTATCAATCCATGAAATTCGAGTTCCCAGATGAAGACATCATGTTGGTAAACAATTGTGAAGAATTCAGACCATATGACGTACCTGAACAAGGATCCCGATGGACCTTGGGTTTTGAAGGAGCTTCCAACGCACTCGGCAACGGCATAGGTGCTATGATCATATCCCCTGAAGGATGTCATACCCCCCTTCACTACAAGACTTTGTTTCAACTGTACCAATAATATGAGAGAATACGAAGCGTGTATTTTGGGTCTCAAAGCTGCCATAGATTTGGGAATCAAGTCCTTAAGTGTATTTGGAGATTCAGCCTTAGTCACCAGTTAGATCAAAGGAGAATGGGACATGAAGCACCCTAATCTCATCCCGTACAAAGAACATGTGTTGACATTAATCCCACATTTCGAGGAAATTACCTTTGAGCATTTTCCACGAAAGGAAAATCAACTAGCGGACGTGCTAGCCACTATGTCATCCATGTTTAAACTCAAGTGGGGTAGCGAGGCTCCCCAGATCACCATTGAGAGGATGGATGAACCAACTTACTGTCACGAGATCGATACTAAAGAAGTAGTGGAAAAGCCTTGGTTCCATGAAGTCAAGAGGTATCTCGAGGCCCAAGAGTATTCGGAGGGAGCTTCAGTCAATGATAAGAAGTTCTTGAGAAGATTCTTTGCTAAGTTCTTCCTCAGTAATGACATTCTCTACAAGGGCAACCATGACTCTACTTTGCTTCGTTGCATAGACAAGGTTGAGGCAGACAAGATCATGGTTGATCTACATGAAGGCACTTTTGGAACCATTCTAGTGGGTACACGATGGCCAAAAAGATCCTACGGGCGGGGTATTACTGGTCTACCATGGAAGCAGATTGCCATCAACATTCACGAACCTGTCACAAATGTCAGATATATGCTGACAAAGTACATGTGCCTCCAGTTCCTTTAAAAGTCCTGACTGCTCCCTGGCCATTCGCGATGTGGGGCATCGACATGATTGGAGAAGTCAAACCTACAGCTTCTAATGGACACCGCTTCATCTTGGTGTCCATTGACTATTTCACGAAGTGGGTTGAGGCAGCTTCTTTTGCTTCCGTTACCAAAAATTTTGTGGCCTGATTCATCAAACAGAATCTCATCTGTCAGTACGATATCCCAGAGAGAATCATCACATACAATGGTACGAATCTCAACAATACTATGATCACCGCACTATGCGTTCAGTTCAAGATCCAGCACCATAATTCTTCTCCTTACCGTCCAAAGATGAATGGTGTTGTCCAAGCCGCAAATAAAAACATCAAGAAGATCATACAAAAAATGACAGTGACCTACAAGGACTGGCATGAGATGTTAACATTCACTCTCCACGGTTACCGTACCACGGCGCACACATCAACAGGGGCAAGTCCTTTCTCCTTGGTATACGGCATGGAAGTTGTTCTACCAATTGAAGTACAAATACCTTCTATGAGAATCATAAAATATGCAGGGATGAATGAAGATGAATGGATTCAAACTCGACTTGAACAGTTGAATTTGATTGATAAGAAGAGGCTTACGGCTGCCTGTCATGGTCAGATGTACCAAAAACGTATGATCAAGGCTTTTAACAAGAAGGTCAGACGTCTGGTATATCGGGTTGGTGACTTGGTAATCAAGCGTATCATATTGCCACAAGGTGATCCCAGGGGCAAATGGACTCCTACATATGAGGGACCATTTGTGATCAAAAGCATATTCTCTGGTGGAGCAATGATCTTAACCACTATGGATGGCGATGACCTTCCGCACCCTGTGAACGCGGATATAGTCAAAAGATACTACGCATAAATAAAGAACCGCTAGGTCGACTTGCCTAGGCAAAAGTTAGGGCATCTCGGCGAACCACAAAGGCTCGGGGAAAAATTAGGGATAAAATACAAAAAAAATCTGTACACCCGGCAAGCTAAAAACCTGAAAGGGCGGCTTGGGCAAAAAAGGGTATCCCGGTGGACTGAAAATCTGAAAGGGCGGTCCAGGAAAAAGTTAGGGAATTAAAGCATATGACTATGTCCTGTTGGATCACCTTACAGACAACCTTTAGCATCAACTGACAAACTCAAACGGTTCTAATCAATCCAATCAACTTCGGACAAGGCAGCAAGTGGATGAGACACTCAGAGACACGAAGGCTATAGAAGAATGGGAACCCCATGGGATTATTTCACATAGCTATCTTTTCTTTGTATCTGTTTTCGTATTCTACAGCGACATTCTCTTACTAGAATGTTTGTCTCGTTGTACAAAAATACTTATTCAAGTTAATACAAAGATATTCCTTTGAAAGTGCAAAACTATCTATTTTTCTTTTATTTCTGTTGTTTTGTTTGCAAAAAATTCCAATGATTATTTTTGAACATATGCATTTGAACGTGACAACTGTTTACAAGTGAGCAAAAAAAGAGGGAACGGAAAATAAAAAGACAGTCACTAAAGGCTTTAAGAAATAGGATAATATCTTTAGACCATTCCACAAAATTCCCCGCAGGTACTTTTTCCAGCAAGAACGAAAATCAGGACACCCCACTACATGATTGCTAACGTATCTCCAAGTATGCATCCTAATGGTATCAAGTGCTCTCACATCCCCGACGGAACAAAACTTCCAGTTACAGCTCCAAAGATTCCCCAGTGATAGTCGCCCAGTTTCTCATGATTCCCCAGCAAGATTTCATGAGGTCCACAAGTAATACATAACGTTTCCCTTTCACAACAGAGTTTATTTCTCTAATAAATGGAAACTCATCCATCAACACTTCAAGATATGAAGACTTACACAAGGATTTATTTTCCCCGACTCCAGCAACACTGCGACATAACAATTAACATGTCCATACATTACATTCATACGTCATAGCATTGACAACATAAATGCATACATCACGATCTCATTTATTTTGAGAAACAACATTATACCATGCATTTCATACATCATGACATTGCATGCAACTAACATTTCATCTTTTCAGGAAAGATGAATCAACAGAAAATTATCGTCAAATTTTCAACAAGTCAATTACAGATCAATTCCCAAGAAAGGATTGGTCAACCATCTACATAACAGATATTTCTTTCAGATCCCTGCCGGTTCACTTTAAATCTCTCAATGGTTTATTCTGATTCTTTCCCGTAGATGTTTTCTCTGGTTCAGTTTAAATCTCTCAATGGTTCATTCTTATTCTTTCCCGTAGATGTTTTCTCTGTTTCAGTTTAAATCTCTCAACGGTTCATTCTGATTCTTTCCCGCAGATGTTTTCTCTGGTTCAGAGAAATCTCTCAAAAGGTTTATTCTAATTCTTTCTTGCAGATGTTTTCTCTTGTTCAGATAAATCTCTCAACAATTTATTCTGATCTTCTCCAGATCCCTGCCGGTTCAATTTAAATCTCTCAACGGTTTATTCTGATTCTTTCCCGCAGATGCTTTCTCTGGTTCAGATAAATCTCTCAACAATTTATTCTGATTCTTCTCCAGATCCCTGCTGGTTCATATAAATCTCTCAATGATTTATTCTGATTCTTTCTTAGTAGACACTTTCTCTAGTTCAGATAAATCGCTCAAAGATTTACTCTGATTCTCTCCAGTTAAAGAATATTCAAAACCTCTTTTGGTTTAGTTTAAACCTCTCAACGGTTTATCCTGATAATTTCCAAATGAACATTTCTGGTTCAGATAAATCGCTCCAAGATTTATTCTGATTCTTCCCAGTCAAACAACATACAAGACTTCTGCTAGTTTTAGATAAATCGCTCCAAAGATTTATTTTGATTATTTTCTAGTCGAAATCAAGTTCAGACTTAGTCCATTTTCTGTCAACAGTAACCCTTGGATGGCATCTACAAACCCATCTCCGGTAAATATCCACCATTCCTCCAAATGGAATCTATAAGCCCATTCACAATTCATCTTTGAGTGCAAATTTCTGGGCACTCTAGTGTTCAATCATCTTCCACCTTCAAGTCACGAATGGAGGATCCGCCAATCTAACACTTCAAGTTTAAGAAAATTAAACAGGGGCAGCTGTTGTACCCAAAAATTTTCCCTCTCATTTATCAAGTATTTTCTCACAAGATCTCCTTTTGTTCAAGACTGCACAAGGGTTGATCAGCTCAAGACACCTCCTTAAGCACGGATGACTGACATTAGGGTTTGAGATTGCACAAGGATAATTGAAATTTTAATTCCTCATATGAATTTCATGGATCATTATGGACCCTCAAGTTTTTTCATGTCAAGTTTCAAGTCTTGGATCACATTTTTGCTCAGTCAATTGATCAGTTGACCTAAAAATCAACTGTATTGGGGAAAAAGTCAATTATGGTTAATTTACAATCAAACTTCATAATTTTTTATTCATATCAACATTGTGAACTCATATATATAATTTTATCAAGTTTGGACCATAATTCCTCAAGAAATTTGATCAGATCATCAAAAGGGTAAAATGGTCAAAATTAGGGTTTTGACTGAGAAAAGGCAATTTCTGATTTTTTACCTAGAAAATGGTTGATTGGTTGGAAACATGATCTCAAGGATTCAATTACATCATTTTTACCTAATGGAATGACTCAACATTTCTCAAGGTCATTTGATTGTTCAGTCAACTGTACACTGAAAAGTCAAACTTTGACTTTTTAGTCAAAATCAAGTGTCAAAGATCATAATTCATCAAAACATGTCAAAATGTGAAACTTGTTCATCAAGAAATCAAAAAAGTCAAGATTTCATTTTGAAAAGTCAAAGTTTCCAAACTTAGAAATTTTTCTAAGTGTTGAAAACTTCATATTTTTTCACAATTTTGAGCCAATTTTTCACCATGATGCAAGATGATTCAAAAGAAACTTTCAACATGAAAGTTGTAGATCTCAATGAGATCTAAAACATTTATTTACACAACTCATCCCCAAAAAGCTTGGATCTCAAGTTATTAATCCATGAAATCATGGTCATAAAACTAAAACACTTAGTGAAATTTTGAGCATTTTGGTCAGGATTTTGACCTAACTTCTGAGCCAAGTTTCACATAGTTCCATTTGGATTTTGCAAAAGTGATTCAAAGAGTGGTTTTAGAGCACATTACAAGATTTCTAAAAAGTCCAAGAACTCCTTGAGATCATTTGTGATCAAGGAAAATCGAAGGTCAGAAGTTAGGGTTTCAAGTTGTTTTACAAGGCAGAATTTTATAATGAACAAGAATTCAAATCCATGCTAGGCTGCACAATCTTTGCTTTGCAGGCCTCAAACTTGGTTGGTACTACATAATTAATGTTTTGCACAACTGTTAGAGGCTTCAACTCAAGCATTCAATGCATTGCCCATGCTTAATTCCATTTTGGGAAGAAAGTGCACATTGCCATTTTGGAAAAGTAGCTTTTATGCACAAAATCAATTCTTGAGCTTTACAATTGTTTTCTTCTGATCACACACAACCTATAACCAAAAAGAAACTTGTGTAAAGCCTCTTGGAACTCAGGACATGCTTGTACTATGCCTTGAAACCATATTTCCACTTTTCTTTAAAATCAAGTAACATAGCCATAAGTCTATATCTTGCACTTCTAACCCTCTCAAGTGCTACAACCTTTTCCTTACTTATACACAAGTTGTTTGCATCAAAAGACACGAATACACAAGCTCCAAAACTGACCAAAACTCAGAACTGCATCACAAACCACCATTGTTGCATATTTTGACCAAGAACTTCAGACTTCCATTTCACTCGTGCGTTTCTTGGCCTTTTTCTTCCAAAAGCTTCAAAACATCATACATAAGCCATCCATATCCCTGTTACACGACTGTAACACCATCTTCACCCATTTCCAAACTTAAAAATAGAGCACTGCAAGTGGACTTCTCCAGAACTACTCAACCACTTTCATCTCAAGCCAAGCATCACATTAGCTTCCTGAGAACTTGAGGAAGCTAACCCAATCACTGGAACTCATCAAAAGTTGCTCAAACTCAAAACACGATACCCTCTTGCAAGGTGAGTTTTCTAATTTTTGAACTATTCATATAGGCATTATTAGTCTTCCATTTTCAAAGATAAAATGTAGACCTCATTGCCACGAAGCTGTACATATCCATAGTTTGCATTTATATGGTTTGAGCTTAGAGAATTTTAGAGTTGAAGTTTCTGAAATTTTTTAGGTTTCAGATTAGGGCCATTAAAATTCATGTTTGTCTTTAATCTATAGTTTTAATGCTTTACATTTCTGAAATCGTGAGGAAATTTGCCACAAGTTTCATGTTTATATTTTTGGAAATGGTTGAGGAATGAGCAAGTTACAGATCCTTTGGCTGAAGGTTGAAGATGAAGTACAGTCAGGGCAAGTTTTATGTTATGTATTTATTTTTGTGCCAATGTTAACGGATGTATCACCACCTCAGTGGTTAAAACGCGCGTCTGTCACCCTTAGGACCTGGGTTCGAGCCCCAGCGTCCGTTTTGCTACTTTTTTTCTTCATATTTTTCTGTTTTCTTTTTTGTTTGAACAAGTGTGGGGCCTCTAACTTGGGCCTGATTGTTTTTTCTTCTTTTTACTAACCCCTGACTATGTTCAGCACCCCCTGTCCCATTTTATTTCTTTATTTCATTTTCATTTTTATTTTTATTTTACTTTCATATTTTCTTATAATTATTATTATTAATATTATTTTTTATTGTTATTAATAAAAATCTAAAAATATATATTTTATTATTTTTACACTCATTTATATTTTATTTTTCATCATAAAAAACTAAAAAGAACAAAAACAATTTTCTTAATAAATTAATTTCTCTTTCTTGATTAATATTTAGACAATTAGGTTTAATTATTATATTATATTATTTTCTTGTAAATTAAAATTAATTTAGAACTTAAGTTTATTTTAATTAAATTTCCTATTATTTCCATTATTTAAAACCTTTTCATAAAAAACCCCAGAAAACCATTTTTAACTTATTTTTCTTTGTTAATCAATTTAGGTTTTAATTTTAGTTAATCTCTATTAATTATTTTATTAATTAGGTTAAGATCAGAAACTTCCATAAAACCAAATAAAAATCATTTCTTTTTCCATTTTGCATTCTTGCATTTTTTATTTTCATTTTTGTACAATATTCAATATGGTTGTAATAATTATTTAGATTTAATTTTCTTGTAATTTCCCCATTTGTTAATTTGTACACCCCCTCCCCTATTGATGCAATAACTTAGTATTTTTATTTTCCACAATTTAATGCTTTAAATATGCAAATGCTAGTAATTAGGGTTTGTATAGAAAGATAAAACCAATGTTTAGAAAACCCTAATTCAAAGACAAAATAATGCATGTAAATTAGTACACTTGCACACTTACACCCTTAGGGTAAATCCACTTTGTTGCCTTATGAAAATGGCCATATTATGCATGTGGGGTATCTTATCAAAAGCAATAAAAAATACAAGATCATAGTCCATCGATGACGCTATGAAAGTTGTCTTTCAAATATGATCTTAGTCCCTAAAGAAAATGCTAAGATATCTTACAACATTGCTAATCATGGTTATACGATGACCCACGCCCGTCCCTTTACATCGAAAGATAGGGTTTCTTACCAAATCAATGGTAAGATAACAATGTCAAAGGAAAGAGGAAATAAACAAGAAAGACTTTTGAGTGGGTAGAATGTTCCTAGTTACTTGCTCATTTTCAAACCAAAACATTCTTGCTATTTTCAAAACAAACATTAACACTTTCAAAAACATCTTTCAAACTTGAAACATTTTCAAAAGATCAACACTTTGTATACATTCTTACAAACGAGAATCATTACAAAGTTTGCCCAAACGATGGCGCCTTTTCAAAATACTTTCAAAAACCACACAAAGCACATTTTCAAACAAAAGCAAGTGATCTAGCAAGCAACTAAGATCCCGTAGATAACTAAGGATAAAAAGGGTGCTAATAACTTCCCTTTTCATAAACTACCCCCCGAAATCAAGAAAACATCTCAAAGGTCTTTCATGTTCTTTTCAACCTTTCCTTTTGGACAAAAGAAAAGTCAGTGGCGACTCTTGCTAACCGCAACATTTGCGATCAAACGCAAAACAACCAAGTCAGTTCTCCCACCGTGTAACAGATGGAATAAAGGAGATCCCTTGAATGACATTTTGAGACTTGAACCATTTAAAATCTCAAAAAAATGAGAAAGTTATGACTTGTTGAAGTTGGAAAAAATTCATGAAATGACCTATAATATTTTACATCCTTAGGGCATCTTCCATCCATTTTCACACTTTGCACATAAAGTAAGAGTTAAAGTTCACATCTTCAAGATCATTATGGAAAAAGAATGGGCTAAAGGAGATACAAATTGGCCAAGTTATGATCTTTTGAAGTAACATAAGGGATTTTGATGGTTTATCTAGAGGACTTCTAATCTTTCTTCATCATTAGGTATCTTCCACGCAAAATTTTCTTGAAACTTTTGAAGTGATTTGTTGTTAACTCTTTAAAGATAAGCATGTATTTAGAATCACTTAAAAATAATAAAAGATGATCAAGATATAGCCATTTGAAGTTCAAAACCCTAGCTCCTAGAGCAACAAGATGCCTTGAGAAACCTTTTCCATTTTGATAAACCTTCTTACAAAAATACATTTGCCATGTAAATAGAAGTTATTAAGGATGATAATGAGGAACCATAGAAACCATAACCACTTCCAAATATTGAGAATTGAGGAAAAAATGCACTTGTGATCAATAAATCAAGGACTTATCTAATTAGGTCAAACTTCTTCAATCAACCCTCGTATCTTTAAACTATCTTTGATAACTTGAGGCATGATGAATCAAAATAGACTTTGTCATGTCATTACTTCAAGGTATCTCTAATGATGGAGCTTGAATCTCAATGAAACTTTGTTAAAGAAGGCATGGGAATAATCTCATGAACCTGTAGATCAACTTAATGGAATGTATTGTGCTTTTACCTATAACATCATCAATTAGGGCAGACATTTATCATATTTATTAGTTAAAAGGTTAATCAATACAAAACATAGATGATCACAAAAGTACAAGTCAAGGTGCTTAGTGATTCCCCATGAGCAAAGCTAAAAATAAGGAGAAGAGCCAAATCCTAGTGTGTGATCTTGTTATATTGTGATGGTATGAGATAATAGAGGAATCTTAGAGACAAAAATTGGGGTACAACAACTGCCCTTATTTAAGTGTCTTCTATCCGGAGATGCGAAGGTTAGAAAAAAATCTTCGTGTCGACACAATTGAAGATACTTAAATATAAAACAAGCCCTATCTTTGGAAATAGGATTCCATGCAATGATTATGATTATGAATGCAAATGAACAAATTTAAAAAGAAATACATAAGACACCACTGGGATGTAGCAAATAAAAACAAGGATCAAAAGAACAACCCGACCAGGAAAATAAATCACTGGTGAACAAGAGACACGAATCTATTAGGGTAATTCCCAAAAGAGGAAATAAGGCATCATCAACTCAAATATTAAGGAGAGAAGGTGAAGGATAACAATGGTCGACAAATGACTGTGAACTATCCACTCACTGAGGAGATAGAAAAAAAGTAACATCGACCCATCGGGGAAAGAAATGCTAGGATAATACCGGTGAATACAAACATTAGGGTGGTAATAATAATTAGCACAAGTGCTCCCGACTGGGAACAAATGAACTTCTTCAGAGCAATAAAATCTTAATGACGAACTACCTTCCATAATGATAAGGCTACCATTCATCGGAAAAAGATATCAATAATGAACTACCTTCCATAATGACAAGGCTACCATTCATTGGAGTAAAAAAATCTCAACAACAAACTACCTTCCATAATGACAAGGCTACCATTCATTGGAGTAACAAAATCTCAACAAAGAACTACCTTCCATAATGACAAGGCTACCATTCATTTGAGTAACAAAATCTCAACAATGAACTACCATCCATATGACATGGCTACTATTCATTGGAGTAACAAAATCTCAACAACAAACTACCTTCCATAATGACAAGGCTACCACTCATTGGAGTAACAAAATCTCAACAACAAACTACCTTCCATAATGACAAGGCTACCATTCATTGGAGTAAAAAATCTCAACAACAAACTACCTTCCATAATGACAAGACTACCATTCATTGGAGTAACAAATCTGAATCTTCTCTAGGAACTGGCAGATTTATTAGGGAATCAGAAGTTGCTCAAATAAAGAGACCTGCAATTGTTGGTATGAGAAGGAATTGCAATAATGACTTCCAGAGGAAAGAAATATGGCTCCCCAGGGGAAGAAATATGATTTTCTGGGGAAATTCCAATACGTTCCTATTGAGGAGATAAACTCTTCACGTTAAATTGAGATAATAATATTGCTGGGGATCATAGATTCAAACCAGAAATAAACTGGAATGAACCAGTCAACCAAAATAACACCTCATGAGAAATAAACTCAAGAGGGAAACATACTTTATCTAGACAAAGAGCTTAAAGGAAAGTTAAAGAAAAATTCTTCCACGAGAGATAACTCGGTGGGGAAAATGAAAGGATATATACTTTATGTTTAAGGTGGACACTCTATTGGAGAGAGGATAACACAACTATGCAAAATAGGGTAATATGTCAACAAAAATATGCAAATGAGCAATGATTTACTAAATTCAGCCAATGCATGATATATGCATGAATGTACGAATATTATTATGTATATTTTGACAAAACAGACATATAACACTGAGGATAACTAGATGAAACCAACGTAGGTACAATCAATACTTGGCTAAATCACCTCCAAGATGAAAATTCCCAAGAAAGTAAGTGCCATCTAAAGAAACAAATTCCTATTTTGCGGCTTAACTTTACTGGGAAGGAACATAATCTTAAAATAATCAAATAATAATATAAATCAGTATAGATACATGGATATAACATTCTCCTCCAAACTTCACCAGGGAATATCACACAGACTTCAATGGGGAAAACAAATGTTTCAAGGTTTGTACTTCCACTGGGGATTGCAATACTGATTTCACTATGGATAAAGAAAACCACATTGTCGAGATATCAACTAGGGATATCGCACTTAATTCATCGAGGAGGGAAACACCACATCATCGAGGGGAACCCAAGATACATTCTTCAATACTGAGAGTGAGGATTGCACCAACTTCTCCGGGGAGAAATTATGAAACCTTATGAGGATAATAATTTTAGAGAGGCACGTTATCTCGGCTTCACTTGGGGATTTAAGAAGTTAATTATTACAGCAAGAAATCAAACTTATGGGGATTTTAAATCAAACCCATCACTTGGAGGGAGAAAACCTAAAAAGTTGACAAATGTTTCAACACTTCTTGGAAAAGACATTGCCCTTGCCTGGTTGCATGGGAAACAAACAACAACAACAATGCTAACACTGCAAATGACGATGTTTTGCAAATAATTCCATCGTAGCACACTAAGAGGGAAGATACTTTCATCATGTGAGCGAAGACCTTGCTGGGGAATCTGGGATAGAGGCCTTTGGACCATGCCAACCTGAAATCGAAATGAACCAATACTTGACTAGGGAAAACAGGATCACAAACCCAACACCGCACCATACATCAATTGGCATCATCTTCAATTATCTGAGAAGCATAAGAAAGTAATACTCATTTAAAAAAGAGTGACCTGGGAGAGCCTTCCTGGGGAACACACACTTCGAGAAATTCAGAGTTCGTCCATCCTTGGGGTCACTATTTTTATTTTCCTTGAGTCACAAAATCTAAAGCAAAAAGTAATTTGAAAATTCTTTTAAAAAAATAATTTTTTTATTTAATCTGTTTGCTTTGAAAATTACTATCAATAATAAATGAAGTCTTTGTAAGCTGAATAAAATAAGAATCGCAAAGAATTGGATAAAAGTTGAAACTTTATTAATAGGATGGTAGTCCGTGAATGGCGAGACTCCATAGATAATTACAAAGTTTGAAAAATGGTAATATATATTGGAAAAGATACATTGAAATACAATGACCAATATTCTTCCTAACAACTTTGAATTCCTGCGCAGAGACCTCGTTTGAAGAGTGGTGAGGATCCAAAAAGACTGTTGCTTCAATGATCAAGTCTTGGCTGATGCTGTTACTTGCCAAGAAATCCCTAACTTTTGCCTAGGCTTCCCTTGCGGGTTTTCATCCTAGCGGCATAATTTATTTTGTTTATGTCTCTAATTTTTGCCTAGACCGCCCTTTCGGGTTTTCGGTCTACCGAGACGCTCCTTTTTTGCCTAAGCCTCCCTTTCGGGTTTTTGACTTAGCGAGCTATTCTTTTATTTCTTTAGGCGAATTATTTCTTGACTGTATCAGCATTCAAGGGACGTGGGAACTCCTCGCCATCCATAGTTTCAAGAATCAATGCACCGTCAGAGAAGGCTTTCTTAACAACATATGGGCCTTCAAAGTTTGGAGTCCACTTGCCCCTAGAATCAATGTTAAAAGACATGATCTTCCTGAGCACGAGGTCACCTTCTCTGAATTCACGAGGCTTGAACTTTTTATAAAAGCATTCTTCATTATCTTATAGTATAACTGACCATGACACAAAGCCGTCATTCTCTTCTCTTCAATCAAATTCAACTGGTCAAACCTATTATGGACCCATTCAGCCTCTAACAACTTGGTTTCCATTATCACATGTAAAGAGGGAATCTCAACCTCAATGGGGATCACTGCTTCTATACCATACACAAGGGAGAACGGGGTTGCCCCTGTTGAAGTGCAGACAGATGTACGGTACCCATGCAAAGCAAAAGGGAGCATCTCATGCCAATCTTTATAAGTAAAAATCATTTTCCGGATGATCTTCTTGATATTCTTATTAGCAGCTTCAACAACCACATTTATCTTTGGCCTGTAAGGAGATGAATTATAGTGAAAAATCTTGAATTCTTCACAAAGTTATGTCATCATCTTGTTCTTCAGATTTGAGCAGTTATCAGTGATAATCCTGCTTGGCACACCATACCGACATATGATATTATTCTTGATAAAGCGCACTACCACCTGCTTAGTAACATTATCATATAAAGCTGCTTCCACCCATTTGGTGAAGTAGTCAATTTCCACTAAGATAAAATGATGTCCATTTGACGCCTTGGGTTCAATCATTCCAATCATGTCAATACCCCACATAGAGAAAGACCACGGGGAAGAAATAACATTGAGAAGCGTTGGAGGCACATGAATCTTGTCAGCATAAATCTGGCTTTTATGGCACTTCTTTGCGAATTTATAAGAGTCAGATTCCATTGTCAGCCAATAATAACCTGTGCTAAGCATCTTCTTCGCCATCGAATGTCCATTTGCATGAGTACCAAAGGAACCTTCACGGATTTCATGCATCAACATGTCCGCTTTGTGTCTATCCACGCATCTGAGCAAGACCATGTCATAATTTCTTTTATATAGCACATCTTCATTGAGGAAAAAGTTTCCTGCCAACCTTCTCAATGTCTTTCTATCTTTATTCGACACAGCAGTCGGGTATTCGTGAACCTAGAGAAAATATTTGATATCATAATACCAAGGTTTTTCATCTGACATTTCCTCTGTTGTAAACACATGAGGATGGTCTATCCAAATGTTGCATTGTGATATGAGGCACATCGTTCCAAGTATTTACTTGATACATAGAAGCCAGAGTTGCCAAAGCATCCGCCATTTGATTTTCATCTCTAGGAATATGATAGAGTTCAACTTTGTTAAAGAAGGGTAATAATATTCTACCGTAGTCTTTGTAAGGGATCAAGCCAGGGTGACGAGTATCCCATTCTCCTTTAATATGATTTACTACCAAAGCTAAATTGTCACACACATCTAGAACTTTGATTCTGAGATCAGTGGCCTCCTCGAGACCCATGATACAAGCCTCATACTCTGCCATATTATTAGTAGAATCAAATGTTAGCCTTGCAGTAAAAGGAATATGTGATCCATGAGGAGTGATAATCACATCACCAATTCCTTTTCCATAAGGGTTCACAGCTCCATCAAATACCATACCCCACCGAGATTCAGGATCAGGACCTTCCTTGGGAAAAGGTTCATCACAATCTTTCGCTTTCAGAAACATAACATCCTCATCAGGGAAATCATATTTAACATACTGATAATCATCAACCGGTTGATGAGCCAGATAATCCGCCAGCATACAGCTTTTTATAGCCTTTTGAGTTCGGTATTCAATATCATATTCAGACAATAACATCTGCCAACAAGCAATTCTCACAGTAAGAGCAGGCTTTTCAAAAATATACTTAATTGGATCCATTTTGGAAATCAAACAAGTAGTATGATTCAACATATATTGCCGCAATCACTTTGCCGCCCAGGACAAAGCACAACATGTCTTTTCCAGCATAGAATACCTCGACTCACAATCAATAAACCTCTTGATGAGATGATAAATGGTATATTCTTTCTTTCCTGTTTCATCTTGTTGTCCCAAAATACAGCCCATATAACTATTTAAGACTGTCAAATACATGATCAACGATCTTCCTTCAACAGGCGGGAGCAAGATAGGAGGTTCAAGCAGATATTCTTTAATGCTTTCAAATTCCCTTTGGCAATCATCTGTCCATACACAACCTTGATCTTTCTTTAACAACTTAAATATTGGTTCACATGTTGTAGTCATATGGTAAGTGAATATGGAAATGTAATTCAGATGTCCAAGGAAGCCTCTAAATTGCTTTTCAGTTCTTAGCACAGGCATTTCTTGAATTGCTTTGAATTTATCAGGGTCAACTTTAATTCCTTTTTGGCTGATAACGAAACCTAACAATTTTCCTGATCGGATACCGAATGTGCATTTATTTGGATTCAAACGGAGACGATACTTTCTCAAACACTGAAAAAATTTCAACAAATATTCTACATGCCCTTCTTCGGTCTGGGACTTGGCAATCATATCATTAAAATACACCTCAATTTCCTTTTGCATCAGATCATGGAATAGGGTTGTCATAGCCCTCTGGTGCGTTGCACCAGTGTTATTCAACCTGAAGGGCATCACTCTGTAACATAATGTTCCCCAGGGTGTGATAAACGTTGTTTTTTTCCATGTCCTCAGGAGCCATTCTTAATTGATTATATCTAGAAAATCCGTCCATGAACGAGAATACTTTGTATTTTGATATACTATCGACCAATATATCAATATGTGGTAATGGAAAATCATCTTTTGGACTAGCTTTATTTAAATCTCTATAATCAACGCACATGAAAACTTTTCCATCTTTCTTTGTTACTGGGACAATATTGGCAATCCACTGAGGGTACACTGATGTCACAAGAAAACCGACATTAATCTGCTTTAAAACTTCTCCTTTAATTTTCACTGCCATATCAGGGTGAGTTCTTCACAATTTCTGCTTAACTGGCAGGCACTCTGGCTTCAGCGACAAATGATACTCCACAATATCAGTATCTGTTGGAAGCAGTATAGCGGCAAACAACAAAAGTTTTGGAAATATTTATCTGGGAATTTATTGTGTCCACAGAGATTGGTTATTGAATTGTCGTTCGACAAATCTCTCGTTAATGTGTTTGGGGATAAATGGATTTGTAAAGAAAATGTTATTAACAAAAAATAAATGTAAACAAAAGTAAAAACTAAGGAAGAACTTATCAAGCATTCATATAATCTACTCATCACGGACTTAAATCAACCGACCAATTACATTCAACCTAACAATACTCATCAATGTCACTACGTATCACTCACAACCTAAGTCATTTCTAACCCAAATCGAGAGACCGACTATATCACCAAGGAAATGATCTATCTACCTCCTCAACAATACAGAAGACAACTATGTAATCACACTGACGATCTCTCAGTACATCACAACCACACAGAGGCATTAAGCTCTGATACCTAAGTAGATGTCAGCTATAAATCTATCTCTAGAGTTCATAAACTAACAGATAATCATCCTAGATAAGAATCTAAGCAGTATATGTCTATAACAACTCAAATCCCTAGCACAGAGAAAAAATCCATGACAAAAATCGATAAAGATTTATAAAAGCGAGTTTAATATAACACCATGGGCGACAAATATACATAAGTTCAGAGTAAATATATGTACAAACTCAACACATAAAGAATACACAAAGAGGAATAGAATTGAGCCACAAATCTCTCGGTTTATCAGTGTCGATTGATGAGTAATCCATCCTAGATCATCCGTATGCAAGCTTCAATGTTGTTTTCTAAGCTAATCCTATCAAAGAATGAAGTTTGATGGAGTTGGGGTCAAAAATACCCAAAACCATTCCCCAAAAATGTGTTTTTGGCCCTAAATACGCATTTATGGCTGTCCAGGATCGCCCGACGACCAAAAGTTTCGCCCAACGACCAAAAACAGTGTTTTTCCCACTCTACAGCTCGCCTAGCATCGCCCGACGACCAAAATTTTCGCCCGGCGAAAGTTGACAACAAGTTGAAAACTCAGCACAGTATTCTGCATTGTTTCGGCCATAACTTTTGAACCGTAACTCCGATTCGCACCCGATTCGAAGCGTTGGAAAGCTTATTCAACGCTCCTTCTAACAATGAAAAAATATAAACCAAATTTATGATTTATTATTCTTTGATTTTGAGCCTTATTCGTTGACGAATTGCTCAAAATTGCGCATTTGAAGCCCTGTCTTCGACACTTTATTGCTCATGCTCCAAATACGCATCAATACCTACAAAATGAATGGAAAAATATCAAACGATACCCTATGTACATAAAAACACAAATAAACACAAACTAAATATATTTATACAAAAGTCGGGTTTATTCAACGATATTAACAACAAAAAGTAGATAAGTGCAACAAAAAGTATATACAAAAATAGCTACAATTTGCACTTATCAAACTCTCCCCAACTTGAACTATTGTTTGTCCTCAAACAAAGTCAAATAACATAAAGAACAAAGAATGATAAATCAAAGAATCACGAATCAACAGGTTTTGAAAATGGAAAACAAATGCAGTGGTTCAAATGAAAAACGGTACACACGAAGAAACATACTTACCACTAAACTATGACGATAACATAAACATGAAACAAATGCTAAATACAAAGAATGTGCCAAACATTCTAAAACAATACTTGGTCACAAATGAATCACACCTAGCAAACATAATCATCAGTAGATGAAAAACACACAAAAATAGGGTATTTTCACTCATCCAACAAATCTTGCAAACAATAGACTAAATTATGCATTCATCCAAAAACATACATTGAAAATCTAAAAACAAGAATCTCAAGGGCTTTTCAAGGTTGTAATGTGGCTTGGTTAACAAACAAGTGATAAGTCCTAAAGCTAATCGAAACAAAAAATTGCCTAAACCCTAAGAGAGTAATTACTTCCACAAAGTTTCAAATAATAGAATTTCAATCAAACTTCTTATTCATCCCAAATTTTACACCAACACACATCACTTATTAACACAATATTATTCCATACTCTTTTTTGTTTTTCTTTTTTCAATGCTTTTTCAATTTTTCTCTTTCTTTTTCTATCTTTTCTATTTCACTTTTTTTTTCTTCTTTTCTTTTTCAACCTCATAGCAATCACAACATAAGCACATAAGCATTCCTCTCCGCAACTTGAATTCAATCATCATCATAATGTGAATACTCCATACTTTCTAAGGCAAGGTAAAAATTCAACTATAAATCATAGTTAAGGGTTCAAGAAAACAAGGAATCAATATCGATACAAAAAGGGAAACTAAACACTTATAGACAAGTGTTGTACCCCAAAATTTTCCCTCTCACTTATCAAGAATTTGCTCACAAGATCTTCTTAGCTCAAGACTGCACTAGGGTTTGATCAGCTCAAGACACCTCCTTAAACACTGATGACCAAAATTAGGGTTTGAGATTTCACAAGGATATTTGAACTTCCAATGCCCCATATGACTTTCATGGATCATTATGGACCCTCGAGATCACTCATGTCAAGTTTCAAGCCTTGGATCACACTTTTGCTCAGTCAATTGAGCAGTTGACCTAAAAATCAGTTGTATTGGGGAAAAGTCAACCATGACCAATTTACAGTCAAACTTCATAATTTTTTATCCATATAAACATTATAAACTCATATGTATCACTTGATCAAGTTTGGACCACAACTCCTCAAGAAATTTGATCAAATCTCCAAAAGGGCAAAATGGTCAAAATTAGGGTTTTGATTGGGAAAGGGCAATTTCTGATTTTTGACCTAGGAAATGATCAATTAGTTTAAGGCATGATCTCAAGATTCCAATTGCATTATTTTGACCTAATGACATGACTCAAAACATTGCAAGTCCATTGGATTGACAGATGAATTTTTCAGTCAACTGATCAAAAGTCAATTGTATACTGAAAAGTCAAACTTTGACTTTTTTGCCAAATTTAAATGCCAAAGATCACAATTCATCAAAACATGTCAAAATATGAAACTTATTCATCAAGAAATCAAAAAGTCAAGATTTCATTTTGAAAAGTCAAAATTTCTAAACTTAGAAATTTTTCTAAGTATTGAAAATTTCTTATTTTTTCACCATGATGCAAAGTGATTCAAGAGAAACTTCCAACATGAAAGTTGTAGATCTCCATGAAATCTACAAATTTGATTCACCCAACTTCTTCCAAAAGTGCTTGGATCTCAAGTTATAATTTTAAGAACATGTGGTCAGGAAACAAAACACAGTGAAATTTTTGCCCTAATTTGGTCAGGATTTTGACCCAACTTCATGGCACTTTTTCATATAGTTCCAAGGGGAATCTTAAAAATAAATTCAAATATGGGTTGTATAACACATTACAAGCTTTCCAAAATGTCCAAGAACTTCTTGAGATCATTCTTGAGTAGGGAGAATCGAAGAGATGAAGTTAGGGTTTTATCACTTGATTTACAAGACATTTTGTGATGAACCAATTTCAAAATTCAAACTATGATGCATAAACACGACTTTTCAGGCCTCGAACTTGTTAGGCACTCCATAATTAATGGTTTACACAGCTGTTAGAGGTCTCACTTCAAGCATTCAATGCATGTTTGAGCTTTGCATTGCCATTTTGATAAAGTGACTTTTTGCACAAAACTTGTTCTTGAGCTTTGCACTTGTTCTCTTATGATCAAACAAGTCCTATAACTCATGAGAAATGCTTTAGACACTTACAATCACCCATCCCATGCTTGTACCTCCTCTTGAAACTTGTTTTCCACTTTTCTTCAAAATTAAGTAACCTAGCCAAAAGCTAAAAACTTGTACTTCTGATTGTCCAAACTACTCCAATCCTTTTTCTTATACATACACAAACTATTGACATCAAACACACGAATGCTCATGCCCTAAAAACATCTAGAACTCAGAATCATATTCCATACCTCCATTTTCACATAAACTGACCAAAAACTTGAAACCCATAACTCCCTCGTGCGTTTTCAAGCCTTTTGGTTTCTAAAGCTTCTAAACATCATTTAGAATTGACCCCACACCCTGTTACAGAACTGTAACACCATTAACACCATCCTCCATTTTCAAAAACAGAGCTTTTCACTTGGACTTCTCCAGAACTCCTCAGGCCATTTCAGCTCAAGCTAAGCATTCCATTAGCTTCCTAGGAACTTGAGGAAGCTAACCTAACCATTGGAACTCCTTGAAAGCTGCTCAAACTTCAAACCCGATACCCTCTTGGAAGGTAAGTTTTCTAACTTTTGAACTTCTCATACAGGCATCATCAATGATTTATTTATGAACAAAACATGTAAATATCATTGCGCTAAAGCTAACCATGTCCATAGTTTCCATTAATTTTGCTTGAGCTTAGAGAATTTTAAGATTGAAATTTCTGAGATTTTTATGGTTCAGTTTAGGGCCAATGAAATTCATGCTTATTTTTTATCTATAGTTTTAATGCTTTACATTTCTGAAACCGTGAGAAAATTTGCTACAAGTTGCATGTTTACAATTTTCATTTTTGTTGAGAAATGAACAAGTTACAGTAGGTCTGGCTGGAGGTTGAAGATGAAGTGTAACTCAGGGTGCGTTTTGTATCATATATTTATTGTTTTGCTTATGTTAACGGATGTATAGCCACCCCAGCGGTAGAAGCGTGCGTCTGTAACCTTTGGGACCTGAGTTCTAGCCCCAGTGGTACCCTTTTGTGTTTTTTTACATGTTTTGCATTTTTTTGACTTTTTTACAGGATGCTGGGCCTCTTTGGATTTTGTTTTGTTTTTGTTTTTGCTTACTAACCCCCTTGCAGGCTGCTCACACCCCTGGCCTTATTTTATTTTATTTTCTTTTTTTATTTCATTTTATTTTCTAAAATATTTTTCCTAACAAATTTATATTTTGACTTAGTTTTTTTTTTTCTAACAAAAAATATTTTATTTAACTATAATTTATTTATTTTTACTAATTAGTCTTGTAAATTTAATTTAAAATTAGGTTATTATTTATTTTCTTTTACACCAATTAAAATATATTATTTTAATATAAAAAGGCCAAAATATTTTATAATACTATATATTATTTTCAAGACAAAAATACAGAAAATACTTTTCTTGAAATTTAATTTCCTTTTTTCAATTAATAGAATTAGGGTTTTAGTTAAAATCTTTTCTTAATAAATTTAAGTTTAATTAATTATTTTCTTTAATTATTAGGTTAAAACAAATTCACTTTTTTTCCTAAAAAATCCAAACAAAAATATCCATTTACTTTACATTTCACATTTTTGTACATTTATTCATCTTATACATTATATTTATTTAAATTCTTGTACATTTATACCAATTCAATATGGTTGTAATAGACTAATTAGGTTTACTCCCACAAATGTTGTAATAGCGTAGTAACTTTAAATTCCGTAATTTATCGCTTTATATACAAAAGCTAGTAATTAGGGTTTGTATGGAAAGACTAAAACCAATACTTAGAAAACCCTAATTCAAGACAAAATCAAGCATGAAAACAACACACTTGCACACAATCACCCCTAGGGTAAATCCACTTGGTTTCCTTTACAAAATGGCCATATTACGCATGTGAGGTATCTTAGCAAAATCAAGCAAATATAAGATCATAGTCCCTCGATGACGCTATCCAAGTTGCCTTTCAAATGATCTTAGTCCCTAAAAAAGAATGCTAAGATACCTTGCAACATTGCTAATAATGGTTATACGATGACCCACGCCCGTCCCGTTTACATCCAAAGATAGGGTTACTTACCAAATCAATGGTAAGATGACAATTTCAAAGGAAAAGAAAAATGAACAAGAAAGACTTTTGAGTAGGTAGAATGCTCCTAATTACTTGATCCATTTCAAAAACAAACATCCTTGCTATTTTCAAAACAAAGACCTACACTTTCAAACACCTTACAAACTTGAAAACATTTTCAAAAGATCAAACATCTTTGTATACATTCTTATAAACAAGAATCATTACAAAGATTGCCTAGACAATGGCCTCTTTACAAAATACTTTCAAAAACCACACAAAACATAATTTCAAACAAAAGCAAGTGATCTAGCAAGTAACTAAGAGCCCATGGAAAACCATGGATGAAAAGGGTGCTAATACCTTTCCTTTTCATAATCTACCCCCCGAACTCAAGAAACAATCTCAAAGGTATTTCCTGTGCTTTTTCACCTTTCCTTTTGGATAAAAGAAAAGTCGGTGGAGAATCTTGCTAACCGCAATATTTGCGATAAAACGCAAAACCCTCAAGTCAGTTCTCCCACCGTATCGCAACAAGCATTTAGCAAATACAACATGGATATCCTAAAAAAGCTAAAAGAGGTTACTAATTGTGATACGGTGGCAGAACCGACTGTTTTTACTAGTATGTGTGTTGCGTTTTTTGTTTGCAAAATGTCGCGGTAAGCAAGAGTCGCCACCGACTTTTATTTCATCCAATCTGGAAAAGGAAAAAGAACAGAAAAAACCTTTTTTGAGAATATTTCTGAGTACGGGGGGTCGATTATAGAAAGGGAAGGTGTTAGCACCCTTTCTATCCATGGTTTTCTATGGGCTCTTAAGTACTTGCTCATATTTTTAAAATTACTTGTGTGTGCTTGTTTTGAAAAAAAGTTTTACTTCGTGATAACCATTGTATCAGTCCTCAAGGGTGTGACGAAGTTTGTTTTGAAAATTTGTTTTGAAAGGTGTTTGTGTGAAAAGTTTTGTTGAGCAAGTACTTAAGATTCTACCTACTCGAAAAAAGGTTGTTTGTTCTCATTTCCTTTAGACAGTGCTATCCTACTATTAAGGAGTAGGTAGCCCCGTCGTTGGAGTTTGTAAGGGACGTTCAAAAGGGACAAGTACAGTCACCAGAGCAATGGGTAGGAAACCTTAGTAGTAACCCTAGAGTCTTAAGATCTTTCCGAGGTAACATTTCTGAGGCAACATTCGAATGGGACATTTGATCTTTTAGGCAGGAGGGAAACCACTAAAATCTCCTATGCTTAAATGACTATTTTACCGAAAGCAACCGAAGTGAGGCAAACCCTAGGAGTGAAATATGTGCACGTGACTTTTTCAGTTAATTAGTCTTTGCACATTAAGTGAGCTACCATTTTAATTTTCAAACATCTTTCCATACAATCCTATTAACCATGCATCTAACAGTTAAAGATTGCGGAAATTAAAAGTGCGAGAAAATAAACCTAGCTATTACAAGGCTTCGGGATAGGGATTAATTACATAATCAAAATCAGGGACAAAGCGATAAATGAAAACCCTAGTTTAACTATTACAAACCATTGGCAGTTACAAAAATATGAAAAGAATTAATTAAACGCGCGGCAAATTAAATGCGAGGACGCTCAAAAAACACCTAAAACCCTAATTGAGAGAAAAATATTTTTTGTACATTTTTATTTGAGAAAAGAATTTAATTGCACATTAATTAAAACCCTAATTTCTAATTGCTTTTAATTATGAAAAAAAGAAATTAAATTAACCTATATTTCTAATTAAATTAAAATAAATATTTTATTTAAAAAATTCTTTTTTGGTGTTTTGTTATTTATTGATTTTATGATTAATAAAAAAGTAATTAATTTGGTGAAAAATAATTAAACAAAATAATTAAAATAAAAGAAATAAATAAAGAAAAGAAAATGGGCCTGTGTTGAATAGCAAATCTGGGGGTGTGAGGAATTGAATTTGTTGGACCCAAGACTGTTGGCCAACCTGCCTGCGTGAGATCCTGTGTAGCGCTCTCCTGAAGGTATACCATGCTTCTTCAGGCTTGAAGCTATGATCAGTTGGTTGGAAGTGACAACACATGATAGGCGCTCGAGCGTGTGATGCACTGAATCTGCAAAGGCAAAATAATACAAAGTAAATTGTTGGGACCTGGGATCGAACCCAAATCCTTATACTTACCACTTGCGCGCTCTTCCACTGGGCCAATTTGTTTAGTTGTCATTATACTGAAACAAAATATAATATAACAAAATAAATGAGTTAGTGGGAAACGCGCGCGAGATTTCAAATGGTCCACTGATTGGCTGCCACTTATTCTTCTTCTCCAAGGCTCCGTCGTCTTAGCTATATACCTTTTACCTACAGTCGTGCATCTATAGCTATAGCCCTGTCACCTTCAAAAACTCATAAAATGCATGATAAATGAAATTGGAGACCAGAATCCAATTGGTCTTGATTTCACAATCATCATGTATCTTGTTTATGGCCTGATTTTACCTGTATGCAAAAACCCTAAAACACACATAGAAAACCTAGCAATGGCAGATCTAGATATAGGCATCAAAAATACAATTGAATCATACAACCATGTTGCAAACATCTCAAACATCACAAATATACCAATTAAACATGCTAATGATGCAGGAATTACAGTGATCAGTTTTGGAAAAAAATGCAAACTGTGTGAGTTATAGCTTGCGTTTCTTGATGCTTCAGATCTTGCAAATGATTCGGATAGCTTCAGAAACTCTCAAGGAATGTCGTTTGATCCTTAAAATGCTTTGAACCGGCATGTGGAGCAAGATTGGATCTGCACTTTTCTTTGAAAAATTGGAATGTTGTTCTGCCTTTTTACGCCTGCCAACCTTGTTTTATCCTTGGTTCTTGTTCATTATATATGCTAGAGCGAATTAGGGTTGCAAAAATAGATGATATCTTTGGAATTTTGGAAGATTTCATTTGATTTTTTATCCATATGCAAACCTTCTATATTGAGCCAAATCATTCCATTTTTGTACCAATCATGCTTGATTCGATTTGGTCTTGATATCTCAGCATTATTTGATGGAGATCTTGTCCAAAAATCATATTAAAACATATCTTTGATATTATTTACCAATTACTTGATTTTATTCAATTTTTAATAAATAAAAAATCAAAATAAAATAAATAATGAAGCAAATAATATGTGAGTGAACATTTGGGTCGTGTACCATGCTACAAATGAGGTGCAATCATGAAATGCTAAGCCCATTTGGTAAAATAAATGCACTTTTGAGCATATTTGACTTTTGGCAATTTTGAAAAAAAGGTCAACTTTGACAAGGCATATCTCCTTCAATTTTAACCCTAGAGAGGTGTTCTTGGATTGTTTAGAAATCTTAGGATGTCCCCTAAACAACCCTTTTGGTCTCATTTCAATTTGGTCTTCCATGTTCATGTAAGAAGATTTGACTCAAAAAGTGTTTTTGTTGACTTTTCAAAAGGACCTATAATGTGGAAATTCATATCTTTTTATGAGTGCATATTTCGAACTTGTGGGATGAAGATGAGTTGTAGGGAATTTCATCCTCTTCAAAATGAGCCTTGGATGGAAAGTTTTTGATAAAGTATGTGGAAGTTATGCTTGGTCAAAGTTTGGTTGACTTTTCCTAAGAAACCCTAATTTAGCAACTTTTGGGTTTTGATGAATTTAGGGCATTGCTTTAAGAATCATGATCAACCCTTGATAAAATGATGGATATCACTTCAAAATGTTGATGTTGACCAAAAATCTTGAAGTTTGACTGTATGTGGGCCACAATTGACTTTTGACCTAATACAATCGATTCTCAAGCATCTGAGTAGTTGACTGAGCAAACTTCTTGTGTAGTGCTTGAAATTTGACATGGAGGGTCTTGAGAACATTTTAGGACCATGGAGAGAATATGAGGTCTTTGGAGTTCACCTATCTTGATGAAAATGGAAACCCTAATTTGAGACACACTGCCTTAGGAGAGAGTTTGTATGGTCAACTCTTGGTCAAACTTGAGCAAATTGAGGATCTCTAGGAGTATGTATTGAGTAAAATGAGAGGGAAAATTTTAGGGTATAACAGCTGCCCCTGTTCAATCTTCTTAAACCTTAGGATGTAGATTGGCTTGTCTGCCTTTCGTGATCTGAAGGTGGAAGATGATTGAACACTAGAGTGCCCAAAAATTTGCACTCACATGAAGTAATACTTGATTTGTGATATCGAGAATGGGCTTATAGATTACATTTGGAAGTTGCTAGAGAATTGTCGAAGATGGGCTTAAATATGCCATCCAAGATGTGACGGAGTATTGTCGGAGATGGGCTTAAAGATGCCATCTAGAGGATGTAAATTTCCTGAGATATTATTTTGATGAGAGTCCCTGATCCTGTCGTTGAGGAGGAGTCTGCTGAGGAATGTTGGTATCTATCTTGGGAGAAATAAAATTTTAGGAGCTTCAGTTGTCTGTTACTCTACTGGGGAATTAACTCCTGCTTGAGGAAGCAGAGGTAAACTGCATATCTGGTCAGTGTACAGGCTGCATTACGACTTACTAGGGAAAGGTGAAATTGACCAAAAGTGGTCAGGTCCAAGTTTTACCGTGTTGCAAATTGTCGTCTGGAGGTAAGAGAAAAGAAACCTGGATGGTGAGGTTATTAGAAGGAACCTGGATAGTAGGGTTACTTCGAAGTGAAAGCCTGGATAGTAGGGGTGTGAGAAGGAACCTGGATAGTAGGGTCGTGAGAAGGAACCTGGATAGTAAGGTTACTTCGAAATGAAAGCCTGGATAGTAGGGTTGTGAGAAGGAACCTGGATAGTAGGGTTACTTCAAAATGAAAGCCTGGATAGTAGGGCTGTGAGAAGGAACCTAGATAGTAGGGTTACTTCGATATGAAGGCCTGGATAGTAGGGCTGTAAGAAGGAACCTGGGTAGTAGAGTTACTTCGAAATGAAAGCCTGGATAGTAGGGTTGTGAGAAGGAACCTGGGTCGTAGGGTTACTTCGATATGAAATCCTGGATAGTAGGGCTGTGAGAAGGAACCTGGGTCATAGGGTTACTTCGATATGAAAGCCTGGATAGTAGGGTTGTGAGAAGGAACCTGGGTCGTAGCGTTACTTCGATATGAAAGCCTGGATAGTAGGGTTGTAAGAAGGAACCTGGATAGTAGGGTTGTGAGAAGGAACCTGGATAGTAGGGTTACTTCGAAATGAAAGCCTGGATAATAGGGCTGTAAGAAGGAACCTGGGTCGTAGGGTTACTTCGATATGAAAGCCTGGATAGTAGGGCTGTGAGAAGGAACTTGGGTCGTAGGGTTACTTCGATATGAAAGCCTGAATAGTAGGTCTGTGAGAAGGAACTTGGGTAGTAGGGTTACTTCGAAATGAAATCCTGGATAGTAGGGCTGTGAGAAGGAACCTGGATAGTAGGGTTACTTCGATATGAAAGCCTGGATAGTAGGGCTATAAGAAGGAACATGGATAGTAGGGTTACTTTGATATGAAAGCCTGGATAGTAGGGCTATGAGAAGGAACCTGGGTAGTAGGGTTACTTCGAAATGAAAGCCTGCATAGTAGGGCTGTGAGAAGGAACTTGGGTCGTAGGGTTACTTCGATATGAAAGCCTGGATAGTAGGGTTATGAGAAGGAACCTGGATAGTAGGGTTACTTCGATATGAAGGCCTGGATAGTAGGGCTGTAAGAAGGAACATGGGTCATAGGGTTACTTCGATATGAAAGCCTGGATAGTAGGGCTACTTCGAAGCAATAGTGTAGATTATTTGACTCGTTTGGTTTCGGGAACTGAGTTTCCGTTAGTCGTCTGCACATGTGACTTGCATAACCGCTGAATTTGCTGAAGCTAATCCTCTTTTCCTGAAAAGATATCAGGGTTAGTTATATGCGATGCATGAAATGCATGGTGAGATGATGTTATCAAAATAAATGAGATTATGCTGTATATGATATGTATGCGTATGTCATGATGTATGTTCACGAAATGCTGTAAGTAAATCCCTAACGGTTGCTGGAGATTTGTAAATATTCTGTCGGGAGGAGATGCTGCTTGAGAATAAACTCTGCAGGGAATGAACTTAGAAAATGTATTTTTGTAGCTGAAGTGATGAACTGTATCGGGGGTTGAGCCTCTGCATCTAGAGAAATAAACTCTGCTTAGGGGATGAATTTTACTGACTCGCCCGCGAATATGGGAATCGGCTGGGGGATATAGCTGTTAGGTTTCAGAAGGACCCTGGTTGGGGAGGTTATGTCCTGTTTCGGGAAAGCGGGAATCAATGCTTTTGAATACTTTTACTTTTTGGGGAGTGTATGTATTGATGATTATGCTCCAAAGCTGACTCTATCCCGACACCTGCTGGGCAGAGTAACCGTCGGCTTTGGCACTTCTTGTTTTTGCCCCTATTTCTGGAATTACGAGTAATTGTCTTTTGTTTTTTATGTAAGTATTTATGAGAAGCAATCATTTTCAAATGTATATATAAAAAATAAGTCATTGGACGTTCTTGCAAAACAAAACAGAAAACAAAAACAAACTCGAAGTGAAAATAATTTTGTATTGATTTTTGAAGTCGGCTTGTAATAGGCGTTTTTGTACAAGGAGGCTGACGCTCTAGTAAGAGAATGTCGCCGAATAAATAGAAGCTATACAAATTTATGAAAAAGAAAAAAAATTATGTGCAACAACCCCATTGGGTTCCAACTCTACTATTGCCTTTATATCTTCAAGCGTCTCATCACTTTGCTTCTTGGCCGAAAGTTGATCAGATTGATTGGTGTTGTCCGAGCTTGATAGTCGATACCAAAGTCTGGTCGCAAGATGATCCAATGAGACATAGTGATACGCTTCATATCCCTAACTTTTACCTGGACCGCCCTTTCGGGTTTTTAGTCCACCGGGATACCCTTTTTTGCCCAAGCCGCCATTTCGGGTTTTTGACTTGCCGGGTGTACTAATTTTTCATTTTCATCCCTTACTTTTGCCTGAACCCTTTTGGTTCGCCGGGAAGCCCTTATTTTTTTCCTAGGCTAGTCAACCTAGCGGGTCTTTGATTAGGCGTAGTATCTTTTCACTATGTCTGCATTGACAGGGTGAGGAAGGTCGTCACCATCCATGGTGGTTAGAATCATATCTCCTCCCTAGAAAATGTTCTTAACCATAAATGGCCCTTCGTACGTGGGGGTCCGTTTTCCCCTGGGATCACCTTGCGGCAGTATGATGCGTTTTATCACTAGATCCCCGACTTGATATTCTTGGCGTCTAACTTTCTTATTAAAAGCCTTGATCATTCTCTTTTGATACGTCTGACCATGGCAGATACCAGTAAGTCTCTTTTCATTGATTAGATTTAACTGATCAAGTCGGGTTTGGATCCAGTCGTCTTTGTTCAAACCCGTATCCTTCATAATCCTGAGAGAAGGTATCTGGACTTCGATGGGTAGGACTGCCTCCATGCCATATACCAGAGAGTAGGGTGTTGCCCCTATCGACGTTCGTGCTGAGGTACGGTACCCATGAAGAGCAAATGGTAACATCTCATGCCAGTCTTTATATGTCACCGTCATCTTCTGCACAATCTTCTTGATATTCTTGTTAGCTACTTCAACAGCGCCATTCATCTTCGGCCGATAGGGAGAAAAATTATGATGTTGTATCTTGAACTGTTTACAGAGCTTGGTGATCATTGTGTTGTTGAGATTCGTACCATTGTCAGTGATAATTCTCTCTGGCACACCATATCGACAGATCAAATTATGTTGGATAAATCACGCTACGGCGTTCTTGGTTACTGTAGCAAAGGAAGCTGCCTCAACCCACTTCGTGAAGTAATCAATGGCTACTAGGACGAAGCGATGCCCGTTGGAAGCGGTGGGCCTAATTTCTCCGATCATGTCGATGCCCTACATTGCAAAGGGCCACGGAGCTGTGAATACGTTTAAGGGGACCAGAGGCATATGCACCTTATCAGCGTAGATTTGGCATTTATGACAAGTTTGAGAGTGCTGATAGCAATCGGCTTCCATAGTGGACCAATAATATCCTGCCCGTAGGATCTTCTTAGCCATGGTATGTCCACTAGAATGAGTTATGAAGGTGCCTTCATGTAGATCTGTCATGATCCTCTCTGCTTCACTCTTGTCTACACACCGTAGTAGTGTGGAGTCATGGTTGTGTTTATAAAGGATTCCATTACTGAGGAAGAACTTTGCAGCGAATCTTCTCGGAAACTTCTTATCATTGACAGATGCGCCTTCGGGATACTCTTGAGCCTTGAGATACCTTTTGACTTCGTGAAACCAGGGTTTGTCTGCCACTTCTTTGGTATCAACTTCACAGCAGTGTGCTGGTTCATCCAACCTCTCAATGGTAATTTAGGGAGCTTCATTGTCCCACCTAACCTTAAACATGGAAGGCATGGTAGCTAGCGTGTCTGCTAACTGATTCTCCTCTCATGGTAAATGTTCAAAGGTTACCTCCTCAAAGTGTGGGAGCAATGTCAGTACATAGTCTTTGTAAGGAATGAGATTCGGGTGTTCGTATCCCACTCGCCTTTGATCTGACTTATCACCAAAGCGGAATCCCCGAATACATTCAAGAACTTGATCCTTAGGTCAATAGCAGCTCTAAGGCCCATGATGCACGCTTCATACTCCTCCATGTTGTTGGTGCAATTGAAACATAATCGGGCAGTGAACAGAGTATAACAGCCCTCGGGAGATATGATTACGGCGCCAATTCCGTTACCCAGTGCGTTTGAGGCTCCGTCAAAATACATAGACCATCGGGATCCCTCCTCAGGTCCTTCATTCGGTCCAGGTTCTTCGTAGTCAGTCACCAACATATTCTCATCCGGGAACTCAAAATTCATGGACTGGTAGTCATCCACGGCCTAATGAGCCAAATGATCAGCCAACACACTTCCCTTGATTGCTTTCTGGGTTGTATATTGTATGTCGTACTCATTTAAGACCATTTTCCACCTTGCTATCCTTCTGGAGAGTGCGAGCTTCTCGAAAATGTACTCGATCGAATCCATCTTTGATAACAAGGTAGTGTGAGTCAGCATATAATGTCTCAGTCGGCGAGCAGCCCATGCCAAAGCGCAACAAGTTTTCTCGAGCAATGAGTATCGTGTCTCACAATCGATAAATTTTTTGCTAAGGTAGTGTTGTACCCAAAAAATTTCCCTCCCATATTTCTTAAAACATTTTAAGAATGATACTCAAGTTGCTCAAGGTAGTCCAAGGGTTGGCCAGACAAGCTCCCTCCTAAGGCAGTCTACTTCAAATTAGGGTTTCATGTTGCATCAAGATACTTGAGTCCAAGTGATCCCAAGTTCTCATCAATGTCCTAATATGTTCCCAATATCATCCATGTCAAGTTTCAAGCCTTTCAGAGGAAGTTTGCTCAGTCAATTGCTCAAAGGCCCAAGAAATCGACTGTGCTAGGGCAAAAGTCAACTGTGACCCCCATACAGTCAAACTTCAAGATTTTTGGTCAACATCCTCATTTTGAAGTATATTTCATCATTTGATCAAGGCTTGATCATGATTCATCAAGGATTTCTCATAATTCATCAAGACTCAAAAGGTGCTAAATTAGGGTTTTGCAGGAAAAGTCAACTCAACTTTGACCAAGCATAACTTTCTCATACTTTATGAGAAATGACCCATCCAAAGCTCATTTTTATGAGGATGCAATTCCCTACAATCCATATTCATCTCCTAAGTTGAAAATATTCACTCACAAGAAGTTATGAATTTGGACATAATAGGTCATTTTGAAAAGTCAACAAAAACACCTTTTTTGTCAAAGCTTCATACATGAGCATGGAATATCAAATTGAGATGATACCAAAAGGGTTGATTAGAGGATATATTAATCTTTCTAAAAAGTCCAAGAACACCTCCAAAGAGTCAAAATTGAGGAAGTTATGCATTGGTGAAGTTGACCTTTTTTGAAAAATTGCCAAAAGTCAACTATCCCTAAAACTTCAAATTTTGCCAAATGGGCCCAATCTTTTTCACTTGTTTTGAGTTGGCAACATAGCCCACGAGATCTAGCCTTTTCCACGTGTACATATCTTATTTTGATTATTTATTTTGATTTTTATTTGAATTAATTTGATTTAAATCAAATAAAATCAAATAAAATCTAAAACATTGATAACCAAAGATTTTGTGATTATTTCAAGTCTTATTACACAACTAGCATCATTCAAACTCGTGTAAAGGCATATGTGAAAAAAAAGATTTGAAATAAGCCAAATTTGGAAGGTTTTAAAGGGTGAATCAAATCAAATCAAAAAGGATTGAAGGAGGAAGATTTGGATGCAATTATCAACCCTAACTCAGTCCTTGGTACATAAGGAGGCGAGGCAGACCTAAAAGGAGGCTAGAAATAGACGTGAGAGAAAGAACAAAATCTGAAAAAACCAAGAAAAAGTGTGAGATCAAAATCCCACTTAGAGGCATCCTCAAGGCTCGTTACTTATCCCAATCGCTTCCTGGCACTCTCAGCAATCTAAAGCAATCAAGAACCGGTCCATTCCAGTCCCTGAACACGCTGTAAGTCGTCCACGACTTCGCCCTGTTCTTGAATTCGAATCTCATATTTTAAGCATTGTTAGATTAAATTAATTATACATTATTGATCTATGAAGCATTTGCAAGCTTTCTGCATTATTCAATTTCATTTATCTGGCCTGTAGCGAAATTCACCATTGTTAGGTTTTGGAGCTTTATTTTAGGGTTTTTGATTACAGGGACAATTGGCCTTCGTACGTGGTACCATTGTGATCAGGAGGATGAAATGACCTCAACCATGGTTTTAGATATTATTTCTATGGCCTGTGGAAGATTTTGAGGAAGAACAGGTCTGTAGCAACAGACGTTTGTCTGTAGGTATAGGTTGTTAAACCTGTTGCGACAGAGAGAGGAAAGGGACGATGAGTTGTCACTCCCCCGTTGGCCAATTCAAATGATTCAGCGCGCATTTTCTTTTGTTTTCCACTAATACTTGTTTTGGCATATTATTAATATTATTCCATTAATGTACAACAAAACAAAGTGGCGTAGTGGTGGCCACGTAAGCGCATAAGGGTTCAGAGGGTGGAGGTTAGGGGTTAGATCCATGCCTCCAGCATTTGCCATTTTCATGTTTTCTTACAGGCGACCCAATGCATGTGCAAGCCAGGAGACCACCATAGGTCTTCATCATCAATCACGCCAAGTGGCTGGATAGCCAAATCTGATGGCCATCCAGGAGGGAACACCATAGGCCAAGTCAAACACAATGCGCAGGATCACAAAAGTCAACATGGATCATCACTAATGTGCCCATGAAATTGCTATTGACACCCTTAAATCAGGCCCATCTCTCATATTTTATATTTTTATTTATTTCATTTAATTTTATTTATTTATTTACTAACCCCTAAAATTATTTTCTTTTTATCAAAAAAATCACCAAAAATATTTTTATGTCCAATTAAAATTAGAATATTATTTTCCATCAATAAATTAATTAATTTAATTAGGTTTGATTAATTAGATAACTTTAATTTATTTTTTGTAAACAATTAAAATCAATTAGAATAAATAGGTTTTATTACTAATTTAATTTTTTTATCTTTTTCCTAAAATAACCAAAAAACCAAAAATAGGTCTTTGTAATTATTTTTATTAATTAATTTAATAACTAATTAATTTAACATTTATTTTTAAAACCTAATCTCTTTTCTTTTAAAAATATTAAAAACAACAAAAAAAAAACAGTTTTTTCTTTTAATTAGGATAGAAGGGTCAAAACCTTAGTTTCGCATTCGATCTAATTTTCTCGCGTGTTTTATTATTATTTTGCTCAATTATTGTATCTGCTCCCGGTTTGTAATAATTTAATTAGGACATTTATTTATTTTTACCGCTTTTAATTTCAAAGGGTTTGTTTTTGGCTATGTAAATACTTGAAGCCTTGTAATAGCGTAGTTTTAATTTCCGCATTTTAAATTCCGCAAATTATTAACTGTTAGATGTTTGATAATAGGGTTTGCATGACAAGAATGTATGTCTAATATAAAAAAGTTAGATCACCCTAAATGTACAAAGATAAAATAATCTTAAATTGAAACACTCGCACATGCGCACTCCTAGGGTACACTCCCACTTGGTTGCCTTTGGTAAACGGTCATTGAGTATAGGATGTTTTAGTGGTCGTCCTTTTGTCCAAAGATCATAGTTGCCTCGGAAAGGTTGCCTCGGATATTGTTGCCTCGGATAAATGATCTAAGACATTAGGGTTATTACTAAGACGTCCTAACATTGCTTTAGTGACCGTATGTCCCTTTCGAATCGACCCTTAAACTCCAACGACGGTGCTACCTACTCACTAATAGTGGGATAGCATTGTCTAAAGGAAACGAACATAGAACGATTCTTTTTTCGAGTAGGTAGGTTAGCTCTTAAGTACTTGCTCATCCCAAACAAATTTTTCACACTTACACTCCTTTATAAACAAAGTTTTCAAAAACACTTCATTACACTCTTGAAGACAGAAGCAAGAGTTAAATCGAAGTCAAAACAAAAACTTTTCAAAGCGCACAAACACAAAGAATTTTTTTTTGAAAATGATGAGCAAGTACCTAAGAGCCCGTAGATAACTACGGATAAAAAGGGTGCTAATACTTTCCCTTTCTATAAATCTACCCCCCGTACTCAGAAATATCTCGAAAAAGGACTTTTTCTGTGCTTTTTTCCTTTCCTTGTTGGATAAAATAAAAGACGGTGGAAACTCTTGCTTACCGCGACATTTTGCAAACACAAACGCAAAATGCAAACCAACAAAATTTCCTTAACGAAATAGGGAAACCACGTCCCGGTTCTGGCCACCGTATCACAGAACTGGCGACTCTGCTGAGGTGGATACCTAACCCAGATCTGGGGGATACCTTTTAGGTAAGTAGCAATAGACTGTGAGGGAACTGTACGGCATAGACCGATACTGTTGAAGCAGTAGCTACGTTGGTGTGACGCATTAGTTGGTACCGATATCCCTTGTGGAGGAACAAGGAGAGTATGGGGCTGCTAATGGGTCATTAAACATCAAATGACCTTAGAACCTATAATTGACCAACTTGGCCATAGAAAAGTAGCAGTATGCTACACTCATTGAGACCATACTCTCGCGATGATTCTGGCTGCAAAAAAAGGTTGCTAAACTGGAATTATGACCGATCGAGGATGGTCAGTGATATTGAGAACCTCTAGAACCCGGTTACTATTACTAGGACAGGTTAAACCAACTAAACTGAAAGAGGGTAATACCTAAACTCCATGCCAGCTTGAAATTTAAGGGCTATTGTGTGACTTATGTGCTTTCAACTTGAACTACTTGCACATGTTTGTTATCTAACAACTTGAGTTCCTTGCAGGTTTTGTTTACAGTCCTTATCCAATACCTTGGATTTCTTGCCGAATTTACTTGTTTACATTACCTCATACTTTTGCTTAAACACATAACATACACATCATAACATCATGCCTTAACATTTCCTTAACCATTTCAAGGATCTCAAAGGTTTGTGATGCAGGTTATGGTAAATCAAACGTCTAGCAAGGGGAAAAGGGGATTTATTTTTCTCTAGCCAATGTCATCTAGAGATCAAAACACGATAATTTGAGTCGGTGGCTATGACCCACTCGATATGGCGAGCTTCAATCAAACGCAAACGCAAAGTTTCTTCAATCAAATTCTAACAGTTTCTTGTTTACCCCGCGAGATCCTTGAAAACATTGCATACATATATCATACATATCATTGCATTACAGGTACCATTACATGTTTCTCATCTTCTTCGCTGTTTATTTCAGCAATCATGTCTTCTGAAACACCTACTGATCAAGCCATCAAGGCTCTTCAAGCTCAGAATGCTCAGTTTCGGGAAATGTTCTTGAACTTGGCCAAGAGTCAACAAGATTTGAAGACTCTTATCTTGAAGGACAAGAAGAAGAAGAAGAAGAAGAAGAATAAGAAGAAGAAGAAGAAGGTGGTCCTCTTGAATATGGGTCACAGATTCGGGAACAATTTGCGACAGGAGACTGGTTTGTCCCATTCATCTGGAGGGGGAGAGAATCAAGAGGAAAGAAAGGGTCCTAGCCCTGTGGTTTCTGACAATGACACAGACTTTGATGAAGACCAGTATCCTCCTGTTGAGGATAGATATAAGCAACTTGAAGACCGGCTCAGTGGAATGGTAATTCATAAGATACCTGGGTTAGACTTTGGAGATCTGGGATTGGCATCTGGGGTGGTGATCCCTCACAAGTTTAAAGCTCCTGTCTTTGCTCAGTATGACGGGGTATCCTGCCCGAAGCTACACCTTCGCTCATACGTCAGAAAGATTCAACCCTATACTGCTGATAGAAATCTTTGGGTTCATTTCTTTTAAGATAGTCTGTCAGGGACTCAACTTGAATGGTTCTGTCAACTAGAAGGAGATAACATCCGCAACTGGGAGGACCTTGCTGCTGCTTTTTACAAGCAATACCAGTATAATGCCGACCTTGCTCCCACGCGTACTCAGCTTCAGGGTATCTATATGGGTACAGGCGAAGGCTTTAAGGACTACGCTCAGAAGTGGAGAGATCTTGCTGGAAGAGTCCAACCCCCTCTGTCTGATAGGGAGTTGGTGGATATGTTTCTTGGTACTTTTCTGGTACCTATTTCAATCATTTGATCGACAACTCGTTAGTGGGTTTCACCAAACTGATTCTGACTGGAGAAAGAGTAGAAGCTGGGATCCTGAGTGGTAAGATCTAGAAAGATACCTCTTCGAGTACAGAGAAGAAGTCATTTGGTGGAAAGAGGGAAGCCAATGCTGTGCACGGCCAGAAGAGGCGTAGCTAGGCAGACTACCACCAATCTGTAGGGGCAATGTTGATCTCTAATTCGGCACGCACACAACGACCACAACAACGATATAATCAGCTAAAGGGGGGAAGACTTCAAAGGCAGTTCACCCAAATCAACATGCCATTGTCACAAGCATTGCAGCACACGTTGAAGATGAATCTGATTACGGTGATAAACCCTCATCCGAACCCTAAGACTTCTTATCCTAACTACAACCCAGATGCAAGGTGTGCTTATCATTCCGGTAGCCCGGGGCACGATACTAACGATTGTTGGGCGCTGAAATACAAGATTCAGAATATGATTGACGCTAAGGAGATCGAATTCGACCCTCCTGAGACTCCCAATGTGATCACTGCTCCCTTGCCAAAATATGGCTAGGATTGAAAGCACTTTTGTTCATTTGAATTTTGAAGTTGTATTTTTCTTTGCTTATTCAAACAATTATTGTAATGTCAAACTTTTTTATTTCATTAATGCATTACACGTGTCTGTTTTGAATTAATTGTTTTCACTATGCTTAAATTGCTTCATATTTCCTTTTTGTGATGTTCAACTCTCGATTAAAAAACTCTAAGCCTTTAAAAGGAGGATGACGAAAATGATATCAAAATCTCTACAATATGCTTTTGAACAGACCCCACTGACGATGTACAAGCATTGTTTCAAATCCTAAACAGTGGAGTTATAAGGAAGATAATCCCTAGTCAACCCCTTTGAGCCAAAGAAGTTGGAGTTTTTCTTTTCACACAAATTAAAACCCTTAATCACAACCTGAGGCATGGTAGTTTCTCAGTTAATTCAGGTGCACAATGAATGGCATCAAAGAAGTCCTTCCAAAATAAAAGATGGTGATGGTTCCTTATAATCGTCAGGACAGGCAGTCATTATCTCTCAGAAATAAAAGCCCATTAAGTCAAAACCTATGAAGGAGACTTACAAAACTAGGGCATCCCGCTGACTGTAATCACAAAAGAAACAGTTCAGGCAAAAGACAGGGATAATAAAATCAAAAAGAAAGAGATCCTACAAACTCTAAACAAAAATGACTGCCTGTTCAAAATAAACTATCAGTATCCGAACCATCACTGGAATATCAGAGCAAAGACTCAAACAGGATATAAATAAACAATTAGCTGAGTTTAGGATCGAAGAACATCACGAAGAATGGGTGGGTAAAAATAAAATTTGAGCCTTTATCCTTTGTTTCTTAAACCGTGAACCAGGCCACGTTATAACCCTTAAAAGTCCTAGCTGAGGCATGGGTTAGTTTGAAAGCATACTGTTACAAAAGGTATCCTGACTTCTGTAGGGCTTGCTGTAAATCCTGAGTTGACATCACATTTTACAAAAATTCGCTTGTTTTATTGAAAACTGCATTTTCAAAGAACTTCAAAACAGACATAAGCTTTGCATTCTTAAAATAACATTGTTTGCATATGACTATTTGTTCAACAGCAAAGAAATTCGCACGACGAATATCTAGTGAACAAAAACCTTTTCAATAAAAAGGGTCACCTCAAGTGGAAAAAACACTTCCAACCAAGGGGCATGGCATGAGCATTGTCTATCATTTGGGGCAGTCAAGTCAAGATTCAAGGAGTCTCTCAAAGATGCCAAATATCCAGGGGAAGATCTCCATCTGAATCACTTGGGGGCATTGGACATGAATTCCAGCAACGAATCTTGTATGATCAAACGAACATCTTCTGGTAGTATGGAAACACAACACTACCGACAATGACACTCCCTACACCCTAAGAGCGTGGACATAGTCAGAAAATACTGTGCATGAAAAAAAACCCGCTAGGTTGACAGGCCTATGCAAAAATAAGGGCATCCCGACTAACCAAAAGGGTTCGGGCAAAAATTAGGGATAAAAACAAAAAAAGATTTGTATACCCGGCAAGTCGAAAACCTGAAAAGGCGGCTTGGGCAAGAAAGGGTATCCTGGTGGACTGAAAATCTGAAAAGACAGTCCAGGAAAAAGTTAGGGATTAAAGCGTACGACTATGTCCCGTCATCTCGTCACTTGCCTACCAGAAGAAGATTTGTCATTTTAATCTGCAATTACCAAGCACCTCATAGGTTGGAATAATACTCGATCCACAAGGCCTCCGCAGGCACCTTCTCCCGCAGATACAGAGGCAGAAAAGTCTCGATGAAAAGTCATTGTCATATCCTTAGCCCGCGTTCCAGTAACATCTACACTCCCTACAGAGTAAGAAAAGTACAGTGGTGTTAATTCTCCCTAGCTGAGGCTTACAACCACGAATGGGTCGGTAAGATTCTCCCCAAGCAGAGTTTATCTATCACCAGCACTGGAAGATTATCCCCAGTGGAGTCTGGAAAAGTATCCCCAGTAGAGTCTAAAAGATTATCCCCAGTGAAGTCGCCATTGGAAACTCATCCCCAGCGGAGTTCATTCCTTTCACAGACAGAAATTCAATCCCCAACAGGGTTCACTGTCACCAGCAACAGTAATTCATTCCCAGCTGAGTTTTATTTCTCCGAATCAGCAGATCTTCTAGTAGAGTATATACTCCCCACAGAGTCATTTCCTCGTCAGTCCATTCCCCAGCGGAGTTATTCTCTCCTGCAGGATTATTCTCCCAATCATCTTCGGTCGTTATCTCCAGCGAGCGAAACTCTTTATTCTCTAACAATAGTCAGAGATTTATTTTCCCAAACTCGGACATACCACAATAGCATTTCATGTTCATATATCATGACGTGCGCATACATATTGCATACAGCATAATTTCATTTATTTTGAGAACATCATCATACAATGCATGTCATGCATCATATACGATTAATCATGTACCTTTTCAGGAAAGATGGTTATCATCAACAACTTCCAGCAAGTTCAAGATTAACTCCGGAAACTAAACAGAGTAATTATCTGCACGATAAAATGCAGCTTTACACGGGTTCGTCATGAAGAAATCTTACATGGGTTTCTCCTAAATGCAGCTTCACACGAGTTTATCCTGAAAAATCTTACACGGGTCCTTTCTCATATTTTTATGAATAAAGTTTTACACGAACTTATCTCAAAGTAACCTTACCCCGGTTCATTCTGAAGTTTTACACGAACTTATCACAGAGTAACCTTACCCAGGTTCCTCTTGAAGTTTTACACAAACTTATCCCGAAGTAACCTTACCCAGGTTCCTCCTTACAATTTCCCGATGTAGTTTCACCCAGACTCATCCTGAAGCAACCTTACCCAAGTTCCTCCTTACAATTTCCCGATGTAGTTTCACCCAGACTCATCCTGAAGCAACCTTACCCAGGTTCCTCCTTACAATTTCCCGATGTAGTTTTACCCAGACTCATCCTGAAGCAACCTTACCTAGGTTCCTCCTTACAATTTCCCGATGTAGTTTTACCCAAACTCCTCGCAAAGTAACCTTACCCAGGTTCCTTCTCGGTTCAGATGCAATTTTACCCAAACTCCTCGTAAAGCAACCTTACTCAGGTTCCTTCTCAGTTCAGATGCAGTTTTACCCAAACTCCTCACAAAGCAACCTTACCCAGGTTCCTTCTCGGTTCAGATGCCGTTTTACCCAAACTCCTCACAAAGCAACCTTACCCAGATTCCTTCTCGGTTCAGACGCAGTGTTATCCAAACTCCTCACGAAGCAACCTTACCCAGGTTCCTTCTCATAACCCTACTATCCAGGATTCTTTTCTCTTATCTCCAGACAGCATTCCACAACACTGTAAGACCCAGACCTATCAAACACGATCGGTTTCACCTTTCCCTAGTAGGTCGTGGTGCATCTTGTACACAACTAGATACGCAGTTCACTTCCGCTTCCTCAAGCTGGAGTTAATTCCTCAATTGAATAACGAATGACTAAAGTTCCTAAATGTCAGCAGATATGATTCCTCAATTGAATAACGGATGACTGAAGTTCCTAAATGTCAACAGAGATGTTTTCCTCAGTTGAATAATGGATGACTGAAGTTCCTAAATGTCAGCAGAGATGATTCCTTAGTTGAATAACAGATGACTGAAGTTCCTAAATGTCAACAGAGATGTTTTCCTCAGTTGAATAACAGATGACTGAAGTTCCTAAATGTCAGCAGAGACGATTCCTTAGTTGAACAATGGATGACTGAAGTTCCTAACTGTCAGCAGAGATGATTCCTCAGTTGAACAACGGATGACTGAAGTTCCTAAATGTCAGTAGAGATGATTCCTCAGTAGAATACGGACGACCGAAGTTCCTAAAATTCAACAGAGATGTTTCCTCATTGGAATACGGATGACCAAAGCTCCTAAAATTCTACTTCTCTCAACAAAGATCAGCCTTCCCCAGCGGAATTTTCCTCAACGACAGGTATACAAGCTCTCGCTAAGGAATCTCTTATGCGATCGACACTCCTTCAGATGGAATCTTTAAGCCCATCCCCTCGTCAGCAATTTCCAAATGGAATCTGTAAGCCCATTCCCGACATCACAAGAAAATTACCACTTCATGCGAGTGTAAATTTCTGGGCACTCTAGTGTTCAATCCTCTTCCACCTTCGGATCACGAAAGGCACGAAAGCCAATCTATATCTTCAAGTTTAAGAATATTGAACAGGGGCAGCTGTTGTACCCAAAAAATTTCCCTCCCATATTTCTCAAAACATATCAAGAATGATACTTAAGTTGCTCAAGGTAGTCCAAGGGTTGGCCAGACAAGCTCCCTTCTAAGGCAGTCTACTTCAAATTAGGGTTTCATGTTGCATTAAGATACTTGAGTCCAAGTGATCCCAAGTGCTCACCAATTTCTTAATATGTTCCCAAGATCATCCATATCAAGTTTCAAGCCTTGCAGAGGAAGTTTGCTCAGTCAATTGCTCAAAGGCCCAAGAAATCGACTGTGCTATGGCAAAAGTCAACTGTGACCCCCATACAGTCAAACTTCAAGATTTTTAGTCAAAATCCTCATTTTGAAGTATATTTCATAATTTTATCAAGGGTTGGTCATGATTCATCAAGGATTGCTCATAATTCATCAAGACTCAAAAGGTGCTAAATTAGGGTTTTGTAGGAAAAGTCAACTCAACTTTGAACAAGCATAACTTTCTCATACTTTATGAAAAATGACCCATCCAAATATCATTTTGAGTAGGATTCAATTCCCTTCAATCCATATTCATCTCCCAAGTTCAAAATATGCACTCACAAGAAGTTATGAATTTGGACATTATAGGTCATTTTGAAAAGTCAACAAAAACACCTTTTTTGTCAAAGCTTCATACATGAGAATGGAATATCAAATTGAGATGAGACCAAAAGAGTTGATTAGAGGACATCTTAAGCTTTCTAAAAAGTCCAAGAACACCTCCAAATAGTAAAAATTGAGGAAGTTATGCATTAGTGAAGTAAACCTTTTTTGCAAAATTGCCAAAAGTCAACTATCCCTAAAACTTCAAAATTTTCCAAATGGGCCCAATCTTTTTCACTTGTTTTGAGTTGGAAACATAGCCCACGAGCTCTAGCCTTTTCCACTTGTCCATATCTTATTTTTATTATTTATTTTTATTTTTATTTGAATTAATTTGATTTAAATCAAATAAAATCAAATAAAATCCAAAACGCAAACCAAACCAGCAAAATGCAAACCAGCAAAATTTCCTTAACGAAATAGGGAAACCACGTCCTGGTTCTGGAAACTGTATCACAGGTATTATATTGCATGCTCTTTTCGACCAGACTCGTCATGCTGCCCCAACACACACCCCATTGATTGTCTAGCACTGTCAAGTATAATATCAAAGGTCTTCCTTCAACTGGAGGCATCCGAATTGGTGGTTCTTGAAGGTATTCCTTGATTCTTTCAAAAGCGGTCTGGCATTCATCATTACACTTTACCACTTGATCTTTCTTCATAAGCTTGAAGATTGGCTCACAAGTAGCAATCAGATGTGAAATGAACCTGGCGATATAATTTATGCGTCCCAAGAAACCCCTAACTTCCTTCTCTGTAAGGGGAGCTGACATTTCTTGTATAGCTTTTACCTTCGCAGGATCTACTTGGATGCCTTTGTAGCTGACAATGAAACCCAAAAGTTTACCAAACCTTACCTCGAAGGTGCACTTGTTCGGATTCAACCTCAGCTTATACATCTTTAACCAGTCGAACAACTTTTGGAGATGGTCTAAGTGCTCTTCCTCAGTCTGAGACCTGGCTATCATGTCATCAACATAGACTTCGATCTCATGGTGAATCATATTGTGGAACAAAGCGATCATGGCGCGCTGATAAGTTGCCCCAACATTCTTCAATCCAAAAGGCATCACCTTGTAGCAGAAGGTTCCCCACTGTGTAACGAAGGTTATCTTCTCCATGTCTTCAAGAGCCATCTTGATCTGATTGTAGCCAGAGAAACCATCCATGAAAGATAATATTTTGTGTTGCGCGGTGTTTTCAACCAGAACATTATTGTGAGTAAGTGGAAAGTCATCCTTGGGGTTTGCCCTATTCAGATCTCTGTAATCCACACACATCCGCACCTTACCGTCCTTCTTAGGTATCAGAACGACGTTAGCAACCCACTGTGGATAAGAAGTGACAACTAAGAATTCTGTGTCGAACTGTTTCATGACTTCTGCCTTGATCTTCTATGACATTTTGGGACGCATACGACGAACCTTCTACTTAACCGGAGGACAGTCTTCTTTAGTCGGCAGGCGATGTACCACAATATCAGTGTCCAAACCAGGCATGTCTTTATAGTACCAGGCGAAGATCTCAACATAGTCGTGCAGTATCTGTATCAACCTCTGTTTGACGTTAAGCTCCAGATTTGCACCTATTTAAACCTCTTTTTTGTCTTCCTCAGTACCCAAGTTCACTGTCTCAACTGGCTTTTCATGTGTATGTATGGCCCTTTCTTCCAGCTGTAATAGTCTAGCAAGTTGTCCAGGCACCTCACAATCATCCTCACCTTCATCCTCGGCTTGGTTGATCGGATTTTCGAAGTCATAACTGGCAATAGCAGGGCTATTGTCAATGGGATCCAGAGTGGATATGGATCTGCAGTATGATATGTGAGTGTGTGTAAGAGAATAGTTGTTTTGATAAAGTGAAAACAGAAAAGAAAAAACAGAGAGCGCAAAATTTGTATGCAAGAAACATCCAATGCTTTATTAATGATATATGAAATGACAAATAATAGCCCTCACAAGCAAAGCCAATGTGCCTCGGGCAAGGCACAAGGCCGTAAAGTTTTAAATTGTTTGTTACAAATCTCAAAACAAGTAAGACAATTACTGCGGAATAAAAGAAATTGGTATAAAGTCCCTAGTCGTCCAGTTACTCGGTCCACCGTTGGTAGTTGGGTAGATCCAGCTGTCAATGTCTGAGTCTTCCTCGTTGTCTTCAATGGAATTAATTCCCTGATTACTGATGTGTAGGGGAGGTCCTCCTGCCCGAGCATGTCGAACAACCCTTTGAGCCCCTGTAGTAAAGCCCAAACCAAATTTGTCAGTTTTGTGAGTGAAATCAGAGAGCTGACCCCAATTGGCACACCCACCTTCTTCAACCACGGCCCTGGCGTCCTTGAGGGAAGCCATCTTCATAGGAGGTTTGCTGCTGGTAGTAGTTTCACTCGATGCTAAGATCTGAGGGACCTCTTCGAAGTTCTGTTTCCAGTGATTTCTGGTAAACAACCGCTAGTCTTCCAAACTATCAAATAATCTTTCTTACTGTTATTCAATTCCTCTGGTAACTCACAGGATCGACTAGATTGATCCTAGGACTCCTTGGATATTAAGGTTACTCTCACAATCGAACAGATATTCATGGTTGATATTGTATAGGTGTTTGGATTATTTCGATCTCTCTCTAAAAGTCTAAAGATGTAATCAAAATGTGTGTGAAAACTAAGTTACACGAATAAATGCTAATTGTAATGCTAATTGTAAAGACATGTAAAACTGCATAAAAGTGAAGTAAATGGCTTCGACTTACAAAACGGTTAACATAAAGGATTTCTGGAACGTAAAAGTTTGAAATATGAAGAAAGCGTTTAATACAAGAAATCTGTAAATGATTTTAAGTAAACAAATGCGTTCGAAGGATAAGACTTGAAGGTAAAGGTATGGAAAATATGACAGTTTTCTGAAATATAAAGTACTCAAAATATAAAGAAAACATTGAAATGTAAAACTTTGAAGAAGGGATTTCGAAGTGAAAAGACTGTAAATAAGAAAACTTGTAAATGTTGTTTGACAAAAGGAATAAAGGAAAGTACTGGAAATGGTAAAAAGGTTTTCATTAAATCAGAAATACATGGTGCTATCATACATACATTTCTCTTGCATTCGTTTCCCTTGCCATGTGGTAGTTTGAATGTTATTGAGTATTTTGTATAATAGATATGACACACGAAATCCTAATACTAAGACTTCTATTTATACTAATTCGACCATAACGGTCTTGCTATAGGATTATGCCACGTTTCGAACATGCAGGACAATGCTTCTTTCATCTTTCCACGTGTCCCCAAATGCTCCAACACATAACTTTCAAACTTTGAAAGTCCCGCTTCCATTTGAATTTTAAATGCTTTGGTGTTTCTTCGTTTCGAACGCTCTTCCCAGACACAGCCTCGCTGTTGTTTCGAAACTCCTTTAGATATGTTCCCATAATTGTCGTTCGAAGCTCCAAGCTTTGACACACTTATTCGAAACACTGCTTTTGCTACTTCGAAATATGACGTTTAATTCCATTTCGATCAAAACGTTTAACTCATTTGGCTTCTAAATAATATTATCAAAATCTTCAGCCAACAAATTGGCCCTTTAAAATATGTATTTCGATTCCTCTGAGAAATACCTATTTTAAACACCTACACAAGATTTTGATAGGACTTTCGAATCATCGTAACATTTAATGCATTTGACTCCAGTCACATCAATCATAGCACCTTTTGGATTCCTTAACCGCCCGGAGTCACTTCACAGCGTGGTGCAGTTATAAATAATGATTATCTCTAAATCACGCCTATTACCTATGTTAACTTCACGCCACCTCTTCATCACACCAACCCATGATCTCCACGTATCACACTTCTATTCGGTGGATGCTTAAACTTCCCCATTATAAAACATCAACTTAATCTTCTTCTTTTCTTTTCACACTCTAAATCTTTCACACTCTGAATCTTTTACCCTCCTTCTCTCACAAAACAATCTAAGCTTTCAACATCTTTCAAAATGTCTTCTTCTACTTCATCCCAACTCAAGAAAGTCTCCAAGAAGAAAGGAAAAACTACAGGAGCTACCATGGAAAGTAAAATCATCACCATCCAAGGCCAATCTGCTCTTGCCCCTCAGATGATTTCCAAAGAAAAATAAATGTTGTATGCGTCACAGGTACTCATTCCTACCCACGTTGCTGGTAAGAGGTTAGCTTTAAATGGCCCTCTTACTGTTTTTGAAATATTAAAGGACACCAGGACGATTTTCCCAGTTTGTTATAGCTTCAAACCCTTATTTAACAAAATGGACGCCCCTAAGGCAGTAGAATCTCCTAGTTCAAATACCATAGAAACCCCAACCATTCCTCCTAAGGACCCATTTGTTTTGGATTATGTAAAAAGTAATTTTAAGCCATTTCGATCTTGCCCTACTTCTGATATTGCTTATCAAAATTGGTTCACGAAAGTAGAAGCCAAGAAATCCCAGCAATGGGAAGAATTAGGCATTTATAACCTGATTAAGCTATCGAAGCCTGGTTTCACCTACAGCCACCCTCTACTATTCGCGTCCCTTTATTTCTGGGACAGTACCTACAATACTTTCCATCTCCCAGGTGGAATGATCACCCCGACCTTCTTCGACATAGCGGCCATTACTGGGCTGTCGCCAGTGGGAGAAACTTATGTACCTGACAACGAAGAGCACTCAAGCATAATTGACTTCGAAGTCAAGCTAGCCAGTTTTTCCAAATTTATCAGTCATTATCATGCTGAAGGGGACAATGTGTCTGACGTAGAGCACATTGCTTTCTTAACCCTGTGGCTGTCAAGATACGTTTTCTGCAGTAGATCCCTACAGGTAGCTAGTAGGTTCATTCCTCTAGCTAGGGATTTACATGAAAATCGAAAAGTGTGCCTAAGTGAACTACTCTTAGTTGACCTCTATGAAAGCCTGAGGTCAGCTGTTTCGAGCCTCAAATCCCACACCTCCAAAAATATTCTATTGGCTGGCCCATTTTGGTTACTCCAACTATGGCTAAATGCCATGTTTGAACCCTCCTTATCAACCGCTAACACCATTGATGAGCAAGATTCTGAGATCAGTGATAGGATAGTCGAAGGCACTAGGCTTCGAAGATTAACTCCTAATGATGACAAATATGACTTCAAAGTTCAATTCTCGAAGTACATCATGATATTCTCCAAAAGGCACAAGTTCGAAGAGAGCATGGCGCCTTTTGCTTCGAGGGCTCATGGACCTTCTTGGTTCACCATGTCTCTCTCGGAAGCTATCAAGAGTAAGGAGATTCAGGATGTATGGAGAGCTTTCTTGCTGCCTAGACTCATTTCTTCAAGGATAACCCCAACCAAGAACCAAATTTTTCTCTTTGCCTACCAACCAAACTTCGTTTCGAGGCAGTTTGGCTTATGCCAAATGATTCCTGAACCTTTGTTCCAAACTGAGAGCGCCATCACTTCTGGACGAACTTTCAAGGCAAGGGAAGCCAAAATACAGCAAGAACAATATCAAGGCTTTGCCCAATTTGAGCTGATAACCTTCGAACCTACCCATCTCGCGGCTAAAGGATTTCTGGAGTGGTGGATTAAGTTTTATCAAACTTATATGTTCGATACACTTACAATTCGACAGAAACTAATTGATGCCTTCGATGTGCAGGTACCAGCAAAGAAAGGTATGTTTACTCATGCCAAAGAGATTAAATCTTTCCAAAATTATTTTGAAACTACTTACGACCCCACGCGCTTGGACTCCACTGTGCATCAAGCAGCTGAGACCTTGAAGGAAAAATTTAAACAAAAAGTTTCTAAGTTAAAACTTCCTTCAGGGCTGTCACCTGAGGATAGGTATAGGTTGGCATTCGAAATGCATCCACCTAAATTTCCCAGATTACCTACCTCAGAACTGGCTCTGGCTTGGTTTCCCCCATATCCATGGTGGTTTACTTGCAAAGAGATGTTCAAATATCTTCAAAGGAAACCAAAGCCATCTGAGACTGTGACATGGGCTCGATACTGGCTTCATGATTTCCCAGGACACCTTTGATACGACCTTTCTGCCATGTCAATTAAATCTGATCAAGGAACAGGTGCGAATGCTTGGGAAAATCCCAAATGTCTTTTATTTTCCATATCTTTAACCTTTGCTTTAATTGTTTCGATTTTCAGCTATCAGGATAAAGACAGCTGCCTCGAAGTCGAAGGAAGGGAGTGCCTCTCAAGCCTCCATCGAAACTACTGACAAAGTGACTCCACCTGAAACAACTACTACTGCTGCAACCACAACAACAACAATAACACCAACAACAACCAATGTTCCAATTCCAACGGTAATCACTTAGCCTTGATGTTTCGAATTCACTCAAGCTTTATGGTTTACATCTAACTTTTCGTTAAAATTCTTTCAGACCAACAAGCTTCCTCCTACTACTCCCAAGAAGCGGAAATCAAGCACCACTGGGGAAGACCCCAAGGCTGGAGGAAACTTAAATACTGCTTCGAAGAAGAAGCCAAAGAAAGATACTTCTAAAAGCACTGTTCCGACTAGTGTCTCTGGACTCGATTCCAGGGATGCTGCTCCCTTACCCAAATCCAAAAATCCACCTTCGACCTCCAACCCAACGTTGGAACGTATAGCTAGTAACCTCTCCTCTGAGGGTCCACAGGTAAATTGAACCTCTAAAAATTGTTTCTAATACTAACTTCTTATTACCTTGGTGAATGTTTTTCTTTAACATTCTGTTGTTCCTTGCAAAACATCTTGAATCCAACTTCCACCATTTCGACCTCACCATCCAGAGCTGCTGCTCCGCTCAACTCCTCTCCTCAAGGAGATTCCAGCAACTTGGTCCAAAATAAAGGTTCCTCCAATATGGCGGTTCTGGCTGGAACTTCTGAACAGTAGGATGATCAAGGTACCTCCATTCCTCTGAAAGAGGTAAACGAAACAATACTTCAAACGTCTGCAGAGGATTTGCAAAGGGCTTCTCTTCAAAAGTCCCCTCTTGAAACTCTTCAAGAGGACCCAAAGGACACTCAAACTGAAGAAGAGAAAGCTGATTCTGGGCAAAGAGCCGAAGAATCTGCAGACGAAGAATTTGAGGAGGAAAATGCCAATGACGAGGAAAATGTCAATGATGGTTCGACTGCTGGGACGGAGTCCAACGCAAATAACAGCGAAAGGGATGGTATCGAAGTGGTAGACTTGGACGAGGATGAAGAAGAACAAGAGCACGAAACGAATGAAGGGGATGGTAATGCAACCAACGAACCCCTAGAGGTTGAAACAAACGTGGTTCCCCTACGTGTGGAACTCCCTCAATCCTCTCTGTCTCGAATGACTGACGAGGAACTGGCACTTCTGAGACGAAATGACCCTATTGGGTACATGAAGGCAAAGTTGGCTCAGAGGGACGTCCCACTCGCTAGGGCTGGCACAAGTTCGACCAGCTATCCTCTTCCCACAGATGAAAGAATTGTTCTTCTTAACAAAATTAGGAAAACTATTCTCAATGTGGATATATTCGAAGTGCTTAAGCAAGATAGTACTGCTTGCTATACTATGAAGGAGCTGCTCACAAAGGTCAATCTTTCCACCTGCTCCTTGCCAGTTAGTACTCTCTTGTTCGATCTTCAGAATTTGCTGGACAACGTAACTGGCTACCTTCTCCAAGACGAATCTGCTGCCAAGAAGGTTCAAGAGAAACGCACTGCCATGGATGCCGCTTATGAACAAGCTTCAAAACTCTCTCAAGAAGCTGAGGATCAAGCTATGCATCTGAAGCAGGCGAAAACTGATTATGAGGCTCGAGCTGAGTCCATCCTTCTTTGGGAAAGGCAGATTCTGGAACTTCAACAGAAAGTTAAGGAGGCTAAAGAGCAACAACTAGCCTTCGAAACCAATTCTGCTGGTAACCAATTCGAAGAGCTTCTCAACCAGGGGCTTGCGGAAATGGAAATTGCAGAACAACTTAAAGGAGAAGTGGCAACCTTGGAAGGAGCCAGGCGGTTCGCTCAGCAGAAACTTGAAACATTTCGAAGCACCTTTAATCGATTGAAAAATAATGCTTATTCCTAGATTTTGATGTTTATTTGACTATAATTTTGGTTTCTTACATGTAATATTCGAACAACGCCATTTTGGCATTTTATCTTGCCATCTTGGATTTTTTATAATATATTGTTTACGTTGTTACTATTCGAATCTCCCGCAGGCTTGGCTTATATTTCTTTAAATATTTCCCATTAACCTTTAGGACACATTTATCATCCAAGAGTTCTTCGATTTCGTATGCATTGTTTGAGAATACTTTTAATATTCGAAAAGGTCCTTCCGAATGAGGTGACCATTTACCTAATGCTTTATTCTTCTTATCCATAGGCAATATGACTCTCCAAACCAAGTCATTAATAATGAATACTTTTTTCTTCACCCTTTTATTGTATGTTCTGGCCACTCTTTCTTTTTGCCTCATCAAAATTTCCAATGCATGTAATCTAATTTCGTCCAACTCAACTAATTCATTCATCATCATTTCCCAATATAATACAGTTGGGATTTCGTTTTGTCTCTGAATTCGAACTAATTGCAGATGAATTTCTACTGGTAACACTGCATCATGACCAAATGTAAGTTGAAAAGGCGTAGTGTTAGTAGCTTCCTTAGGAGATGTTCTACAAGCCCATAATATTTGGTCCAGAGTTTTGTGCCAGTTTCTTGGCTTCTTGCCAATATGCTTCTTGATTAATCCTATTATTACTTTATTTGCTGCTTCGACTTGTCCGTTTGCTTGAGCATAATACGGTGTTGATGTTAGCAATCTAAACCCCATTTCTTGGGCAAATCCTTGCATCTTTCTACCAGTAAATACAGAGCCTTGGTCTGTAGTTATGCTTTCTGGCAATCCAAACCTATAGATAATGTGTTTTTGTATAAATTCAATAATTGCCTCTTGATCAGCAACCACCAGAGGTATAGCTTCGATCCATTTGGTAAAATAATCTACTCCCACCAAGATGTATTTCTGTCCTTTGGATGAAGCATGATTTATTTCTCCTATCAAATCCAATGCCCATCCTCTAAATGGCCATGGTTTGATGATCGAATGCAACTCGCTTGCAGGGGCATGTTGAATTCCTGCATGCTTCTGACATTCCTCACATCCTTTAGCAAAGTCTATGCAATCTTTGAGCATGCTAGGCCAATACAAACCGTATCGAAATAGCAACCATTTCATTTTATGGCCTGCTTGGTGTGCCCCACATGCCCCATTATGGACTTCAGACAATGCTAAGTATGCCTCACTCTCTCCTAGGCATTTCAATAATACACCCTCTTGGGTCTTTTTGAACAATTCGTTCCCCATGAGGAGATATGACAATGCTCTATATTTTGTTTTTCTATCCACCTTTAGAGTTGGGTCTGCTAAATAACTCTTCAATGGACTTCGCCAATCTGCATCTGACAAAGTATTTATGGCTAGTATTTCGAATCCCTGTTTCTCAGCATATCCCAATCTCATACTTTTCAGATCCGATGGTGTGAATCTAGTAGCCATAACTCTTCCCCTTAATTCGACCAAATCCTTAAAGTTCTTGGTAGACACTTTATAACCTGAAGCCAACTGCGCTAAGTCATTTGCTTCTTGGTTTTCTATTCTTGGTATGTGTTGAATATCCATGTATTCAAATTTCCTTAATAGCCTATTGACTATGACGAAGTATACCATTAAATTTTCCTTTATGCATTTGTATTCCTTTGTGATTTGTTTGACCACTAATTCAGAGTCTCCTTTAATTTCGACTCTGGTTGCCCCCAATTCCAACAAAGCTTCAAGTCCAACAATGAGCGCTTCATACTCAGCTTCGTTGTTCGAGCAACGAGGACCATCTAATTTATACTTGAATTTTGTTGGAATTCCTTCAGGAGAAATTAGAAGGACTCCAACACCACTTCCATTCCTGTGGGTTGAACCATCAAAGTACAATTTCCATGGTTGCATTTCGACGTAACTCATGATCGTCTGCTCAACCAACGAATGGTCCACAATGAAGTCAGAAATTACTTGACCTTTCATAGCTTTTAAAGGCATGAAAGTCAACGAATATTCTGTTAAGGCTAAAGCCCACTTGCCAACTCTGCTATGCATTATTGGTTTTGAAAGCATATGTTTAATGACATCGAAATGAGATGAAACATAAACATCAACAGGTTTTATATAATACTTGAGTTTCATACAAGAGAAATACAAACAGAGACATAGCTTTTCTAAATTGCTATATCTGGTCTCTGCATCATTTAGCACTCTACTTAAATAGTATATGGCTCTTTCGACGCCATTGCTATCCTCTTGTGCTAGCATACTACCTATACTAACTTCAGAGGCAGATATGTACAATCTCATGGGCTTCCCCCATGAAGGTGGAGACAAAATAGGAGGCTGAGAAAGATATTCTTTTATTCTGTCAAACGCCTCCTGGTGAGCTTCGTTCCATTCGAAGGCTTGACCTTGCTTTAGACGAAGTAACGGAGAGAAAGCTTGGGTTCTTCCACTCAGATTCGAGATGAATCTTCTGAGGAAGTTAATTTTCCCTAGTAGAGATTGCAACTCCCTTTTTGACGCAGGTGCTTTCGTCTCCATTATGGCTTTGGTTTTGTTCTGGTTGATTTCGATTCCTTTCTTGTGAACCACAAAACCAAGAAAATATCCAGCCTGCACAAAAAATGCACATTTAAGGGGATTCATCTTTAAGCCATGTTTTCTCATTCGCTCGAATGATTGGCTTAAATGATGCAAATGTGTTTCTGCAGATATAGATTTGATGACTATATCGTCAATATACACCTGCATGAAGGTTTCAATGAAATCATGAAAAATTGAATTCATTGCCCTTTGATAAGTTGCCCCAGCATTCTTTAAACCAAAAGGCATCACCACCCATTCGTAGGTGCCTAAGGCTCCTGGGCAACGAAATGCTGTTTTTGCAACATCTTCTTCAGCAATGAAAATCTGGTTATACCCAGAGTATCCATCTAACATACTCAAGTATTCGAACCCTGCAGCAGAATCTACTAGCATTTCTGCCACGGGCATGGAATATTCATCTTTAGGGGTTGCAGTGTTTAAATCCCTAAAATCTATGCAAATTCTTAAAGAACCATTTTTCTTAATAACTGGTACTATGTTTGCTAACCATTCGACGTACCTTGTTGTTCTGATGAATTTGCAGCGCAGCAACCTTTCGATCTCAGCTTTAATTTTTGTGAGAACCGCTGGTGCGAATCTTCTGGGAGTTTGTTTGATGGGCCTCTTGCCATCTTTGATTGGCAGTCTGTGTTCGACCAACTCCCTCTTTAAACCAGGCATCTCGTCATAATCCCATGCGAAGCAATCTTTGTTTTTCTTAAGGACTTCGATCACTTTCTTCTTGAGGCCTGGGCTAAGTTTAGCACTTATGTAGGTTACTCTTTTCGTTTTTTCATCCCCTAAGTTGACTTCTTCGAGTGGATCCTGTGCCAACATTTTGGCACCTGAGTTTATGGGGTCCCTTTCGAAGCCTAAAGGTTCTTTATCATAGATGGCATCCAACCTTTGATCCATCTCAAACTCTTTGAAGGGTGAGCATTTCGAACCCTCCCCACTGACTTCGTTCGTCTTTATAGTTGATTTATTTATTTCAGCCTCTAAGGCCGCTTTTGATTCATTCTCAGCCATATAGGCCGAAATCCTTTCGAAAAAGGTAGACTCAGTCATGGCTAAGGTTGTCGAAGTCCCAGCCTGCTGGCCGTTTTTGTATAGTGCTTTCGACTTCCTCTTCTTCACTGATTATTGTTCTGTCCCAGTAAAGGCCATCATGACGAAGGGTCATGTAGTAGTGGGCGTTTCTAGTTTCATTAATCTCATCATTTGGAACACATGGAGCAATCTTTGCCAGATTTTTATCATAATCCCTTTTTTCAACTAAATTGACAGTTGACATAAAGTAACTCTGGTCTGCTTCGATGTTTTCCACGATTCCATCATCTCTCCACAGAACTAGTCGCTGATGCATTGACGAAGGAACTGCCCCCACGCCATGGATCCACTCTCTTCCCAGGAACAGGTTATAGTTGGCCTTGGCTTCGATCACCATAAACATGGCGGGCCTACAGCTTGAGCCTATTGTCAATTCCAACTGGACCACCCCCAGTGTTTTGCCCACTTTTCCCTCATAATTGGACAGAACCATATTATGGGGCTTGATATCTCCTTCGCGGATCTCTAATCTTTTTAGCATGAAATGGGGTATCAAATTGACTGCAGCACCCCCATCCACTAGAACTTTGTTCACACCATGGATACCAACTTTCGGCCGAATGAAAAGTGGCTTGAGATGGTTCTTCATTGCAGGTTCTGGACGTTCGAAGAACGCATTTTGTTCCTCAACAGCCCCATTGTCCATCACGTAGTAGCACACGGGCCTATGTTTCATCAAATCTGTGGTGTCTTCCTCCTCATATTCGTTGATTTCGGTTTCCTGCCCAAATTCGCAGGGAAGCACAGACACCACGTTACAGTTCAAGTTGAATGAAGACTCCCCCTCCGATTCGAAGTTATCTGTTATCATATCTTCGTCCTCTTCCGGGCCTGGAGTGTATTCCTTTGGTTCGTCGCGTTGTTCTTCAGAGAAGAGCCTCCTATTGACTGAAGGTTTATATTCAGTTTGATTTTTTGGTTTGTTGGTGCTAGATTCACCTTGGTTTTTCGTCGAAGTATCCCCTTTGTTTGCCACAGCTTCTCTCTCAGCCTTTCGAATCCTTTGTTGTCTGCGCCACTGGGATCTTGACATGGGGTTCCTTCCTTTGTAATTCTCTAATCTCACTTCCTCCCTTTTTTGTGTGTTGAATTGCCTCCTGTATGTCACAGCATGGCGTGCATTTCGTTCAGCATTTCTCCATCTATCTTTGCCTTTGTCATTTCTGACTTGTAACCATCTATCGGTTGGCACTTCAGCAGGGAGTTTGAAAGTCACTCTTCGAGCAGCCTTGGGGTGAGGGCTATCAGGCCTTCACTGTTTGTGTTTGCTGTCGAAACGTGGGCCCATCTGGGCAGTTTCTTGGTGGTTCCAGCAAGGGGCGAAGGGAATCATTTCGAAGGCCCTGGCCATGCTTTGGTCATACACAGCAGAACACCTTGGGCAAATCAAGCACTTGGTTGCCCCTTTGTAGCAGCGAAACACAAACTCCAGCAAACTTTCCCCAGCCTTGGGATAACACCTAAAAAGCTGGTTATCCTGGCGCCAATTGTTGCCAGTTCGAGCCCTCTGTACCCTTTCAAAATTCGCAGCAATTCTTTGATTGCAGAGGATGCTGCACCTAGGGCACAATATCATGCCTGAATCTCCTTTGTGGCATGTCATGAGATAATCTTTGAGACTAGCATCTTCAGTGTGATTATCCCCCATTCTATACTTTTCTTTTTCTAAGTATTTTTCCACTTCCTCCATCTCAGAGCGAGGTCTTTCCATATCCACCATATTTATTTCCACATCCCCCTCTTTAGCTTCATCATCACCCCATCCTGTGGGCTTTATATCCTCAATCTGAACCTTCGAACTCTCTGGGGCAGAATATTTGACCAAATAGTCAAATTTTCCACTGGGTTCCCCTAGAGTGTCCCATATTTCCTTCTGAGGGGAAATTGGCTGCGTGATTTGGACTTTCTCCAATTCCAGCCTCAAGCCTTCAGTGACTTGTGTTAATCCTTCGTTTTGATTTCCCTGGCCTTCAGTAGCCTGGGTTTCTCCTGCAACAGCTACAGGTGCAGCAATCGAAGTCTCTGGCATATTCTGGATGTCTTCAGTGACCTCCTCGCTGACTTCGACCATCACCCAGTTTTCAACTCCAGTACCCTTCTCTCCTGTTAGGGCGTCGCTTTGATCAGTTTCCACCATGTTGACCTCTCCAATGCATGCAGGCTCGGAGTAGTTGGTGTCTGCGACGTCCAAGGGATCTTCGTCCACTTTCATCTTCGCCTTATCAGCAAACTTTAGTCTGCCATCTTTGATAGCGTTTTGAATCAGGTCCCTGAAAAGAAAACATTGTGAGGTCTTGTGGCCTAAGAAACTATGATATTTGCAAAATCCCCTCTTCTTTCTCTGATCCAAAGGAGGTATTTTGACATTTGATGGCACAATTAGTTGGCCATCTTTGACAAGTAAGTCAAAAATTTCGTCACATTTAGTGACGTCGAAGGTATAAACCTTCTTTGGAAATTTGTCACTTTTTTCATTTTCAACAATATCTTTCCCTTTTGTGGGAACTAACATTTTGCAGGAATAAGGCGGGGCCTGTTTTAATTCAGCGAGGTCAATTTCGACCTCTTCGAATTCGAATTCAGGATATTCTTCTGCTTCCTCAGTCCCAACATAGGAAATCCTTTCTTTCTTGCTATTCTTAAAGACTCTGGCTTTTTCGGCCTTTAGTCTTTCGACCTGTCGAACCCTATCGGCTAACTGAGCCATATCCCTCAAATACTGAGTGTCTAGTTTCTTTCGAATAGAATAATCCAAGCCACCAGCGGCCATTTCGACTAACTCATGTTCAGGCACTACTGTGTAACATCTGGATTTCAAAAGCCTAAATCTATTCAAATAATCATCTATGGGTTCGGTGAACTTTCTCTTAACACTGGCCAATTCCTTCAAACTTATTTTCGACTGTCCCATGTAGAATTGTTCATGGAATAATCTCTCTAAGAGAGCCCAAGTGTCAATAGACCCAGGAGGCAAAGTGGTAAACCATGTGAAGGCGTTTTTTGTCAAGGAACTTGGGAAGTATTTGATCATGAGATCTTCATTATTGGCTATATCTCCCGCTTCGGTTAGATATCTCGCTATATGTTCGACTGTTGACTCATTGGTATCCCCAGCGAACTTTGTAAATTTAGGGACTTTATATCCCCTTGGTAAATCAGTATGCATTATGCAATCTAATATAGGAGAAGCGTAATTTGGCCTCCTCATTCCTGTGTTGAGGCCATTCTGGGCCATGACCCTCTCTATCATGGTGGCTAGGTTGTTTTCTGCCAAGATGTTATCGTTTCGAATTCTATGAACGACGACATCGGCATCTTGATTTCGACCAACCAAAACAACTCCCCTAGGTCGTTCTTCTCGAAATTCTGGGGCTTCTGGCCTTTCGACCCTTGCCCCTGGTTCCATAATTTCCCTTTGTGGACTCGGGATTATTGGGGCTTCTAACCTTGGTGCCCTGGCCCCTAAGTTAACTTCTTCTCTGGGTGGTCTATAAATTGGGTCGTTAGCAATTTGTTCTATAACAGGCGTGTTTGTTCAAAATCCCGCCTGATTCTGCCTACGCCTTTCTGGAGGAGCAAAGAAATCTGCTATTCGACTCATATTGTCAGCGTTTTCCCTGTTCGTCACAGTCACATTCTGCACTATTGGGGCAAATATCTCCTGCATGGTTTGCGCTAACACCCCTATCATATTATGGTTACTGTCATCCATCAATTGCCTAAAAGCCAACTGGTTGTCTGTGGTTAGGATAGGCATTGTGCTATAACCCACTGACCCTTGGTTATTTGTCATAAACTGATTCGCCCCAGACCCAGACCCTAGTTGTGGAGATGAATTCGATGTGGAATTGTGTAAACCTGCCATAAAAGATGTTGGCATTCCATAAGAGGAATTTCTGTTTCTATTTCCATCGAAACCGGGTGGTCTAGTTAATGGGGTGGCGAAATGGGATTGTGTCCCTGATGGTGGAACGAATCCCCCAGGGTAGCCAATAGTTCCAGTATTTCCTAAGATCGAACTATTAGTTGATATGCCACTTACTCCATTGGTGGCTATGTTACTGGTCGAAGATGCAATAGACTGTGCACTCGAAGGGATTACATTAGATGTTCCGATCGAAGTGGACGCGTTAGTGCCTGTTGCATGTGGGCCACTTTGGTCCCCTTGTTGATTGTCTGAATTAGACATTTTGTCCAAACGTTTTCTTCTGGATAAAGATTGGTTGCTATTGGTTATCTTACCACTTCTCAGGTTCATAAAACAACAAACTTCTTAGGTTCCAACGTTTTTTGTAATGGTTATGTCTCAACAATCCTTAATTCTGATATCCAATTATTGGTCCCACTGGGCGTGCCAATTTGTTTCCAGTGATTTCTGGTAAACAACCGCTAGTCTTCCAAACTATCGAATAATCTTTCTTACTGTTATTCAATTCCTCTGGTAACTCACAGGATCGACTAGATTGATCCTAGGACTCCTTGGATATTAAGGTTACTCTCACAATCGAATAGATATTCATGGTTGATATTGTATAGGTGTTTGGCTTATTTCGATCTCTCTCTAAAAGTCTAAAGATGTAATCAAAATGTGTGTGAAAACTAAGTTACACGAATAAATGCTAATTGTAATGCTAATTGTAAAGACATGTAAAACTGCATAAAAGTGAAGTAAATGGCTTCGACTTACAAAACGGTTAACATAAAGGATTTCTGGAACGTAAAAGTTTGAAATATGAAGAAAGCGTTTAATACAAGAAATCTGTAAATGATTTTAAGTAAACAGATGCGTTCGAAGGATAAGACTTGAAGGTAAAGGTATGGAAAATATGACAGTTTTCTGAAATATAAAGTACTCAAAATATAAAGAAAACATTGAAATGTAAAACTTTGAAGAAGGGATTTCGAAGTGAAAAGACTGTAAATAAGAAAACTTGTAAATGTTGTTTGACAAAAGGAATAAAGGAAAGTACTGGAAATGGTAAAAAGGTTTTCATTAAATCAGAAATACATGGTGCTATCATACATACATTTCTCTTGCATTCGTTTCCCTTGCCATGTGGTAGTTTGAATGTTATTGAGTATTTTGTATAATAGATATGACACATGAAATCCTAATACTAAGACTTCTATTTATACTAATTCGACCATAACGGTCTTGCTATAGGATTATGCCACGTTTCGAACATGCAGGACAATGCTTCTTTCATCTTTCCACGTGTCCCCAAATGCTCCAACACATAACTTTCAAACTTTGAAAGTCCCGCTTCCATTTGAATTTTAAATGCTTTGGTGTTTCTTCGTTTCGAACGCTCTTCCCAGACACAACCTCGCTGTTGTTTCGAAACTCCTTTAGATATGTTCCCATAATTGTCGTTCGAAGCTCCAAGCTTTGACACACTTATTCGAAACACTGCTTTTGCTACTTCGAAATATGACGTTTAATTCCATTTCGATCAAAACGCTTAACTCATTTGGCTTCTAAATAATATTATCAAAATCTTCAGCCAACAAGTTTTGACAAGGAGTTTCTATAAATTCCCCGTCCATCTCTACGTAGCGGAAGGAATTGAGGTGGCTCACCATATACTCCTCTTCACCCTGCACTGTGACAATCTTCCCTTTTACCGGGTACTTCAGCATTTGGAGGAGTATAGAAGTAACTGCCTCAGCCTCGTGGATCCAAGGATGACCCAGCAAACAAGAATACGACGGCCTGATATCCATCACATAGAAGGTGGACCCAAAAGTCTGAGAACCCACTTTGACAGGGATGTCCACCTCCCCGTGCACCATTCTCTTCGATCCATCAAAAGCCCTTACCACAATGTTACTAGGCTTTAGAGTCAAATCCTCGCAATCCAACCGGTCTAACGCCTTCTTAGGCAAGACATTCAGCGAAGACCCAGTATCTACCAGCACATGAGCCATAGTGGTGCCCCTGCATTCAATCGAGACATGCAGAGCATCATTATGCTTCCATCCCTTTGGTGTCCAGTCTGCATCTGAAAAACCCATCCCATTATCAACAGTCAAGTTGGCCACACAATCTTTGAACTGATCAGCTGAAGTTTCCTGCGGCACATGCGCAATCTTGAGGAGTGCAATCAAAGCCTTCGCATGGGCTTCAAAACATAACAGCAAAGACAACATGGATATCTTTGATGGGGTCTTCCCAGCTGCTCGACCGAATTTAGTCGCTCTTCTTAATTATTTTCAGTATTTCCTCTATCTCTTTCTTAGAGGCTTCCACAATAATTTTCCTAGGCGCCTTCGTCCGGGCAGGCTCAATACATACTCTGACACCAGACCCAATTCTTCGAAATCCAGCCCAGGTATCCTCTGAACTTCCATGGCACTCAAACGACCTTCCAGCTGCTTGTATCTATCCTCAGCAGGAGGATACTGCTCATCATTGTAGTCAGTATCGTTGTCAGAAACTGCAGGACTGGAGTCCTTCTCCCCTGTCTTTTCTTCTTGATTCTCCCCTTCCTTAGATGAAGAGGTCAGATCGACTTTTCGCTTCAACCGCATTCCAAACCTTTTGCCCATATTCAGAATACCAAAAACCTTCTTCTTTTTCTTTTTCTCTTTCAGGATGAGGGCGTTCAGATCCTCCTTCCCTTTTTCCAGACTTATGAAGAAGCTGAGAAACCTGTAAGTGTACCTGTACATGTAATTCTATGAATGGGATGCGCATGCAATGTGTTGTACCCCAAAATTTGCCCTCCCATATTCCTCAAGATTTGTCAAGAATGATCTTCATATTGCTCAAAATGGCTCAAGGGTTATACAGTCAAATCACCTCCTAAGGCAGTCAATTCAAAATTAGGGTTTTGTGTTGCATCAAGGTACTTACATCCAAATGGCCTCAAGTGATTCCCAATGCCTTAATATGTTCTTAAGTCCATCCATGTCAAATTTCAAGCCTTCTAGAGGAATTTTGGTCAGTCAATTGCTCAAGAGACCCAAAAATCGACTGTGCTAGGACAAAAGTCAACTGTGACCTACAAATAGTCAAAACTCCAGATTTTTTGTCAACATTCTCCTTTTGAAGGACAATTCATCATTTGATCATGATTCATCAAGGATTGCTCAAAATTCATTAAGATTCAAAAGTTGCTAAATTAGGGTTTTGCAGGAAAAGTCAACTCAACTTTGACCAAGCATAACTTTCTCATAATTTATGAGAAATGACCCATCCAAAGCTCATTTTGAGGAGGATGCAATTTCCTACAATCCATATTCATACCCCAAGATCAGAAAATGCACTCACAAGGAGTTACAAATTTGGACATTATAGGTCATTTTTGAAAGTCAACAAAAACACCTTTTTTTCCAAAGCTTATAACTTGAGAATGGAAGATAAAAATGCGATGATACCAAAAGGGTTGATTAGAGAACATCTCAAGGTTTCTAAAAAGTCCAAGAACACCTCCAAAAGTTCAAAATTGAAGAAGTTATGCATTGTTGAAGTTGGGCATTTTTCCAAAATTGCCAAAAATCAACTATCCTCAAAACTCCAATTTTCGACAAAATGGCCCACTTTTTTCCACTTGATTTGGTCTTGTCATTCCACACACGTGTCCCATACTTAATTTCATGACCAAACATTTATTTTTCTATTTTATTTCATTTTTATTGATTTAATTCATTATTAATCAATATTAAATCAAATAAAATCCAAAAAATTGATGTAAAGGGATCTTTGTGATTTGTACAGCTTGCAAATATCATGTGCAACTCAATCCAATTCGTGCCAAGTCAAAACATGCACAAAATCTCAGATTTGGCTTATTTTGGAAAGCTTTTCAATGGTGATAAAATCAAATCTCAAAACCTTGAGTGCACATGGATTAAAGCCCAATTCTTGACCTAATGCACTCCAATATACATACATAAGCCAAGCAAAACCTAATTCACGAGAAAAAACTACAAGAGACGGCCAAACCAGAATTGCAAAAAGTGTGAAAAAGTGGGAGATCAAAATCTTGGTTAAGGGACGATTTAATCAGAAATCTTCACGTAGCTCTCTAGCCTGATATCCTGTGAAGCAAAAGCAATCAAAACCAGACCTCAAGACCCCCTGTAACGCGCTGTAAGTGTCCCTGAATATGCCTCTGAACATGAAAATACAACCTCTCATTCATGCGTTTTTATGACAACATCTTGACACCATCATGATTATCGTTCCCTTTAGAACGTTTTTGCGTTATTTGATTTTGTTTTGGTAGCTTGTAATCATAGAACCGAACCTAGGGTTTGGAAAGTCGTTTTTTTGGGTATTTTTGCTACAGGTGAAATCAAGCCAATTGATGGAGATGGATGTGTTCACGAGACCCAGACAAATCGAACCATGGTCTTAGAATTGATTTTTGCAGCCTAGGGAGGATTTTAGGAGTGAGCCACGGATCTTCCTGCGGATAAAAATCTGCAGGTAAATAAGCAGAGTTTTTGGAGAAGACGACCAAACGTCGCCCTCCCATTGGCCCATTTGAAATTACGCGCTTTTATTTTATTTTTTCAGGCATATTAGTTTGTTTCATATATAATTATTGCTTCTTATTTCTATAACAATTGAAGCAGCTTGGTTGGGTGGTAAGCGCGTTGGCCTGTGAGCATTGGGACCTGGGTTCGAATCTCAGGTCCCCCAACATATTTGCTATTATTTTCTTGCAGTTGATCCAACGCGTCTCAGCAAACGTAGTCCACCATATGCCTTCAAATCTCAACGTGTCAGATGGCCTCCAGGCCAAATCTGGTGGCCAGGAATGAAAGACCACCATAGTGCCCAGTCAACGTTGTCACAGGGAATTGGAAAAGTCAAACGCAGGCTTGCAGCAAGTGGGCCTTGAACATGCTGATTCCACCTCCAGATTTGGGCTCAAACCCCCCAATGGGTTATTTCTTTTCTCTTTATATTTTCTTTTATATTTATTTGTTTTACTTAATTATTATCATTATTATTTAATTAACCAAATAATTTATTTTTCCTAATAAAAATCAGAAAACATAAAAAATTTATATTATTCTTATTAATTTCATTATTTTGTAAATAAACAATTTAATTGACTTAGTTTTTTTAATTAGGCATAATTTTAACATTTTTGCAACAAAATAAAATTAATGTAGAATTAGGGTTTTTAATAACTTTTAACCATTTTTTTATTTTATTTCCTTAAATAACAAAAAACCAAAAATATTCTTATTTTAATTAATTAATTCAATTATTAATTTAGACTAATTTCTTTAATACAAAAAATAATCACAATATGCTTTCTTCAATAAAAAGGGTCAAAACCCTAAAAACTCTCCGATTCAATTTTTTCTCGCGCGTATTATTTTTTTATTCATATTCCATATAATTGTAACTGCTTCCAGGATGTAATAGTTTTACCTTAGGACCTTTTATCGCTTTTATTTACCTTTTCCGCATTTACTTTTTCAAGGGTTTGTTTTTGGCGATGTAAATACCCGACGCCTTGTAATAGCTTAGTTTTAATTTCCGCAACCATTAACTGCTAGATGTATGAATAATAGGCTATGCATGACAAGATCTATCTTAACTTAAAATCAACCGTAGCTTACCATAACATGTACAAAGATAACATAACTGAAAATTGACACATTTTCACATGCCACTCCTAGGGTACGCCTCACTTGGTTGCCTCGAACGTGGTCATTGAGTATAGGAAGTTTTAGAGGTCGCCCTCTTGTCCAAAGATCATAAGTTGCCTCGAAACGGTTGCCTCGGATAAAATGATCTAGGACATTAGGGTTACCGCTAAGGCGTCCTAACATTGCTTTAGTGACCACATGTCCCTTAATCGAATTGACCCGAAAACTCCAACGACGATGCTACTTACTCCTTCATAGTGGGATAGCATTGTCTAAAGGGACATTTACACAGTTTAATTCCTTTTTGAGTAGGTAGATGCTTCTTAAGTACTTGCTCTTTCAAAACAAAACAAATTTTTCACACTTACACTTTTCAAACAAAGTTTTCAACAACACTTCATACACTCTTGAGGACAGAAACAAGAGTTAAATCGGAGTTTTCAAACAAAACTCTTTTCAAAACCCACGAACACAAGAAAAGAAAAAACTTTTTGAAAACACAATGAGCAAGTACCTAAGAGCCCGTGGATAACCACAGATAGAAAGGGTGCTAACACCTTCCCTTTCTATAATCTACCTCCCGAACCCGAGAAACATCTCGAAAAGGAATTTTTCTGTGCTTTTGTCCTTTCCTTGTTGGATAAAATAAAAGACGGTGGCGACTCTTTCTTACCGCGACATTTTGCGAAAACAAACGCAAACACTAACCAGCATTCCAAAAACAGTCAGTTCTCATTCCCACCGATCACAGAACTGGCGACTCTGCTGGGGACATTATAAGTGAGGTGTACCTTAGGATTAGATCACTTGTGTTTTCAATTGTATGCTTTGTATGCTTTTAATTTTATGGGCTTGTATCGGAGTTCTATAGATCCTAACCCGGATCTGGGGGTACACTTTTTTAGGTAAGTAGCAATAAACTATGAGGGATCTGTCCGGCATAGACCGACACGGATGAAGCAGTAGCTACATTGGTGTGACACCTTGGTCTGTACCGATATCCCTTGTGTTGGAAAGAGGAGAATATGGGTCTTCTGAGGATTCATTAAGCACCAACTGACCTTAGAACCTTAAATTGACCAACTTGGCCATAGAACAATAGCAATATGCTACACTCATTGAGACTAAACTCTCGCGATGATTCCGGCCGCAAGAAAAGGTTGCTAAACTGGAATTATGACCGATTGACGGTAGTCAGTGATATTGAGATCCTCTAGAACCCGGTTACTATTTTTAGGACAGGTTTAAACCAACTGAAACTGAAAGAGGGTAGTACCTAAGCTTCATGCCAGCCTGAAATTTAAGGGCTCTTTTGTGGGACTTGTGTGCCTTCAAATCTGAACTACTTGCACATTCTTGTTATCTGACAACATGAGTTCCTTGCAGGTTTTTGTTTACAGTCCTTATCCAATAATTTGGACTCATTGCAGGCTTTACTTACATCGCCTCACACTTTTGCTTAAACGCATAGCATACACATCATAACATCATACCATAGCATTTCCTTAACCACTTCAAGGATCTCAAGGGTTTGTGATGCAGGTCAGGATGAACCAAATGTCTAGCAAGGGGTAAAGGGGGTTTATTTTCCTCTAGCCAAGGTTGTCTAGAAATCCAAGCACGATAACTTGAGTCAATGGCTATGACCCACTCGATATGGTGAGCTTGACTCTTGAAGAAAGACTCTCAGCAACATGAAGTTCCTTCAATCGAGCTACCAGATTCAGATTCTAACAGTTTCCTGTTTACCCCGCGAGATCCTTGAAAACATTGCATACATACATATCATTGCATAACAGGTCACCCTTTACAGGTCTCTCATGTTCTCGCTGTTTATTTCAGCAATGGCTCTCCAACAAGACAACCAGGATCTTCATACTCAAGAGACTCAGTTCAGGGAAATCTTCCTAAACCTATCCAAGGGGCAGGAAGAGTTGAGAACACTCCTCATGGGGAATTTAGTCAAGAAAAGTCCTGAAGACAATAAGGACGAACGACTGAAACATCTGCAAGCTGAGGTAGATGCAATGAGAACCCAGATGCTGGGGCAGATGGCTCTTATCCAAGGCTTAGCTCGGGATCAAGAAGAGTTGAGAACCATGATCAACCAACTTCATCAAGACAGATACAACAGTATGAAGCAAATAGTCAAGGCTGAGGATTAAGTCATTAATCAACTTCCGAGAAGTCAAAGGTTTGGTTTGATGAAGAATAGACCTCTCCAAGTTGCTACTACCTCACAGGTCCAACAACAACCTTGCCATAAACAACGGGTTACTCAGAGGCCGTTTACCAAGCTCAACATGCCGCTGTCTCAAGCTTTGCAACACCTGTTGAGATTGAATCTGGTGACATTGGTAGGACCTCATCTGAATCCTAATACTTCTTCACCCAACTACAATCCTGATGCAAGGTGTGCATACCATTCTAACAGCCCGGGGCATGATACTGACGAATGTTGGAAGTTGAAGTACAAAATTCAAAACCTGATTGATGAAGGAGCATTGGAATTCACACAAGATGGTCAGGCTGAGTTCTTCTACCATCCCTCCAAGGTTCACCATTTGAAGTGACAAGTCCTGAGATGAGAAGACTTTTTGTTCATTGGAATTTTCAATTTGTAATTTTCTTTTGATTGTTCAAACATTTATTCATGTCAAACTTTATTACTCTATCAATGCATCGCATATGTCTGTTTTGAATCAATCCATTCGTATTCACTATATTCAAATTGCTTTCATTTTTTGTGATGTTCAACTCTCGATTAAAAAATTCTAAACCTTTTGAGGGAGGATGACGAAAACGATACCATGATCTTTACAGTATGCTTTTGAACAGACCCCGCTGACGATGTACATGCATTGTTTCAAATCCTAAACAGTGGAGTTATAAGGAAGATAATCCCTAGTCAACCCCTTTGAGCCAAATAAGTTGGAGTTTTTCTTTTCACAAATTAAAACCCTTAATTATAACCTGGGGCAGGGTAGTTTTCTCAGTTGATCCAGGTGCACAATGAATGGCATCAAAGAAGTCCTTCCAAAACAAGAGACAGTGATGGTTCCGAATAATCGTCAGGACAGGCAGTCGTTATCTTTCAAAACAAAAACCCATCAAGTCAAAACCTATGAAGGAGACTTATAAAACTGGGGCATCCCACTGACTGTAATCACAAAAGAAATAGTTCAGGCAAAAGACATGGATTATAAAATCAAAAAGAAAGAGGTCCTAAAAAACTCTCGACAAAAATGACTGCTTGTTCAAAATAAATTGTCGGTATCCGAACCATCACCAGAATATCAGAGCAAAGACTCAAACAAGATCTAATGCACGATTAGCTGAGTTTAGGTTTGAAGAACATCACGAAGAGCGGGTGGGTACAAATATACTTTGAGCCTTTATCCTTTTTTTCTTAAACCGTGAACCAGGCCACATTATAACCCTTAAAAAGTCCTAGCTGAAGCATGGGTTAGTTCGAAAGCATACAGTTACAATAGGTATCCTGACTCCTGTAGGGTTTGCTGTAAAATCCTGAGTTGACATCACATTTTACAAAAATTCACTTGTTTTATTGAAAACTGCATTTTCAAAAAAAACTTCAAGACAGACATAAGCTTTGCATTCTTAAAATAACATTGTTTGCATATGGCTATTTGTTCAAACAGCAGAGAAATTCGCACGACGAATATCCAGTGAACAAAAACCTTCTCAATAAAAAGAGTCACCTCAAGTGGAAAAAACACTTCCAACCAAGGGGCAGACATAACCATTGTCCATCATCTGGGGCAGTCAAGTCAATATTCAAGGAATCTCTCAAGATGCCAAATAGTCAGGGGCAAATCTCCGCCTGAGTCACTTGGGACATTGGACATGAATTCCAGCAACGAATCTTGCAGGGTCAAACACCTCCTAGTAGTATGGCGACACAACACTACTGACAATGACAACTCCCTGCACTCTGAAAACGTGGACATAGTCAAAAAATACTACGCATAATCAAAGACCCGCTAGGTCAACTGGCCTAGGCAAAAATAAGGGCTTCCCGGCGAACCAAAAGGGTTCGGGCAAAAATAAGGGATGAAAATAAAAAAATCTGTACACCCGGCAAGTCGAAAACCTGAAAAGGCGGCTTGGGCAAAAATGGGTATCCCGGTGGACTGAAAACCCGAAAGGGCGGTCCAGGCAAAAGTTAGGGATCAAAGTGTACGACTATGTCTCGTCATCTTGTCGCTTACCTACTAGAAGAAAACTTGTTATTCCAAACACCTCATAGGTTGGGATAATACTCGATCCACAAGGCCTCCGCAGGCACCTTCTCCCGCAGAAACTGGGGCAATAAGAATTGTCCGAACTGTACAAGCTGCTTTGTCTACCAGATACAAGATCTATCTTAACTTAAAATCAATCGTAGCTCACCATAACATGTACAAAGATAACATAACTGAAAATTGACACATTTGCACATGCCACTCCTAGGGTACGCCTCACTTGCTTGCCTCGAACGTGGACATTGAGTATAGGAAGTTTTAGAGGTCGCCCTCTTGTCCAAAGATCATAAGTTGCCTCGAAACGGTTGCCTCAGATAAAATGATCTAGGACATTAGGGTTACCGCTAAGGCGTCCTAACATTGCTTTAGTGACCACATGTCCCTTAATCGAATTGACCCGAAAACTCCAACGACGATGCTACTTACTCCTTCATAGTGGGATAGCATTGTCTAAAGGGACATTTACATAGTTTAATTCCTTTTTGAGTAGGTAGATGCTTCTTAAGTACTTGCTCTTTCAAAACAAAACAAAATTTTCACACTTACACTTTTCAAACAAAGTTTTCAACAACACTTCATACACTCTTGAGGACATAAACAAGAGTTAAATCGGAGTTTTCAAACAAAACTCTTTTCAAAACCCACGAACACAAGAAAAGCAAAAACTTTTTGAAAACACAATGAGCAAGTACCTAAGAGCCCGTGGATAACCACGGATAGAAAGGGTGCTAACACCTTCCCTTTCTATAATCTACCTCCCGAACCCGAGAAACATCTCGAAAAGGAATTTTTCTGTGCTTTTGTCCTTTCCTTGTTGGATAAAATAAAAAGACGGTGGCGACTCTTGCTTACCGCGACATTTTGCAAAAACAAACGCAAACGCGAACCAACATTCCAAAAACATTCAGTTCTCATTCCCACCGATCACACAATGATTTCAAAGACTTTGGGAAATTTAAATTTGCAAACCAAAAATAAAACAAAGATTTTATTAGTTGAATTCTAAGTTTGAATGCCTTTTAGGCGTTACAATTAAAATAAATCTAAAGCTAGAAAAGAAATCAAAATTCCCATGGATGCTTCCTCTTTGTGCCGAGATAATCACTGAGTCCTTTTTCCTCATGGAGTTGCTTTGTGAGCTCTAAAACCTTCCTCTCCTGAGCATGGAACTGATCCCTGTAAGTATCCCGCTCCTTCTTCAACTGAATCCAAGACCTCTGTAACTCTCCAAGATCATTGGGCATATAAGGACAGAGAACCATGTAAGGAATACTGTTGTACCCCAAAATTTTCCCTCCCATATTTCTCAAGACATTGCAAGAAAATCTCCAAATGGCCCAAGGTTGCTCAAGAATTGGTCAGACAAGCTATCTCCTAAGGCAGTCTACCCCAAATTAGGGTTTTGTGTTGCATCAAGATCTTTGAATACAAATGACCTCAAGTTATCCCCAATGTCCTAATATGTTATCAAGATCATCTATGTCAAATTTCAAGCCTTACAGAGAAAGTTTGCTCAGTCAATTGCTCAAAGGTCCAAAAAATTGACTGTGCTAGGGCAAAAGTCAATTGTGACCCAAATACAGTCAAGCTTCATGATTTTTTGTCAACATTCTCATTTTGAAGGATATTTCATCATTTTATCAAGGGTTGATCATGATTCATCAAGGATTGCTCAAAATTCATCAAGACTCAAAAGTTGCTAAATTAGGGTTTTGTAGGAAAAGTCAACCCAACTTTGACCAAACATAACTTTCTCATTCTTTATGAGAAATGAACCATACAAATCTCATCTTGAATAGGATGCAATTTCCTACAATCCATCTTCATACCCCAAGATCAAAAAATGCACTCACAAAAGGTTATGAATTTGGACATTATAGGTCATTTGTGAAAGTCAACAAAAACACCTTTTTTCCAAAGCTTATAACTTGAACATGGAATATCAAAATGAGATGGGACCAAAAGTGTTTGTTAGAGGACATCTCAAGCTTTCTAAAAAGTCCAATAAATCTTCCAAAAGTTCAAAATTGAAGAAGTTATGCATTGTTGAAGTTGGACTTTTTTGTAAAATTGCCAAAAGTCAACTATCCCCAAAACTTCAAATTTTGTCAAATGGGCCCATTCTTTTCCACTTGATTTGAGTTTGCATTATTTCCCACGTGCCCTAGCTTCATCCATGTGTCCATATCTCATTTTTATTATTTAATTTGATTTTTATTTGAATTTATTCATTTTAAATCAAATTAAATCACATAAAATCAAAAATATTTGATAACCAAAGATTTTTTGTTGATTATAGGCTTAAATGGACAGCTAGCACATCTCCAAACTCGTATCAAGGAATAAGTGTACAAGAAGATATGATTTGAATCAAATTTGGAAAGGTTTAATGGTGGAATCAAATCCAATTCATGTGCATTGATATGGAGAGATTTGGACCATGATTCTTACCCTAATGCAAAGCACAATACATAAGGAAGCTAAAGCACACGAAATAAGGGTTGGCAAGTGTGGAAAGAGGCAGAACAAAAGTGCAAAAATTCACAAAAAAGTGAGAGATCAAAGTCCAAGTTAGAGGCAGTTTCAGGACACGAGGCTTGTTCCAATCGCTTCCTGAGCATTCACACAAGCTACCTGGATCAAAACCAAGCATTTTCAGACTCCCAAACGCCCTGTAAGTCTCACGTAACATAGCTCTATACTTGATTTCGATTTGAAGCATTCTGGCATCCATTGAACAAACTAATGGTACATTCGTGATCACAAGAACATGTCCAATATTTTTGCTTTGTTTAATTTCATTTATATGCTATGTATGAAGAACCACCATTGTTAGGGTTCAGTTCGTGTTTTTGGGCGTTTTTGTTTCAGGCACAATTGAGACACAAGAAGAGCATGGTTTTGATCAGGAAGCCATAACGAGTCAAACCATGTTCTTGGAATGGATTTATATAGCCTAGAGAGAATTTTAGGATAGGCCTGCGCTTTTAGCTGCAGATTCAAATCCGTAGGTATTTTTTTTACAGGTCCGAGGACAGGGCCGATGAGGTGTCCTCTGTCCACTGGCCATTTCAAATCTTGGCGCGTTTTATTTTTTTCTGACCAATTGATTTCATTTTATTATATTATCATTCTTTTGCATTAATATAACAAACAAGTCAATATGGTGTAGTGGCAAAGCAAGCGTGCATATCTCCTTCAGGACCTGGGTTCGAATCCCAGGTCCCCCACTTTCTCAATAATTTTGGTTTTCAGGTATTCTCATGCGTGCTCAAGCTTGCAGCCTACCATGCGCCGTCATCCATCCAAATGCCAGATGGCCAAGAGCCAGATCTGGTGGTCAAAAGCTGGAGGTCCACCATAGTCCAGGTCAATGCATGCATACTGGATCCCAGAAAGTCAAAAAGGCCTGTTGATAATGGGCCACGAAATTGCTATCAACACCCCAAAAAAGGCCCAAATTCTACTCCTCCCTTATTATTTATTTTTGTTTATTTACTTTATTTGTTTTATTTAATTCTCTAACCAATCAAAAAATTCTTTTTTTTATTAAATAAAATCATAAAAAATATTTTTATTTCAATCAAATTTTAAACTTTTATTTTTTCTTAATAAATTTATTAATTGATTAGGTTTTAATTAGAAAACTTTAATTCATTTTTTGTAAATAATTAAAATTAGTTAGATTTAATTAGGTTTTAATTACTAATTTAATTAATTCTATCTTCTTTCCTAAATAATCAAAAACTCCAAAAAAAATTATTTTTTTCATTTAATTAATTTATTAATTTAATTTAGTTCTTTAATTTAGGTTTAATTTCTTTCTTAATTTAAAAACAACAAGACCAAAAAGACATGTTTTTTTAACCAAAAGGGTAAAAACCCTAAAATTCGCACTCGATCTAATTTCCCGCGCGCTTTATTTATTTTTATCCAATAATGTACCTGCTTCCGGATTGTAATAGTTAAATAGGACATTTAATTATTTTTACCGCTTTACTTTATTTTTTCAAAGGGTTTGTCTTTGGCGATGTAAATACCCGACACCTTGTAATTTAAATTCCGCATTTTATTTCCGCAAATTATAACTGCTAGATGTTTGATAATAGGGTTTGCATGACAAGACTGAGTGTTAATCTTAAAATCAAATTAGACCACATTTAACATGTACAAAGACAAAAATAACTGAAAATGACACACTCGCACATGCGCACTCTTAGGGTACACCCCACTTGGTTTCCTTCGTACACGGCCATTGAGTATAGGTCGCTTTAGAGGTCGCCATCTTGTCTAAAAGATCATAGTTGCCTCAAAATGGTTGCCTCAGATATTGATGCCTCAAACAAATGATCTAAGACATTAGGGTTATTACTAAGACATCCTAACATTGCTTTAGTGATCGTACGTCCCTTTCGAATTGACCCTCAACACTCCAATGACGGTGCTACCTACTCACTAATAGTGGGATAGCGCTCTCTAAAGGAAATGAACATAGAACGATTCTTTTTTTTGAGTAGGTAGATTAGTTCTTAGATACTTGCTCATCCAAAACAAATCTTTCACACTTACACCTTTACAAACTAAGTTTTTTTCCAAAAACACTTCATTACACTCTTGAAGACAGAAGCAAGAGTTAAATCGAAGTTAAAACAAAAACTTTTCAAAACCCACAAACACAAAGAAAACAATTTTGAAAATTATGAGCAAGTACCTAAGAGCCCGTAGATAACTACGGATAGAAAGGGTGCTAATACCTTCCCTTTCTATAATCTACCCCCCGTACTCAGAAATATCTCGAAAAAGGAATTTTTCTACGCTTTTTTCCTTTCCTTGTTGGATAAAATAAAAGTCGGTGGCGACTCTTGCTTACCGCGACATTTTGCAAAAAACAAACGCAAAACGCAAACCAACAAATTCCTTACAAAATAGGGAAACACGTCCTGGTTCTGGCCACCGTATCACAGAACTGGCGACTCTGCTGGGGAAACTTATAAGTGGGGTGTACCTTAGGAATAGTTCATAATGTTTTCAATTGCTTGACTTGTATGCTTTATCTTTGTGGGTTGAATCGGAGTTACTATAGATCCTAACCTGGATCTGGGGGATACCCTTTAGGTAAGTAGCAATAAACTATGAGGGAACTGTACGGCATAGACCAATACGGTTGAAGCAGTAGCTACGTTGGTGTGGCACTTTAGTTTGTACCGATATCCCTTGTGGCGCAACGAGGAGAATATGGGTCTTCTAAGGGGTCATTAAGCACCAACTGACCTTAGAACCTTTAAATTGACCAAATTGGCCATATAATAGTAGCAGTATGCTACACTCATTGAGACCAAACTCTCGCGATGATTCCAGCCGCAAGAAAAGGTTGCTAAACTGGAATTATGACCGATCGAGAGTGGTCAGTGATATTGAGATCCTCTAGAACCCGATTACTATTTTTAGGACAAGTTTGAACCAACTAAACTGAAAGAGGGTAATACCTAAACTCCTTGCCAACCTGAAATCTAAGGGCTATCTGTGTGACTTGTGTGCCTTTACCATGTTTGCTATTTGTGGATACTTGTGGTGTGTTTTCTATCATGACATCATGCATCATGACATTGCATGCATATTGCATTGGACTAACCTATTTCAAAGACATAGGGGATTCATCTTTGTTCTGTTTTGTAGGTCATGGCACCCATGCATAGAAACACTATTCGGATCAACTTTGTCCAGACTCCTACTCAGCTTAAGGAATTAGTTGCAAAGATGCCAGATACTTCTTCCTTTATCAGAAGACATGGGCACCTCCTTGGGTTGGTCACCTCCAAGATGGATGAACAGATGATGAGTGTCTTAGTCCAGTTCTTTGATCCACTGTACCATTGCTTTACTTTTCCGGACTACCAGTTGGTCCCCACCTTGGAAGAGTTCTCCGATCTACTTGGTATCTCTATTCTGGAGCAACCCCCGTTTACAGGTTGGGAGAAAGTCATTAGGCCGGAAGAAATTGCTTTAGCCCTCCATCTGACAAAGGCTGAGGTAATGTCAAACTGGGAGACTAGAAGTGGTACAAAAGGCTTCTTGGCTAAATTCTTGGTTGATCGGGCTAATCAGTTCTGGGACAGTCTAGACTTCCAGGCATTTGAAGACATTCTGGCTCTTCTCATATATGGTTTGGTGTTGTTTCTTAACTCGGATTCCTTTGTCGGCGTGAATGCAGTGAAGATCTTCATTTCCTGTAATCTAGTACCCACTCTCTTGGGTGACATTTTGCACTCTCTTTATGCCCGTACTGCTCGGAAACGGGGAACCTTTATGTGTTGTGCACCATTGCTGGCGAGGTGGTTTATTTCTCACCTTCCCAAATCAGTTTTGAAGAACAAGGAAGGCATGGGTTGGGCCTACAGGGTTATGTCTCTCTCTCATAATTACATCATTTGGACTATTAAGGGTATGGAAGATGTGGCTATTATTGATCGCTGTGGGGAGTACCCCAATGTTCCACTGCTAGGAACCCATGGAGGAATCACCTATAATATGTGTTTGGCCTTACGCCAGTTTGGGCGAGCTAGGAGGGAAGGACCTCATGAGTTACTTATGCCAAGTATTGTCTTTGACTTCCAAGGGGATAGTGACGAGCATCACCGCAGGTTCATACGAGCTTGGGATAGGGTGCACAGGTCTGATCCACATGAGTTAGGGATGAAGACCTCTCTTCCGATGAAACCATATCTCCGATGGGTTCAAATCCGTGCCCAAAAGCTGGGAATGTCGTACGAAGTTGTCTTGCCTGTGATTGTTGAGGTTGCTAATGAGGAAGGGGTTCCACCTACCATCCTCCACCCATACATGCCTACTGACATTGGGGCACTAAAGAGATCTTGGATGCAGCTGAGAGAAGAGTGGGATACTTATAGAGAAAAGTATCACGAGCAAGAGCAGAAGATCCAGAAGTTGACAAGGCAGTTGGAGAATGAGCAGATCCTCAACGACTATGTCAGCACCAAAGGCAAACGACCATAGGAGCGCTGATTGTCTCTTGTTATTTCTAGTTTTGATTTATTTTCCAGTATTTCTTTTTGTAACGCCTTAAAGGCATTTGTTGAACATTTGAATTCAAAGTTTATCTAATAAAAGTGTGTTTCATTTTGGTTTACGAATTTGAATCTCTAAAGTCTATGAAATCATATCATGCGCATTTCATTCCATGCACCTCATAACAGGTACCCTTACAGGTTTTCTCATCTTCTTCGCTATTTATTTCAGCACATCATGTCTTCTGAAACATCAACTGATCAAGCTATTAAGGCTCTACAAGCTCAAAACGCTCAATTTCAGGAAATGTTCATGAATTTGGCTAAGGGCCAGCAAGATCTGAAGACCCTTATCCTGAAAGATAAGAAGAAGAAGAAGAAGAAGAAGAAGACGGACCTCCTGAACATGGGTCACAGGTTTGGTAACAGGCTGCGAGATAAAGTCAATCTATCCCACTCATCTGGAGGGGGAGAAAACCAAGAAGAAATGGGGGTTCCTAGCCCTGTGGTATCTGATCATGAGACTGACTTTGACGAAGACCAGTATCCTCCGGCTGAGGATAGGTATAAACAGCTTGAAGACCAGTTAAGTGCGATGGAAATTCAGAAGGTCCCTGGGTTGGACTTTGGTGATCTAGGTTATTCATCTAGGGTGGTGATTCCCCACAAGTTCAAAGCACCATCCTTTTCTAAATATAACGGGGTTTCTTGCCCAAAGCTGCACCTCCGTTCGTATGTTAGAAAGATTCAGCCATACACCGCTGACAAGAATCTCTGGATCCACTTCTTTCAAGACAGTCTCTCAGGGACTCAACTTGAATGGTTTTACCAGCTGGAAGGATCTAGTATCCGTAATTGGGAGGACTTGGCTGCTGCTTTCTACAAGCAGTACCAATACAATGCCGACCTCGCTCCCACGCATACCCAACTCCAGGGTATGTCTATGGGTGCGGGCGAAGGTTTCAAAGACTACGCTCAGAAGTGGAGGGACCTTGATGGAAGAGTGCAACCTCCCTTGGCTGATAGGGAGCTAGTGGATATGTTTTTGGGGACCTTGTCTGGTCCGTATTTCAACCATCTGATTGGAAGTTCATCGTCCGGGTTTACTGAGTTGATTATGACCGAGGAAAGAATTGAGGCTGGTATCAAGAGCGGTAAAATACAGAAGGGTGCTTCGTCTAGTACCGAGAAGAAACCTTTTAAGAAGGAATCCAGTGCTGTTTACAGTTCAAAGATCCATAATAGACCTGAACACCACCAAGTTGTTAATGCGGTTGTTATTTCAAGCCCAACTATTGTCGCACAACGCAACAATCAGCCAAGGGCCGAGAGACCACGAAGACAATTCAATCAGCTCAACATGACTTTATCTCAGATTCTGCCACAGTTATTGAAGACCAACTTGGTGATTTCGAAGGAAGCCCCGAAGAATCCCAACACAACATCACCCATGTACAATCCGAACGCCCGCTATGCTTTTCATTCCGATAGCCCGGGGCATGATACGAATGATTGCTGGGTCCTGAAGAATAAGGTACAAGATTTTATTGAAGCTAAGGAGATTGAATTTGAAGCGCCAGGAAAGCCTAATGTCATAACGGCTCCTATGCCAAAACTTGACGCGGGAGTGAATGCTATCGGGGATGATGATGATGAAGAGTTTGATATTAATAGCTGGATTTACCCAACTACCGATGGTGGCCTGAGCAATTGTACAGCGAAGGATTCTATGCATGTTTCTTATATTACCCAGTAATGAGACTTTTGTTTTAAATTTGTAACATACGATTTTTAAACTTTACGGCCCAGTGTCTTACCCGAGGCACCGTGGCTTTGTTTGTGAGGGCTTTATGTGTTTTATCTACATATACCATTAATAAAAGCATTGGACGTTTCTTGCATTTCAAATTTTGCGCTCCTTGTTTTTCTTTTTATATATTGCAAAACAGCTATTTTACACACACTCACCTATACAGGTCCACATCCACTCTGGATCCCACTGATAACGAAGGTGAAGATGATTGCGAAGTGCCTGGTGAACTTGCTAGACTATTACTTCAAGAAGAGAGGGCCATACAGCCACATGAAGAGTCGGTGGAATCAGTGAATCTGGGTACAGAGGTAGACAAGAAAGAGGTCAAGATTGGTGCAAATCTGGAAGCTATTGTTAAGCAATGGTTGATTCAGATGTTGCGTGACTACGTTGAGATCTTTTCCTGGTCTTATGAAGATATGCCTGGGTTGGATACCGATATTATGGTTCACCGATTACCTACCAAGGAAGACTGTCCTCCAGTAAAACAGAAAGTCCACCGAATGCGCCCAGAGATGTCTGAGAAAATCAAGGCTGAAGTTATGAAGCAGTTTGACGCCGATTTTCTAGCAGTTACTTCTTACCCACAGTGGGTGGCCAACGTGGTTCCTGTGCCAAAGAAGGATGGTAAAGTTAGGATGTGTGTCGACTATAGGGATCTGAACAGGGCAAGCCCTAAGGATGATTTCCCTCTGCCTCATATCGATGTTCTGGTTGACAACACCGCTCAGCATAAGGTCTTCTCCTTCATGGATGGTTTCTTCGGTTATAATCAGATTAAAATGGCTCCCGAAGACATGGAGAAGACGACCTTTATTACTCAATGGGGTACCTTTTGCTACAAGGTCATGCCTTTCGGATTGAAAAATGTTGGGGCAACGTATCAGCGCGCCATGGTCGCCTTGTTCCACGACATGATCCATCATGAGATTGAGGTATACGTTGACGACATGATTGCAAGATTCCAGACTGAGGAAGAACATCTTGACCACCTTCAGAAGCTATTTGATAGGTTGAAGTTGTACAAGCTGATGTTAAACCCGAACAAGTGCACCTTCGGGGTGAGATCTGGTAAGCTGCTGGGTTTCGTCGTAAGTGATAAAGGTATTCAAGTGGATCATGCAAAGGTGAAGGCTATACAGGAAATGCCAGCTCCCCGAACAGAAAAAGAAGTCAGAGGCTTTCTAGGACGTTTGAACTATATTGCCCGATTCATCTCACACCTGACTACTACTTGTGAGTCGATCTTTAAGTTACTGAAGAAAGATCAAGTGGTAAGATGGAACGATGAATGCCAGGCCGCTTTCGAAAGGATCAAAGAGTATCTCCAAGAGCCACCTATTCAGATGCCTCCAGTTGAAGGGAGACCTCTGATCCTATACTTGACAGTACTCGACAATTTGATGGGGTGTGTTCTGGGGCAGCATGACGAGTCTGGCCGAAAAGAGCATGCTATTTACCACCTTAGCAAAAAGTTTACCGACTGCGATACCCGATACTCGTTGCTTGAGAAAACATGCTGCGTTTTGGCATGGGCTGCTCGCCGGCTGAGACAGTATATGCTGACTCACACTACTCTATTGATATCAAAGATGGATCCAATCAAGTATATCTTCGAGAAGCATGCCTTGTCCGGAAGAATAGCGAGATGGTAGATGATTTTGACTGAGTACGACATCTAATACACGACCCAAAAGGCAATCAAGGGAAGTGTATTGGTAGATCATTTGGCACATCAGGCCGTGGATGATTACCAGTCTATAAACTTTGAATTTCTGAATGAGAATATCATGATAGTGACTGACTGCAAAGAACCTGGACCGGATGAAGGACCTGAGGAAGGATCCCGATGGTCTATGTACTTTGATGGAGCTTCGAAAGCTTTGGGTAATGGCATTGGCGCCGTGATCATATCTTCTAAAGGCTCTCATACTCCATTCACCGCCCGACTTTGCTTCAACTGCACCAACAACATGGCGGAGTATGAAGCGTGCATTATGGGTCTTCGAGCAGCTATTGACCTAAGGATTAAGTTCTTAAGTGTTTTCGGAGATTCCGCTCTCGTGATCAGCCAGATCAAAGGCGAGTGGGATACGAAACATCCTAATCTTATTCCTTACAAAGAGTATGTGTTGACGTTGCTTCCGCATTTCGAGGAGGTAACCTTTGAACACTTCCCTAGAGAGGAGAATCAGTTGGCGGACGCGCTAGCTATGATGTCTTCTATGTTCAAAGTCAATTGGGACAACGAGGCTCCCCGGATTACCATTGAGAGGTTGGACGAACCTGCACATTATTGCGACATTGAGACTAAAGAGGCAACGGATAAACCCTGGTTTCATGAGGTGAAGAGGTATCTTGAAGCTCAGGAGTACCCCGAGGGTGCATCTGTTAATGACAACAAGTTTCTAAGAAGGTTCGCGGTGAAGTTCTTCATCAGCAATGGTATTATTTACAAGCGTAACCATGATTCAACCTTACTACAATGTGTGGATAAGAACGAAGCATAAAGGATTATGGTAGAGTTACATGAAGGAACTTTCAGAACTCATTCCAGTGGATATACCATGGCAAAGAAAATCCTTCGGGCAGGATATTTTTGGTCCACAATGGAAGCCGACTGTTATCAGCATTCTCGGATCTGTCACAAGTGCCAAGTTTATGCTGATAAGGTGCACATACCTCCAGTACCTCTGAACGTATTAACGACTCCTTGGCCCTTTGCAATGTGGGGAATTGATATGATCAGAGAGATCAGACCTACAGCGTCCAACGGGCATCGTTTCATCTTGGTAGCAATTGATTACTTCACAAAGTGGGTTGAAGCAGCTTCCTTTGCTACTGTAAACAAGAACGTCGTGGCGCGGTTCATTCGGCACAATCTGATTTGTCGATATGGTGTACCAGAGAGGATCATTACGGACAATGGTACAAATCTCAATAATAAGATGATCACCGAGCTCTACAAGCGGTTCAAGATACAACATCGTAACTCTTCTCCTTACCGGCCGAAGATGAATGGGACTGTAGAAGCGGCTAATAAAAACATCAAGAAGATTGTGCAGAAGATGACGGTGACATATAAAGATTGGCACGAGATGTTACCATTTGCTCTTCATAGGTACCGTACCTCAGCACAGACGTCAACAGGGGTAACACCCTATTCCTTGGTTTATGGCATGGAGGTTGTCTTGCCCATTGAAGTTCAGATACCCTCTCTTCGGATTATGAAGGATGCAGGTTTGAGCGAAGATGACTGGATTCATACCCGACTTGATCAGCTGAATTTAATCGACGAAAAGAGACTAACTGCTATTTATCATGGTCAAACATATCAAAAACAGATGATCAAGGCTGTGATCGGTGGGAATGAGAACTAACTGTTTTGGAATACTGGTTCGCGTTTGCGTTTGTTTTTGCAAAATGTCCCGGTAAGCAAGAGTCGCCACCGTCTTTTATTTTATCCAACAAGGAAAGGACAAAAGCACAGAAAAATTCCTTTTTTGAGATGTTTCTCGGGTTCGGAAGGTAGATTATAGAAAGGGAAGGTGTTAGCACCCTTTTTATCCGTGGTTATTCACGGTCTCTTAGGTACTTTCTCATTGCGTTTTCAAAATTTGCTTTTCTTTGTGTTTGTGGGTTTAAAAAGAGTTTTTTTTTTGTTTGAAAGGAGTGTAAGTGCAAAAAGTTTTGTTTTGTTTTAAAGGGAGCAAGTACTTAAGAACCATCTACCTACTCAAAAGGAATTAAACTGTGCAAATGTCCTTTAGACAGTGCTATCCTACTATTGAGGAATAGGTAGCACCGTCATTGGAGTTTTCGAGTCAATTCGATTAAGGGACGTGTGGTCACTAAAGCAATGTTAGGACGCCTTAGCGATAACCCTAATATCCTAGATCATTTTTCTGAGGCAACCGTTTCGAGGCAACTATGATCTTTGGACAAGAGGGCGACCTCTAAAACTTCCTATACTCAATGACCACGTTCGAGGCAACCAAGCGAGGTGTACCCTAAGAGTGCGCATGTGCGAGTGTGTTAGTTCGGTTAATTTTATTTTTACATGTCAATGGTGAGCTATGTTGATTTTAGGTTAAAGATTGATCTTGTCATGCATTGCCTAGTTATCAAACATCTAACAGTTAATATTGTGCGTAAATTAAATTGCGGGAAATTAAATCTAAGCTATTACAAGGCGTCAGGTATTTACATCGCCAAAAACAAACCCTTTAATTTAAATTGCAGAAAGTAAATAAAAGCGATAAGTAATTAAAAGTCCTATTGAAACTATTACATACTGGAAGCAATTACAATATTGGATAAAAATATGACGCGTGCGAGAAAATTAGATCGGCGCATTTTTTAGGGTTTTGACCCTTTTTTATTTAAAAAAAATATTTTTGTTATTTTTGAATTAAATGGAAATTAGATCTAGGTTAATAATTAAATTAATTAATTAATGAAAATATTTTTGGATTTTTTTATATTTAAGGAAATAAGATAAAATGATTAAAATTATTAAAAACCTAATATTCTAAATTGATTTTAATTTATTGCAAAAATGTTAAATGTTACACCTATTTAAAACTAAATAAATTATGTTAATATTTATTTACAAAATAAAATAGTGAAACTAATAAAAATAATATTTTTTATGTTTTCTGATTTATGAAGAAAATTATTATTTGGTTAGTAATTAAAAAATAACAAAACAAATAACAATAAATAAAATAAGAAAATAGTGAAAGAAAATAAAAAAAGAAGCAAACTCAGGGGGGTTTGGGCCCCAGATGGAGGGTGTGAAGAACAATTGTTTGGCCCAATTCATACAAGCCTGCATTGACTTTCCAGATTGCCCACGCGCTAGTTGACTTGGATGTATGGTGCGCCTTCAACCCTGGCCTTTGGATTTGGCCTGAAGGCCATCTGGCACGTTGATCTTTGCAAGCGCATGGTGGATCACACTTGATGAAGCACGCCTGAATACCTAGCACAAAATAATAATAAGCAATTTGGGGGACCTGGGATTCGAACCCAGGTCCCATTGGTCAAATGCCAACACGCTCACCAACCCAACCAAACTGCTTATTTGTTAGAATAATAACCACAGAATAATATATGTGAAAACAAATACTATGCCTGAAAAAAAAAAAAACCAAGCGCGAAATTATGAATGGCCCTATAAGGAAGAGGCACGTGATCGTCTTCTTCCTTGAACAACCTGGTTATTTACCTGCGGATTTCATCTGCAGCTAAATCCATGGCTCACTTCTAAAACAAATTCCTGGCCATAAAAATGCAAACTAAAACCACCAATATGTTCGTCTCTTCCTCCTGGTTTCATCCATGTCCAGTACTGGCCTTGCTTTTCCCTGCAACTAAAAACCCCAAAAACAAGAAGCACGAACCCTAGATTTGGGCATGGTGTTATAGGCTATGAAAATAAAATCAAATAGTGCAGAAAGCTTCGAAATCAAACAAGGATCAAGAATATGTCCATGGTTTATCAAAAAGATGCAAGAATGAGTGGTTTCGATTTCATGTTCAGAGCCATATTCAAGAACACTTACAGTGCTTTTCAGATGGCTTCGGGCCTTGGTTTTGGTTGCTATAGCTTCAGGAGATTGCAAGCAAGAACACCACGTTGTGATTTTGGATTGAAATGAGCCCTAAGTGTGATTTCAGTTTCCACTTTTTCAAGCTTTTTCTCCAATTTGGTTTGGCTGTTTCTTGCAGTTTCTTGGTCGTGTGTTTGTTATGCCTGGCTTGTACATGTATATTGGAAGCAATTAGGTTAAACTTTGGGCCGCCAATCCTTGTGCATTGATGATTCCAAGATATGATTTTGCCACCATTGATAAAGCTTCCATATTTGTATCAAATCTGATTTTTATGCATAATAAGGCTTGATTCGGATTTGATTGAGTGTATCTTGACAATGAAGACTTGTAATGATCAAAAGAATCTCATTCCATTAATTTTTGGATTTTATTTGAATTAATATTGATTTAAAATGAATTAAATCAATAAAAATTAAATAAAATAGAAAAATAAATGATTGGTCATGAAATTGAAGATGGGACACGTGTGTTGTGTGATAAGACTAAATCAAGTGGAAAAAAGTGGGCCCTTTTGTCAAAAATTGGAGTTTTGAGGATAGTTGACTTTTGGCAATTTTGGAAAAATGCCCAACTTCAACAATGCATAACTTCTTCAATTTTGAAATTTTGGAAGTGTTCTTAGACTTTTTAGAAACCTTGAGATGTCCTATATTCAACCCTTTTGGTCTCATCTCATTTTGATATTCCATGCTCAAGTTAGCTTTGAAAAAAAGGTGTTTTTGTTGACTTTCAAAAATGACCTATAATGTCCAAATTTGTAACTTTTTGTGAGAGTATTTCTTGATCTTGGGGTGTGAATATGGATTGTAGGAAATTTCATCCTCTTCAAAATGCGCTTTGGATAGGTCATTTCTCATAAAGTATGAGAAAGTTATGCTTGGTCAAAGTTGAGTTGACTTTTCCTACAAAACCCTAATTTAGCAACTTTTGAATCTTGATGAATCTTGAGCAATCCTTGATGAATCATGATCAACCATTGATAAAATGATGAATTATCCTTCAAAATGAGAATGTTGACAAAAAATCTTGAGGTTTGACTGTATTTGGGTCACAGTTTACTTTTGCCCTAGCACAATCGATTTTTGGACCTCTTGAGCAATTGACTGACCAAACTTCCTCTGCAAGGCTTGAAATTTGACATGGATGAACTTAAGAACATATTAGGACATCGGGGAGCACTTGAGACCATTTTGATGTGAGGACCTTGATGCAATACAAAACCCTAATTTTGAATTGACTGCCTTAGGAGATGATTTGACTGTCCAACTCTTGAGCCATCTTGAACAACTTGGAGATGATTCTTGACATGTCTTGAGAAATATGGGAGGGAAAAATTTTGGGTACAACAGTTGCCCCTGTTCAATCTTCTTAAACCTGAGGATATAGATTGGCTTTCGGGCCTTTCGTGATCCGAAGGTGGAAGATGATTGAACACTAGAGTGCCCAGAAATTTGCACTTGCATGAAGTAGTATCAGCATTGTGATGTCGGGAATGGGCTTACAGATGCCATTTGGAGATTGATGATGGGAGATGGGCTTAAAGATGTCATCCGAAGGAGTGTTGATCGCGTAAGAGATTCCTTAGCGAGAGCTTGTATACCTGTTGTTGAGGGAGATTCCGCTGGGGAATGTTGTTCTTTGTCTTAGGAGAAATAGAACTTTAGGAGCTTCGGTCGTCCGTTATTCTACTGGGGAATCATCTCTATTGAAGAGGTGAGAGTGAACTACTATCTGGTCGTAACCCAGGCTTCATAGTGATAAGACTGACTGCTATCTGGTCGTAATCTAGGCTTTACAGTGACTTACTGGGGAGATGAGATTAAACTTGCTATCCGGTCGTAATCCAGGCTTTACAATTTCTCACTTCTTATCTGGTCGAACTCCAGGCTTCAGAATAAATCAAGTGGTTATCTGGTCGCATCCGGGCTTCAACTTGAATTTAGGGCACGCTAATATCCGACCGACTCTGGGCTTCTTAGTAACTGTCCATGTAAACTGCTATTTGGTCGGAATCCAAGCTTCACAGTGCCTTGTACCGCTATCTGGTTGTAATCCAGGCTTCACGATGTGTTATACCATTATCTAGTCGAATCTAGGCTTCATGGTGTCACGTACTGCTATCTGGTCGTAACCCAGGTGTTGTACCCCAAAATTTTCCCTCCCATTCTCTCAACATTTTCTCATCACAAGGCCCTTGGGGCTCAAGATCCAATTAGGGTTTCCTAGCACTGTTGACCCAAATTAGGGTTTGTGTTTGCACAAAGATATTTTGACCTAAAATGACTAAGATGACTTTCATGCTTCATGTTGGACTCCCAAGTTTATCCATACCAAGTTTCAAGCCTTGATTCCAATCTTTGCCCAGTCAATTGGACAGTTGACCTAGAAATCAGCTGTATTGGGGAAAAAGTCAACTGTGGTCAATTGACAGTCAAACCTCATGATTTTTGACCCTCATTAACATTATGAACTCATATGAACCATTTTGTCAAGTTTGGATCATAATTCCACAAGAAATTTGATCAAATCACCAAAAGGGCAAAATGGTCATTTTTAGGGTTTTGACTGCACAAAGGCAATTTTTGACTGTTTGACCTAGCCAATGGCAAACCAAGCTCACATATGGACTCAAGGACCCAATGGAATTGTCTTGACATACTCCACAAGTTCAAAAGATTCCAAATGCACAAGATTGACAGTTGAATTTTCCAGTCAATTGATCAATTTTTGACTGTATACTGAAAAGTTAAACTTTGACTTTTTGGTCAAAATCAAGTGTCAAGGCTCATTTTTCATCAAAACATGCCAAATCATGAAACTTGTTCATCAAGAAATCCAAAATCACAAATTAGGGTTTGAAATGAAGATTTTTCATAACTTAGAATTTTTCTAAGTTATGAAAAACCCTAATTTTTTCCTAACTTTGTCCCACTTTCTCATCAAGATGCATTTGGATTCAAGGAAAAGTCAAAACATAAAAGTTGTAGTCCATTGCAAAATCTACATCTTTGATTCACAAAGTTTCCTCAAAAAAAGCTTGTAGCTCAAGTTACAATTTTTGGAACAAGGGTACCAAACCATTCTTAACTTAGAAAAATTTTGACCTATTTTAGGCAGGATTTTTGCCTAACTTCATGGAAACTTTTCACATGCTTCCACTTGGAATTTCAACTTGCATTACAAAGATGGATTGAAGTACACATTACAAGCTTTCCAAAATGTCCAAGAACTCATCAAACAACCTTGTGGTTAGGGAGAATCGAATTTGGCAATATAAGCAAAACTCACTTTGCTCATGGCCAATTTTCATGTTCATACACTTGTGCCATTTTGAACTCAGCTTGCATTCCTTGATTATAGGTCCTATATCCCATTTGCACTCAATAATTTAATGCTAACCCATTGTGCCAAGACCTTATTTTATGTTTTCAGGCATTGTATGCAAAATTAAGCCATAAGTAGAAAAAGCAAATTATCCATTTTAGAAAAGTTGAACTTTATGTCAAATGCAAATCCAAGAAGCATAGGCACAATATTTTGAGCTAGTATTTTGTACAAAAATCACTCTAACCAAGACTAATGTATGCAGCATAGATTGGGGGCCTGTACAAGCTAGAAAGACCAAGTTGATTTTCTTGCTTAAAGTTGAAGTAACATTGCATAACAACTCCCAACTCTCATTCCTGTCAACAAGAGCTTAAGCAAAGATTGTGAACACTTTCAAAACACCAACCCTGACCTGAAACATAAGCCAACCACTTCCAATACCTTCTCAAACACAGAACCACCATAAAACTGCAAAAATAGGGCATAAGCTGCAGTTGGACTTCCATAGTTCATTCCACTTGTGCATTCTTGCTAAGACTTGTTCAAACACATCCCACACCATCCCTTGAAACTGTTCCAAGCCCTAAACACGACCTGTAACACCCCTAGCTAACATCACCATTTCCATATTTTCTGTTTTGCAGTTGAAGTGTCATAACACGACTCATTTGGTTTTGAAGCAAACTAAAGGTTGGAATAGCATCCTGGGACATCAAGGAAGCTATACAAATCATTACCTTGCCTTGTAAGCATCTCCATTGTTGCACACGTTTCCAACTGAACAGGTAAGTTCATGAACTCTTATCTCTCTATCTAGGCATAGTTAGGTTTAGATTTGTGAAGAAATTATGTCACATTCATAGCCCTGAACATGCCCATATCATTAGTTTTCATTTATGTTATGTGTGCTTAGAGAATTTTAAGTCTGAACACTGAATAAAAACTAGGTCAGGAATTGGGGGAGAAGAAATTCTCTCTCATTTCTGAGAGTTAGGATGAGTTCTTTATATGTCCAGAATCGTGGTTTGATGCTCTACATTTCTTGTGTTGTGAGTTTGTGCTAAAAATCAGGGAATCTGGAGATAGCAAACACGTGTTTTTGTTGAACAGAAATGCTGGAGGTTGAAGAAGACAGGGTCTTGGGCTGGGCTTGAGATTTGTCTTTTCTTTTCACACCACTGTATTGCACATGCACCCCCCTGGCCCATTTTGAAATTTACTTGTTATTTTCCATTTTTTCTTTTTTGATTTTGTTTCCATATTTTTATTTAAATCATAAAAAACATAAAAAAAAACATTTTTTCCATATTTATTGCATTTATTTTGATATTTATTTGACTTTAGTAAGTTTTGTAGATAAATAAATAAATATACCTTTATTTTAAAAATACAAAAGTAAGACAAACATACTTTATTTCTTTTTTATTTTTATTTTTATGTTATCTCTTGAAAACCTCTTATAATAAAAATATATTTTTTCCATAATATTAAACATTTTATTTTTGTACATATAATACATATTTAATAAATAAAGTAAAATACTTATACATATTTATTAATATATTTAGAAAAATACAAAGAATTAATACATTTTTGTTTTTATTAATATTTTGACCTCAAAAATACTTTTTATATAAAATATCTTCTTTTATTTATTTTTTGTAAATAATTAATAAATATTGCATATATCATACAATAAATACTTTTATTTGTAAAAATTAGGGTTTTTGCCCTAAATGCATAAAAATACCAAAAATTAATTGATTTTATTTTTGCTTATTTGATACATGATAAATACTTTTTTACATACATATGAAAAACCTTTTTTTTGCATTTTTGCATATTTATCTTATTTTTATTTGAATATTGTGTAAATAAATACCTTGCAAAATTCCAAGTTTGATGTAATAGTCTAAGGTTTTAATTTTTGTCAAAATACCCCCATTTGAACATTTGTACCCCCCTTCCCATATATTGTGTTGTAATAACTTAGGAACTTTATTTTTCGCACTTTAAAGCTTTCTAATTATGCCATGTTAGAATTAGGGTTTGTATGCAAATCAATTAACCAAAAATAGTTGGACCTAAATTCAAGATAAACAAGCATGAAAATGGACAACACCAATCACACTTGCACCCCTAGGGTATTCCACTTGTTGCCTTCAATAATTGGCCATATTGCATGTTAAGTCTCTTTAGGAAAAACAAAACAAATCAAATGATCATAGTCCCTCGATGACGCTTTCGAAAGTTGCCTAAAAAATGATCAAGTCCCTCAAAGGAAAAATTGCCCAAAGATACTTGGCACCATTGCAATCATGGTCTAAACGATGATCCATGCCCGTCCCTTTCACATCCTAACACAAGATTGTCCACCAAATGCAATGGTGGAACAAAATTGTTAAAAGGGTTAAAACATAGCAAAGATCTTTGAGAAATTTAGGGTAGATAGCTCTTGATTACTTGCCCCCTTGCAAAACAAAAACACTTGCCTATTTTTCAAACCACATATCACTACACTTTCAAAATAACTTTCAAAAACATTGAAACCCTTTTCAAAAGACATACACCTTTGTATACATCCCAACATGGATCATTACAAAGGTTGCCACCACATTGGCCTCTTTTCAAAACATTTTTAAAACCCACATACAAAGCACCATTTCAAACAATTGAAAATCAAGGCAAGTTGATCTAAGCAAGTAACTAAGAGCCCATGGATAACCATGGATAGAAAGGGTGCTAATACCTTCGCTTTCTATAATCTACTCCCCGAACCCAAGAAAACATCTCAAAGGTTTTTGCTGTGCTTTTTAACCTTTCCTTAGGATAAAATAAAAAGTCGGTGGCGACTCTTGCTCAACCGAAACATTTGCGAAAACAAACGCAAAACCCTAGTCAGTTCTCCCACCGTATCACAGAACTGGCGACTCTGCTGGGGATAAATTTAAAAGTGGAGTAACCTTAGGGCTTAGATCACCCTCTTGCATGACTAATTGTTTGTTTTGATTGCTTTATATCTTGGTTCTCTTGTTTGGGTTTACAATCCTACACCCGGATTTTGGGAAACATTCATAGATAGCAATACGTTGTGGAAACTGTGCGGGGTATACCGACACGGTCGAAGCAATAGCTATATTAGTGCGACATATTTGTGAGTACCGGTAACCCTTGAGTTCAATCAAGGAGAGTACGGGGCCGCTGAGTGATGTCACCAAGCACTAATGACCTAGAACCTTACTTGACCATCTTGGCCTTTCATTAGGGGTAGTGAGATGACCGGCTTTGGTGCAGTCCGAAGTTGGTAGATACTCGATACTACACTCATTGAGTGTTGTTTTCTTGGAATATTTTGGTCGCTAGTTAAGTGGCTAAACCAAAACAATGAACAATGAAAACAATCCAGTGATATTGAGCTCCTTAGAACCCGGTTACTACTTATAGGACAGGTTTTTAAGCCAACTACACTCAAGTGGGTACTTACCTATGAAACCCCATGCAAGCCTGAAACTAGAGTTTGGTGTGAATTGCTTGTACATATGTTGGTGCATACATCATGAACATCATAAAGCATCATATGCATTTACTAACCACTTCAAGGGTTTAGATCTCCATCTTTGTTCTTGTTTTGTAGGTCATGGAAATTCCTCGCAGAAAAACCATCCAAGTCAACCTTGTGAGAATCCCTCCTCAACTCAAGGAGCTCACATCAAGAATTCCGGAAAGCTCTCCCTTCAGTGAAAGACATGGTAGACTGCTCAGCTTAGTCAACACCAACATTGAACAGGACATGATGAAAGTGCTATTCCAGTTCTTTGACCCTCTTCACCACTGTTTCACTTTCCCCGACTACCAGTTGGTGCCCACTTTGGAGGAATTTTCTCAACTCCTGAGAATTCCTATCCTTAATCAACTACCTTTCAACGGTACGGAAAAGGAACCAAAGCCTGAAGATGTTGCTCGAGCATTACATCTACAGCCATCTGACATCAAGGGGCATTGGGAAACTAGAAGCGGTGTCAAAGGCTTCTTAGCAAAATTCTTGTTTGAAAAGGCACAAGAGTGTTGGAATTCATTGGACCTACAAGCCTTTGAAGAGATTGTGGCACTCCTTATCTATGGGTTGGTCCTGTTCCCAAATCCTGACCAGCTGGTAGAGGTCAACACCGTCAAAATCTTCTTGTCCAGAAATCCAATACCAACATTGCTTGGGGATATCCTTCACTCATTTTACACACGAACAATGAGAAAGAGGGGTGTTCTCATGTGTTGTACTCCTCTCCTTGCAAGGTGGTTTATTTCGCACCTTCCACAATCTGTCTTGAAGAATGACCAAGGCTCAAGGTGGTCCCAACGGTTGATGACTCTTACTCACTCTGATGTACATTGGTGTTCTCGGTCCAGAGAAAATGTCATCATCGTCGATCGTTGTGGAGAGTTCCCTAATGTTCCATTACTTGGCATTAGAGGGGGGATTACCTACAACCCTTGTCTAGCTTTGAGGCAATTTGGATATGCACGGAGGGATGGCCCTCACGACATGTTGATTCCTGACCTAGTTTTTAACTTCGACAACGATGCGCAAGGACTTCGCCAAAGGTTCATCAGAGCTTGGAGGATGCCCAACAAGGTTGACAGCAAGACACTGGGGCACAAGAATTCCATCCCTCTTGAGCCTTATCTCAAGTGGGTACGAACCAGAGCCCAGAGTTTAATGATGCCTTATCCTCATGTTCTCCCTGTGATTAAAGAGCCCGTCAAGGAAGGAGAGGTTCCCTACACCATCCTACATCCTGACATGCCTACATCGTGGGAGGAGATGCAGAAGAGTTGGATCCAACTCAAGGAGGAACGGAACACTTTTGAAGCCAGCTTCTACGCCAGCGAGAAGAAGGTTCTAGAGCTCACCCTCCGACTCCATGAGCAAGAGGCCCTCAACACCTACATCGCACCAAAGAGGATGCGCAACGTCTTTTTACCTTGAGAAGTTGTTTTTGTAATATTTGGCCCATGGGGCATTTATGTACTAACAGATTTCTTCTTATTAATATGACGTGCGTTCTTTTTGTCTGCAACAATTGTGAATTTATAAAATCCTTGAATGCATTGCATAGATAGCATCTCATGCATCATGTGCATAACATGTACCCTTTTTCCTACAGGTTGCTTAATCTTCTTCGCTGTTTATTTTGAACAGTCATCATGAATCCTAAATCATCCAGTGAACAAGCTATCAAGGCCCTCTAGGCCCAGAACGCCCAGTTTCAAGAGATGGTCATGAGCTTGGCCCAAGGTCAACAAGAGTTAAAGGCTCTGCTCCTAAAGAAGAAGAAGAAGAAGAAGAGGACTGCGTTATTCAACACTGGACGCAGGTTTGGGAATACACTCCATAATGAGGCTGATCAAGCTACTTCCTCTGCAGAGAAAGACAGTCCCCAAGGGGGAGGGGCTCCTAGTCCTGCAGTCTCTGACAACGAGACGGATTACAATGACGAACAATACCCTCCTGCTGCTGACAGATACAAGCAATTAGAGGACTGCTTGAGTACCATGGAGATTCAAAATGTGTCGGGGCTGGATTTCGGAGATTTAGGTCTATCTTCTGGGGTGGTAATCCCACACAAGTTCAAGGCGCCTGCCTTTGCAAAATACGACGGGGCTTCCTGTCCAAAGCTGCATCTCAGATCGTACGTAAGGAAGATCCAACCTTACACGGCAGACAAAAACCTCTGGATCCATTTCTTCCAAGATAGCCTTTCGTGGTCACAACTTGAGTGGTTCTATCAGCTAGATGGAACCAGTATCCGACATTGGGAAGATTTGGCTACCGCATTTTATAGATAATATCAATACAATTCTGACCTCGCTCCTACGCGTACCCAACTTCAGGGTATGTCACTAGGAACGGGCGAAGGATTCAAAGAATATGCGCAAAAATGGAGAGATTTGGCTGGCAGGGTGCAGCCTCCTCTGACTGACCGTGAACTGGTTGACATGTTTCTAGGGACCTTGTCTGGTCCATTCTTCAATCATCTGGTTGGTAATTCCTCCGCTGGGTTTACGGATTTGATCCTGACGGGTGAAAGGATAGAAGCTGGCATCAGGTCAGGAAAGATACAGAAAGGCACCTCCGCAAGTATTGAGAAGAAACCTTTCAAGAAGGAAGCTAGTGCCGTCTATGGTCCTAGAAGACAAGTTAAGCCAGAACGCCGCCAAGCCGTCAATGCCTTGGTAATTTCAAAACCTGTTGCTGCTCCTCAGCAGTAAAATCAACAAAGGGGTGAGAGGCCCAAAAGGCAATACACTCGGCTGAGTATGACCCTGTCACAAATCTTACCGCAACTGCTATCAACCAACTTGGTGACCACCAGAGAAGCTCCGAAGGTCGTGAATACTGCATCTCCTAAGTATAACCCAAATGCCCGTTGTGCTTATCACTTTGATAGCCCCGGGCATACTACTGATGATTGCTGGGCCCTGAGAAATAAGGTTCAAGACCTTATTGATGCGAAGGAAATTCAGTTTGAGGCGCCTGAGAGGCCAAATGTTGTAACTGCTCCTATGCCCCAGCATAGAGTAAATGCCGTCGAGGAAGATTTGTATGCTGTTTCGGTGAATGATGTTGCTACCCCTCTATTGACTGTTAAGAGGAACCTACTGCTAGCCGGTTTATTTCCGGGTTGTAGCAAGGGTTGCCTCCTGTGTGCTGTTACCCCTACCGGTTATCCGCTGCTGAAGTCAGGCATCCAAAGCCTGATGGATAGCAAGGAGATTCTGTTCAAGAAGACCGTTGTTCCATTTGTTTCCACTGAAGAAGTATCTGTCGTCACAATTTTGAACAATCCTACCAAGGCTCCCCCAAGGAAGCCAGTCAAAATTATGTCTGTTGCACCCATTACCATTACTGTTCCGGGGCCCCTCCCCTATGAATCTGACAAGGCTGTCCCATGGCACTATGGGGCAGACGTGTATGTGCTTGGAGTGAAGTAGGAGTTCAACACCGGTACCAGTATCAGTAACATCACTGGTCCCGCCAAGATTACTCGCAGTGGCAGGCTCTTCTCGCCTGACATTGCACCACCAGTTATCCGAAAACCTCTTATCATCACACCCGCAAGTGTGCATGTTCCAAATCAAGTTCCTGTGTCTACTACTGCCGCCGAGTCCTCTGATGCTCGGGACAAAGGAGTTACTACCGATTTGCCTGCCCGGACAGAGGCACCAAAAAAGACCACTGTTGAAGCCTCCCAGCAAGAGATGGAGGAAATCCTTAAAATCATTAAAAAGAGTGAATTCAATGTCGTTGAACAGCTGAGGCATACCCCCTCCAAGATCTCTATGCTATCATTGCTGCTGTGCTCAGAGGCCCACGCCAAGGCCCTGATTTCATTTCTGAAAACGGCCCATGTGCCACAAGAGACATCTGCAGATCAATTCACTGACTGTGTGGCTAATTTGACCGCTGACAATGGTTTGGGTTTCTCGGATGCCGACCTGACCGCCAAGGGAAAAAACCACAATGATGCCCTGCATGTCTCCATAGAATGCAGGGGCACTACTCTCGCACACGTGTTGGTGGACACCGGTTCTTCCCTGAATGTATTGCCCAAGAAGGCCTTAGATCGGTTGGATTGTGAGGGCCTGGAATTGAAACCTAGTAACATCATTGTTAGAGCCTTCGACGGTTCTAAGAGGATGGTGCATGGTGAGGTAGACATTCCTATTCGTGTGGGTTCCCAAGTCTTTGACTCAACGTTCTATGTGATGGATATTCGTCCATCTTATTCCTGTCTACTGGGACGACCTTGGATTCACAAGGATGGGGCTCTAACATCCACTCTACACCAGAAGCTCAAATACCCTGTCAAAGGGAAGATTGTTACTGTGCAGGGTGAGGAGGAATACATGGTTAGTCACCTGAATTCATTCCGGTATATCGAGATGGACGGGGAGTTTATTGAAACCCCCTTTCAACATTTTGAGGAGGTACCTCCAACATTGGCGTCAGCTGAGACAGTGGTTGAAGAAGACTTTCCTTTGAAGATGGCTTCCTTGAAGGATGCCCAGGATGTGATCGAGAAAGGCAAGTGCGCAAACTGGGGTCAACTTCCTGACTTCACTCAAAAGACCGACAAGTTTGGGTTGGGCTTCACTGCAGAGGCTCAGAGGGTTGTTCGCAAAGAAAGGATCAGAAAGCCTCCGGTGTTCATCACCAACCCAAGAGTGAACGCTATTGAGGATGACGTAGAGGAAGCGGAATTTGACAGTTGGATCTATCCAACAACCAATAACGGACCAAGCAACTGGACGGCAAAAGATTTTATACCTATTACTTTTATCACGCAGTAATGAACTCTTTTGTTTTCAATTTGTAACAAACAATATGTTGAAACTTTTATTGGCTCGGTGTCCTACCCGGGGCACCGTGGCTCCATTTGTGAGGGCTTTTTGTATGACATTTCCATATATCATTAATCAAAACATTGGTCGTTGTTGCATTTCAAATCTTGTGCTCTTTTTCTTTCTTTGTTATATATTGCAAAACAACTATATTTACACACACTCACTTATACAGGTTCCAATCCACTCTGGATCTCACTGGTAACGGCTCTGCTACCGCCAGTTATGACTTCGAAAATTCGATCAACTTGGCCGAAGACGAAGGTGAAGATGATTGTGAAGTGCCTGGTGAACTCGCAAGACTGCTACTCCAGGAAGAGAGGGCCATTCAGCCGCATGAAGAGCCATTGGAAACGATAAACCTGGGTACTGAGACAGATAGAAAAGAAGTCAAGATTGGTGCCAATCTAGGGCTCAGCGTGAAGCAACGATTGATTCAGATGCTGCATGATTACATGGAAATCTTTGCTTGGTGTTACGAAGACATGCCTGGTTTGGATGCCGACATTGTGGTTCATCACCTGCCTACCAAGGAAGACTGCCCTCCGGTAAAACAGAAGGTCCGCCGCATGCGCCCAGAAATGTCCGAGAAAATCAAAGCTGGGGTTATGAAACAATTTGATGCCAGGTTTCTAGCAGTGACTTCTTATCCTCAATGGGTGGCCAACGTGGTTCCAGTGCCAAAGAAAGATGGTAAAGTCAGAATGTGTGTTGACTACAGGGATTTGAACAGGGCCAACCCTAAGGACGATTTCCCTCTGCCTCACATCGACGTTCTGGTTGACAATACTGCTCAACACAAGGTGTTCTCCTTCATGGATGGTTTTTTCGGGTATAATCAGATCAAGATGGCTCCTGAAGATATGGAAAAGACTACCTTTGTTACTCAGTGGGGCACCTTCTGCTACAAGGTCATGCCATTCGGGTTGAAAAATGCTGGGGCAACCTACCAACGTGCCATGGTTGCTTTATTTCATGACATGATCCACCATGAGATTGAAGTATACGTCGATGATATGATTGCAAGGTCCCAAACTGAGGAAGAACACCTTGACCATCTGCGGAAGCTGTTTGACCGACTGAAGTTGTACAAGCTGAGGTTGAACCCAAACAAATGCACCTTTGGGGTGAGGTCTGGAAAATTGCTAGGTTTCATTGTAAGCGATAAAGGTATTCAAGTGGACCCTGCCAAGGTGAAAGCCATACAAGAGATGCCGACTCCCAAGACAGAGAAAGAAGTCAGAGGCTTTCTAGGACGACTGAATTACATTGCCCGATTCATCTCGCATCTAACTGCTACCTGTGAGCCAATCTTCAAATTGCTGAAGAAAGATCAAGTAGTACGTTGGAATGATGAATGTCAGGCCGCTTTCGAAAAGATAAAAGAGTATCTCCAAGAACCACCCATTCTTATGCCACCAGTGGAAGGGAGACCTCTAATACTATACTTGACAGTACTTGACAACTCAATGGGGTGTATGCTGGGGAAGCATGACGAGTCTGGCCGAAAAGAGCACGCTATTTATTACCTGAGCAAAAAGTTTACCGACTGTGAGACTCGGTACTCACTTCTCGAGAAAACTTGATGCGCTCTGGTATGGGCTGCTCGCCGGCTGAGACAGTATATGTTGACTCACACTACTCTGTTGATTTCAAAAATGGATCCAATCAAGTACATATTCGAAAAGCCCGCTCTGTCCGGAAGAATAGCAAGATGGCAAATGATCTTGACGGAATACGACATCCAATACACAACTCAAAAAGCAATCAAGGGAAGTGTATTGGCAGACCATTTGGCACACCAACCTGTAGACGATTACCAATCATTGAACTTCGAATTTCCAGACGAAGATATCATGGTAGTAACTGATTGTGAAGTACCTGGACCGGATGAAGGACCTGAGGAAGGATCCCGATGGTCTATGCATTTTGACGGAGCCTCGAACGCTTTGGGTAACGGCATCGGCGCCGTGATTATATCCCCTAAAGGTACTCATACTCCACTCACCGCCCGGTTGTGTTTCAACTGCACCAACAACATGGCAGAATATGAGGCATGTATTATGGGTCTTCAAGCTGCAATTGACTTAAGGGTCAAGTTTCTGAGTGTCTTCGGAGATTCCGCTCTCGTGATCAATCAGATCAAAGGCGAGTGGGATACGAAACACCCAAATCTTATTCCTTACAAGGAGTATGTGTTGACTTTGCTTCCACACTTTGAAGAGATAACTTTTGAACACTTCCCAAGAGAGGAGAATCAGTTAGCGGACGCAATAGCTACAATGTCTTCAATGTTCAAAGTCAAATGGGACAACGAGGCTCCCCGGATCATTATCTGGATATTGGACGAACCTGCATACTGCTGCGATCTCGAGGCCGAAGAGGTAACCGAAAAACCCTGCTATCATGAGGTGAAGAGATATTTGGAAGCTCAAGAATACCCCGAAGGCGCATCGGTCAATGACAAGAAGTTCCTGAGAAGGTTTGCGGCAAAATTCTTCCTCAGCAACGGCATTCTCTACAAATGAAACCATGATTCAACTTTACTGCGTTGTGTGGATAAGGTTGAAGCAGAGAAGATCATGGTAGAACTACATGAAGGTACATTCGGAACACATTCCAGTGGACACACCATGGCAAAGAAAATCCTTCGGGCAGGATATTTCTGGTCCACAATGGAAGCCGACTGTTACCAACATTCTCGAACTTGTCATAAATGCCAGATCTATGCTGATAAGCTGCATATCCCTCCGGTTCCTCTGAATGTCCTAACGGCACCTTGGCCTTTTGCAATGTGGGGCATTGATATGATCGGCGAGATCCGACCGACGGCATCCAACGGGCACCGCTTCATCTTGGTAGCAATTGATTACTTCACGAAGTGGGTAGAAGCAGCTTCCTATGCCACCGTAACCAAGAGTGTCGTGGCACGTTTCATTCGGCATAACCTGATCTGTCGGTACGGCGTCCCGGAAAGGATCATTACGGACAATGGTACCAATCTTAACAACAAGATGATCACTGAGCTCTGCGAGCAATTCAAGATACAACACCACAACTCTTCTCCTTACCGACCGAAGATGAATGGAGCTGTCGAAGCGGAAAATAAAAACATCAAGAAAATTGTGCAGAAGATGACAGTGACCTACAAAGATTGGCACGAAATGTTACCATTTGCTCTTCATGGGTACCGTACCTCAGCAAGGACGTCAACCGGGGCAACTCCTTTTTCCTTGGTCTATGGCATGGAGGCAGTCTTGCCAATTGAAGTCCAGATACCCTCTCTCCGGATAATGAAGGATGCAGACTTGAGTGAAGATGACTGGATCCAGACTCGACTTGATCAATTAAACCTAATTGACGAAAAGAGACTCACCGCTATCTGTCATGGTCAGACGTACCAAAAACGGATGATCAGGGCATTTAACAAGAAAGTCAGACCCCAAGAGTACCAAGTTGGGGACCTGGTAATCAAACGCATCATCCTTCCTCAAAGTGATCCCAGGGGAAAATGGACCCCTACTTACGAAGGGTCATTTGTGGTTAAACATGTGTTCTCCGGAGGAGCCATGATTCTAACCACCATGGATGGTGACGACCTTCCTCACCCCGCCAATGCAGACATAGTAAAAAGATACTATGCATGAATAAAAGACCCGCTAGGTCGACATACCTAGGCAAAAATAAGGGATGAAATGAAAAGAATCTGTACACTCGGCAAGTCGAAAACCTGAAAAGGCGGCTTGGGCAAAAATGGGTATCCCGGTGGACTGAAAACCCGAAAGGGCGGTCCAGGCAAAAGTTAGGGATAAAGCGTAACACTATGTCTCATTGGATCATCTTGAATCCAGAATCCGGCATCAACTATTGGGCTCAGACTTCGGCATCTATCAATCAGCTTCATCTTCAACTAAGCAGCAAAGTGATGAGACACTTGAAGACATAAAGGCAATAGTTGAGTTGGAACCCAGTGGGAATATTGTTCACATAGCTGTTTTGTTTCCTTTTCAAAATTGTATAAACTTTATGTTATTCGGCGGTGTTCTCTTACTAGGACGTCAGCCTCTTGTATAAAAACGCCTATTTACAGGCAAATTTCAAAATCAATACAAGTTCACTTTTCCAAACAAATTGCCCATTGTTTTTCCTTTTTCCGTTTTATCTTGCGGAGAACGTCCAATGTTCATTTTCGATATATGAATTTGACATTAAGTTGCTAATTCATAAATGCTTGCATGCGAAACAAAAGACTGATTACAGGTGACATCATAAACAGGGGTAATATAGAGTTGTCCAGGCAGTCTAGTTGCTCTGGCCGCCAAGGTACCAAGGTAGATTCAACTGAAGAATGTGACCAAGTTACCTCAACTCCCCACAGAGTAAGACAAGATTCAGCAATACTCTCCCCAGGAAGAGTTAGTCTATCATCAGCCCTACAATAGGCACCCTGTTCCCCTAGCAAGTCAGCAATACTCTCCTCCAGCAGAGTTAGTCTACGGTCAGCCTAAAGGAAGTTGGGTATCCCCAGAAGATATCAATATTCCCCAGCGGAGTATAGGCATTCCTCAGCAAGCATCCCCGGTAGTCTTGATCTAAGATTGTTCCCCGGCGGAATACAGGCACCCCAGTGGAACCATTTTTCAGTACAGTCTGAAAGTTTCCCCAGGAAAATTGGAATCCATATCCCCAGCAGGTCTTGAAGCTTATCCCCAGTAGATTCTGGAAGCTCATCCCCTGTAGAGTACGGACGTCTCTCCTGGGCTCTATTCAAAGTTATTCCTCACAAGGGCTTATAACTGGGTTATCCTCAGCTAATTACCATGGGAGATCGCCCTCGACGAAGTTCTTCCTATCCCCAGCGGAGTTCATCAAAGTTCCCCAACTTAACTTATCAACAGAACCCCCAGCGGAGTTTATCATTGTTATCCCCAGCGGAGTCCATCATTGAAATCCTCAGCGGAGCTCTCATCAAAACTTCAGCGAAGTATCTCTTCCCACAGAGTAATTCCCCTCAGAGTAATCTCTCCAACAAGCTTATTCCCCAACGGAGTCATCTTCTCCTACCGGTGTATTCTTGCAACCATCATCCCTAGCGGAAATGAAGAATTCTACTCTTCAACGTCAGCCCAGGATTTAATTCCCCGGCCGGTCGTCAAGGATTTATTTTCCTAGACGAAAAATACGCTCATAAACATTTCACATTTCATACATCTTGCTTACATACGTGATAAAGTGCATACGACACTATCTCATTTTGAACATCATGACATCATGCATTTCATACATCATGACATTGCATACAACTGATGTTTTTCCTTTTCAGCGAAAAAGACAATCCAAAATACGACCACCTTCAACTGTCACAATTCCAGATTCGATTCCTGTATCTAGCCAGGGCACATCTGTGAGTGATCAGTTTCCAGATTCGATTCCTGTATCCAGCCAGGGCACATCTGAAGAAATTCCAGATTCGATTCCTGTATCCAGCCAGGGCATATCTGTTGACGACTAATTCCAGATTCGATTCCTGTATCCAGCCAGGGCACGTCTGAAGAGTTTGAAGATTCGATTCCTGTATCCAGCCAGGGCATATCTGTTGACGACTAATTCCAGATTCGATTCCTGTATCCAGCCAGGGCACATCTGAAGAAATTCCAGAATCGATTCCTGTATCCAGCCAGGGCATATCTGTTGACGACTAATTCCAGATTTGATTCATGTATCCATCCAGGGCACGTCTGAAGAGTTTGAAGATTCGATTCCTGTATCCAGCCAGGGCATATCTGTTGACGACTAATTCCAGATTCGATTCCTGTATCCATCCAGGGCACGTCTGAAGAGTTTGAAGATTCGATTCCTGTATCCAGCCAGGGCATATCTGTTGACGACTAATTCCAGATTCGATTCCTGTATCCAGCCAGGGCACATCTGAAGAAATTCCAGATTCGATTCCTGTATCCAGCCAGGGCATGTCTGTTGACGACTAATTCCAGATTCGATTCCTGTATCCAGCCAGGGCACGTCTAAAGAGTTTGAAGATTCGATTCCTGTATCCATCCAGGGCATATCTGTTGACGACTAATTCCAGATTCGATTCATGTATCCAACCAGGGCACGTCTGAAGAGTTTGAAGATTCGATTCCTGTATCCAGCCAGGGCATATCTGTTGACGACTAATTCCAGATTCGATTCCTGTATCCAGCCAGGGCACATCTGAAGAGTTTGAAGATTCGATTCCTGTATCCAGCCAGGGCATATTTGTTGACGACTAATTCCAGATTCGATTCTTATATCCAGCCAGGGCACATCTGAAGAGTTTGAAGATTCGATACCTGTATCCAGCCAGGGCATATCTGTGAGCAACCGATTATAGACTCGACACCTGTATCTAGCCAGGGCATATCTGTGAGCAACCGATTATAGACTCGACACCTGTATCTAGCCAGGGCATGTCTGCATGAAGAGATTGAAGATTAACACCTGTAACAAGCCAGGAAAACATCTGTCTTTCTCAAAGTACGCAAGTTCTCGCTAAGGAATCTCTTATGCGACCAACACTTCCGACTGGCATCTATAAGCCCATTCCCGACAAGTTTCTGTCACGCCTTCAGATGGCATCTATAAGCCCATCTCCCTATCCACCATCTCTCTAAATGGCATCTATAAGCCCATTCCCAGCATCACATTGCTGATACTCCAACATGCGAGTGCAAATTTCAGGGCACTCTAGTGTCCAATCTCCTTTTACCCTCGAGTTACGAAAGGCAAACTTGCCAATCTAACTCTTCAGGTTCAAGAAGATTGAACAGGGGCAACTGTTGTACCCCAAAATTTGCCCTCCCATTCTCTCAACATTTTCTCATCACAAGGCCCTTGGGGCTCAAGATCCAATTAGGGTTTCCTAGCACTGTTGACCCAAATTAGGGTTTGTGTTTGCACAAAGATATTTTGACCTAAAATGCCTAAGATGACTTTAATGCTTCATGTTGGACTCCCAAGTTTATCCATACCAAGTTTCAAGCCTTGATTCCAATCATTGCCCAGTCAATTGGACAGTTGACCTAGAAATCAACTGTATTGGGGAAAAAGTCAACTGTGGTCAATTGACAGTCAAACCTCATGATTTTTGACCCTCATCAACATTATGAACTCATATGAACCATTTTGTCAAGTTTGGATCACAATTCCACAAGAAATTTGGTCAAATCACCAAAAGGGCAAAATGGTCATTTTTAGGGTTTTGACTACACAAAGGCAATTTTTGACTGTTTGACCTAGCCAATGGCAAACCAAGCTCACATATGGACTCAAGGACCCCATGGAATTGTATTGACATACTCAAAAAGTTCAAAATATTCCAAATGCACAAGATTGACAGTTGAATTTTCCAGTCAATTGATCAATTTTTGACTGTATACTGAAAAGTCAAACTTTGACTTTTTGGTCAAAATCAAGTGTCAAGGCTCATTTTTCATCAAAACATGCCAAATCATGAAACTTGTTCATCAAGAAATCCAAAATCACAAATTAGGGTTTGAAATGAAGATTTTTCATAACTTAAAATTTTTCTAAGTTATGAAAAACCCTAATTTTTTCCTAACTTTGTCCCACTTTCTCATCAAGATGCATTTGGATTCAAGGAAAAGTCAAAACATAAAAGTTGTAGTCCATTTCAAAATCTAAAGCTTTGATTCATAAAGTTTCCTCAAAAGAAGCTTGTAGCTCAAGTTACAATTTTTGGAACAAGGGTACCAAACCATTCTTAACTTAGAAAATTTTTGACCTATTTTAGGCAGGATTTTTGCCTAACTTCATGGAAAGTTTTCACATGCTTCCACTTGGAATTTCAACTTGCATCACAAAGATGGATTGTAGTACACATTCCAAGCTTTCCAAAATGTCCAAGAACTCATCAAACAACCTTGTGGTTAGGGAGAATCAAATTTGGCAATATAGGCAAAACTCACTTTGCTCATGGCCAATTTTCATGTTCATACACTTGTGCCATTTTGAACTCAGCTTGCATTCCTTGATTACAGGTCCTATATCCCATTTGCACTCAATAATTTAATGCTAACCCATTGTGCCAAGACCTTATTTTATGTGTTCAGGCATTGTATGCAAAATTAAGCCATAAGTAGAAAAAGCAAATTATCCATTTTAGAAAAGTTGAACTTTATGTCAAATGCAAATCCAAGAAGCATAGGCACAATCTTTTGAGCTGGTATTTTGTACACAAATCACTCTAACCAAGACTAATGTATGCAGCATAGATTGGGGGCCTGTACAAGCTAGAAAGACCAAGTTGATTTTCTTGCTTAAAGTTAAAGTAACCTTGCATAACAACTCCCAACTCTCATTCCTGTCAACAAGAGCTTAAGCAAAGATTGTGAACACTTTCAAAACACCAACCCTGACCTGAAACACAAGCCAACCACTTCCAATACCTTCTCAAACACAGAACCACCATAAAACTGCAAAAACAGGGCATAAGCTGCAGTTGAACTTCCATAGTTCATTCCACTTGTGCATTCTTGCTAAGACTTGTTCAAACACATCCCACACCATCCCTTGAAACTGTTCCAAGCCCTAAACACGACATGTAACACCCCTAGCTAACATCACCATTTCCATATTTTATGTTTTGCAGTTGAAGTGCCATAACACGACTCATTTGGTTTTGAAGCAAACTAAAGGTTGGAATAGCATCCTGGGACATCAAGGAAGCTATACAAATCATTACCTTGCCTTGTAAGCATCTCTATTGTTGCACACGTTTCCAACTGAACAGGTAAGTTCATGAACTCTTATCTCTCTATCCAGGCATAGTTAGGTTTAGATTTGTGAAGAAATTATGTCACATTCATAGCCCTGAACATGCCCATATCATTAGTTTTCATTTATGTTATGTGTGCTTAGAGAATTTTAAGTCTGAACACTGAATAAAAACTAGGTCAGGAATTGGGGGAGAAGAAATTATCTCTCATTTCCGAGAGTTAGGATGAGTTCTTTATATGTCCAGAATCGTGGTTTGATGCTCTACATTTCCTGTGTTGTGAGTTTGTGCTAAAAATCAGGGAATCCGGAGATAGCAAACGCGTGTTTTTGTTGAACAGAAATGCTGGAGGTTGAAGAAGACAGGGTCTTGGGCTGGGCTTGAGATTTGTCTTTTCTTTTCACACCACTGTATTGCACATGCACCCCCTGGCCCATTTTGAAATTTACTTGTTATTTTCCATTTTTTCTTTTTTGATTTTGTTTCCATATTTTTATTTAAATCATAAAAAACATAAAAAAACATTTTTTCCATATTTATTGCATTTATTTTGATATTTATTTGACTTTAGTAAGTTTTGTAGATAAATAAATAAATATACCTTTATTTTAAAAATACAAAAGTAAGACAAACATACTTTATTTCTTTTTTTATTTTTATTTTTATGTTATCTCTTGAAAACCTCTTATAATAAAAATATATTTTTTCCATAATATTAAACATTTTATTTTTGTACATATAATACATATTTAATAAATAAAGTAAAATACTTATACATATTTATTAATATATTTAGAAAAATACAAAGAATTAATACATTTTTGTTTTTATTAATATTTTGACCTCAAAAATACTTTTTATATAAAATATCTTCTTTTATTTATTTTTTGTAAATAATTAATAAATATTGCATATACCATACAATAAATATTTTATTTGTAAAAATTAGGGTTTTTGCCCTAAATGCATAAAAATACCAAAAATTAATTGATTTTATTTTTGCTTATTTGATACATAATAAATACTTTTTTACATACATATGAAAAACCTTTTTTTTTGCATTTTTGCATATTTATCTTATTTTTATTTGAATATTGTGTAAATAAATACCTTGCAAAATTCCAAGTTTGATGTAATAGTCTAAGGTTTTAATTCTTGTCAAAATACCCCCATTTGAACATTTGTACCCCCCTTCCCATATATTGTGTTGTAATAACTTAGGAACTTTATTTTTCGCACTTTAAAGCTTTCTAATTATGCCATGTTAGAATTAGGGTTTGTATGCAAATCAATTAACCAAAAATAGTTGGACCTAAATTCAAGATAAACAAGCATGAAAATGGACAACACCAATCACACTTGCACCCCTAGGGTATTCCACTTGTTGCCTTCAATAATGGGTCATATTGCATGTTAAGTCTCTTTGGGAAAAACAAAACAAATCAAATGATCATAGTCCCTCGATGACGCTTTCGAAAGTTGCCTAAAAAATGATCAAGTCCCTCAAAGGAAAAATTGCCCAAAGATACTTGGCACCATTGCAATCATGGTCTAAACGATGACCCATGCCCATCCCTTTCACATCCAAACACAAGATTGTCCACCAAATGCAATGGTGGAACAAAATTGTTAAAAGGGTTAAAACATAGCAAAGATCTTTGAGAAATTTAGGGTAGATAGCTCTTGATTACTTGCCCCCTTGCAAAACAAAAACACTTGCCTATTTTTGAAACCACATATCACTACACTTTCAAAACAACTTTCAAAAACATTGAAACCCTTTTCAAAAGACATACACCTTTGTATACATCCCAACATGGATCATTACAAAGGTTGCCACCACATTGGCCTCTTTTCAAAACATTTTTAAAACCCACACACAAAGCACCATTTCAAACAATTGAAAATCAAGGCAAGTTGATCTAAGCAAGTAACTAAGAGCCCATGGATAACCATGGATAGAAAGGGTGCTAATACCTTCCCTTTCTATAATCTACTCCCCGAACCCAAGAAAACATCTCAAAGGTTTTTGCTGTGCTTTTTAACCTTTCCTTAGGATAAAATAAAAAGTCGATGGCGACTCTTGCTCAACCGAAACATTTGCGAAAACAAACGCAAAACCCTAGTCAGTTCTCCCACCGTATCACACCAGGCTTCATAGTGATCTCACTTCTTATCTGGTCGAAATCCAGGCTTCATAACAAATCAAGTGGTTATCCGGTCGCATTCGGGCTTCACTTTGACTGTTAGGTTTACTAATATCCGGCCGACTCCGGGCTTCATAGTAACTGGCTGGGTAAACTGCTATTCGGTCGTAATTCGAGCTCCATAGTGTCCCTTAATGCTATCTGGTCGAAATCCAGGTGTTGTACCCCAAAATTTGCCCTCCCATTTCCTCAACATTTTCTCATCACAAGACCTTTGAAGATCAAGATCCAATTAGGGTTTCCTCTGCTCAAGACTTCTCCTTGCACTGTGGACTCAAATTAGGGTTTGTGTTTGCCTAAAGATGTTTTGACCTAAAATGCCTAAGATGACTTTCATGCTTCATATTGGACTCCCAAGTTTACCCATACCAAGTTTCAAGTCTTGATTCCAAGTTTTTCCCAGTCAATTGATCAATTTTGACTGTATACTGAAAAGTCAAACTTTGACTTTTTGGTCAAAATCAAGAGTCAAGATTCATTTTTCATCAAAACATGCCAAATCATGAAACTTGTTCACCAAGAAATCACAAAATGCAAATTAGGGTTTGAAAATGGAATTTTTCATAACTTAGAATTTTTCTAAGTTATGGAAAACCCTAATTTTTTCCCAACTTTGCCCCATCTTTTCACCATGATCCATTTGGATTCAAACAAAAGTCAAAACATGAAAGTTGTAGCTTGTTGCAAAATCTACAACTTTGATTCACAAAGTTTTCTCATTTGAAGCTTGTATCTCAAGTTATGATTTTTTGAATAAGGGCACTAAACCATCTTTTAACTTAGTGAAATTTGACCTATTTTGACAAGGTTTTCTACCCTACTTCAAGGCCACTTTTCATACCCTTCCACTTGGAATTTCAAATTGCATTTCAAAGATGGATTGTAGTACACATTCCAAGCTTTCCAAAATGTCCAAGAACTCATCAAACAACCTCATAACTTGAGAGATTCGAATTTCACAAGTTGGCAAAAATTCACTTTTGTTCTTCATCAAGACATGTTCACAAATTTGCAAATTTGAATTCAGTTTGCTTTATGCTTAATTACAGGTCCTTGAACCAATCCATACTCAATAATTTAATGCATATTCAATGTGTTAAGGTCATGTTCTTTGTGTTCTAACATTGCATAATGGTTTAATCCTAAACTAGATAAAGTGGAATTTCCATTTTTGAAAAGTTTAGCTTTATGTCAAGTTTGTAATCCAACAAGTACAAAGAAGATCTGCTTAACACAAGATTATGGGCATAACACACTGATCAAGAGGAGTTGATGCAGCACATTAGGGGGTCCTATACTGACCTAGAACACCAATTTGCTTTTGATAGCTTAAGTGTGAAGAAAGGTCCATAACATATGCTATCTCTCATATCAGCAAAAGAACACAGCACAAAAGATATCAAACACATTCCATAGACCACATTGAAGCTTTTGCACGAGCCATTTCCCTTTCAAACACCCTCCATCTCAGAATCCTCCTCAAACTGCACAAACAGGGGTGCCCCTGCAGTTTGAGTGCAATCTCTCAATCCCTTCAAGCATTTCTGTCCAAACCTGTTCCTCTACCTTCCTTACAACATATGCAAGCTATCCAGAAGCTAAGGCACGATCTGTAGTTGCTCTAACCACTTCCACCATTTTCACATCTTTGACTTGCAGGTGAAGTTCTATAGCTTGATACAAGAAGTTTCAAGACAAAGTGAGCATTGAAAAAGCATCCCTGGACTTCAAGGAAGCTTTTCCAATCATTACATTGCACTGAAAGTCTCTCATTCTCCACATAGAAGTTCAACTGCACAGGTAAAAGTTTGAATTCGTATCTCTCTTATTTGGCATCTTTAGTCTTAAGTTTGTGAAGAAACAAAGTCCTACTCATAGCCCTGAACATGTACATAGCTTTACTTTTCATTTCTTTTGTCTGAGTGAAGAGAATTTGAGCTCTGAAAATGGTAGAAAAACTAGGTCAGAAAAGAGGGGGAGAGAAATTCTCTCTCATCTTGGAGAGATAGGTCATGTTCTTTATATGGTTGAAACCGTCTCTTAATGCTCTACACTTTTCATGTTATGAGTTTTGCTTGAAAGTCCAGGAATCCAGAGTTAGAAAACGCGTGTTTTGTGTGAAGAAAGCTGTACAGAGGTTGAAGAAGAAGTGATCTGGGCTGGGCCTGGATTTGTTTCCTTTTCACACCCCATTTTTTGGTTTACACCCCCCTGAGCCCATTTGCTCATTTTTTGACATTTTTGACTTTTTCTTTTTGGATTGACTTTGTTTATTTTTTCTCATACCATTAAAAATTTTAAAATATTTTTTCCACCACTTTTTGTATTTATGGCATATTTATTTGTTTATTTCTTTTGTTATATACAAATATATATATATACTATTATTGAAATAAATAGAAAATAGTGTAGATACATTTTTATTATTTTATTTACTTTATGAAAATATTTTACACAAAAAAATATATACTTTACTTTTTATTTTTATTAAAATATTTAAATATTTATTTTAGAAAAATACATATTTAGGGTTATATATATATATATTTGATTATTAATGTATTTAAGAAAAAGATATAAAAATACTTGATTTTTTTTATTATTTTATTTTATTAACATTTGATACAAAAATACTTTTTTTACAATATACTTCATTTTAGGTTATTTTTATAAATAATAAATAAATAGTAGAATTAAATTAGATAATAATACTTTTTATATAAAAATTAGGGTTTCTTACCCTAAGTTTCAAAATACTAAAAAATAAATACATTTTTATTTTCTTTTTCCTTTTACCTAAATAATATTTTCTCATACACATAGAAACTTTCTTTTTACATTTCACATATTTATTTAATTTACATTTAATTATGCATTGCAAAATACCCAATTGTTGTAATAATTTAGATTTAAATTCTTGTCAATATCCCCATTTGAACATTTGTACCCCCCTTCCCATATTTGGTTTTGTAATAGCTTAGTAATTTTAATTTCGCACTTTATTGCTTTCTAAATAATAACATGCTAGAATTAGGGTTTGTATGCGAAAAAACGATAAAAAATAATTTGACCTAATACAAGATAAACAAGCATGAAAATGGACACACAAATCACACTTGCACCCCCTAGGGTATTCCACTTGTTGCCTTCAAATAAATGGGCCATATTGTATGTTGAACATCTTTGGGCAAAGCAAACAGTTTGAATGATCATAGTCCCTCGATAAAACTTTTCAAAACAAACAAAACAAATGATCAAGTCCCTTAGAGAAATTGCCCAAAGACATTTAACGTCGTTACAATTATGGTCTAAACGATGACCCGCGCCTGTCCCTTTCACATCCTAACACAAGGTTGCCCACCAAATACAATGGTGGTGCAAACTTGTTAAAAGGGTTAAAGTATAGCAATAATCTTTTGAGAAATTTAGGAGTAGATAACCTCTTAGTTACTTGAACCAACTTGCAAAACAAAACACTTGCCTATTTTTCAAACCACACTTCACTACACTTTCAAAACAACTTTCAAAAACAAATGAAAACCTTTTCAAAAGACATACATCTTTGTATACATCCCCACATGGATCATTGCAAAGGTTGCCACCACATTGGCCTCTTTTCAAAACATTTTCAAAACCCACACACTCAAGCACCATTTAAAACAATTGAAAACAAAAGGCAAGTGATCTAAGCAAGTAACTAAGAGCCCATGGATAACCATGGATAGAAAGGGTGCTAATACCTTCCCTTTCTATAATCTACTCCCCGAACCCAAGAAAACATCTCAAAAGGTTTTTGCTGTGCTTTTTAACCTTTCCTTAGGATAAAATAAAAAGTCGGTGGCGACTCTTGCTAACCGCAACATTTGCGAATACAAACGCAAACCTCAAGTCAGTTCTCCCACCGTATCACAGAACTGGCGACTCTGCTGGGGAAAACTTTTAAAAGTGGAGTAACCTTAGGGATTAGATCACTTTTGTTTTCAAATGCTTGCTTTGTTTGCTTTTATATTTGTGGGCTTTGCATCGGAGTTCATAGATCCTAACCCGGATCTGGGAAATACCCTTTTTAGGTAGCATAATCTGTGAGGGACCTGTCCGGCGTAGACCGACATGGGTGAAGCAGTGGCTACGTTGGTGTGGCATCTTAGTCTGTACCTATATCCCTTGTGTTGTAACGGGGAGAATATAGGTCTTCTAAGGAGTCATTAAACACCAACCAACCTTAGAACCCTAAATTGACCAACTTGGCTATTAGGACAGTAGCAGTATGCTACACTCATTGAGGCTAAACTCTCGAGATGGTTCTGGCCGCGAGAAAAGATTGCGATGCTGGAGTTATGACCGATTGAGGGTAGCCAATGATTTGAGATCCGCTAGAACCCGGTTACTTTTGATAGGACAGGTTTTAACCAACAAAACCAAAAGAGGGTAATACCTGAAACTCATGCTGGCCTGAAACCTAAGGGTGTCTTGTGTGACTTGTGTGCTTTATTTGCCTATGTGAATACTTGTGATGTGCTTCATCATAGCATCATGCCATCATACCATTGCATGCATAAAAAGCTAACCCATTTCAAAGACAAAAAGGTTTCATCTTTGCTCTGTTTTGTAGGACATCATGATGCCCGTGCGTAGAAATACTGTCCGGCTCAACTTTGTTCAACCACCAGTTTTACTCAAAGATCTGGTTGAAAGAATTCCAAACACTACCTCCTTCATCAACAGACATGGTTCCCTCCTTGGCTTGATCATTGCAAAATGGGACCAACAACTGATAAGTGTCCTGACCCAGTTTTATGACCCCCTGCATCATTGTTTCACCTTTCAAGACTTCCAGCTGGTTCCTACCCTGGAAGAGTTCTCTTATTTGCTTGGGATCCCTATCTTGGAACAAACTCCATTCACTGGTTTGGAAAAGATTCCTAGGCCTGAAGAGATTGCTGCAATTCTCCCCTTGACCAAAGAAGAGGTATTGTCCAACTGGGAAACTAGAAATGGGATCAAGGGCTTTTTGGTCAAATTTCTGGTTGGCAAGGCTAATGATTTCTGGAATGACTTGGACTTCAAAGCATATGAAGATGTTCTGGCTCTTTTGATCTATGGTCTGGTATTGTTTCCCAACCCTGACACCTTCATCAGTATCCATGTCATAAGAATCTTCATGTCTCGAAATCCGGTACCCACTCTCTTGGGTGACATTCTACAACAACTTCATGCTCGTACTGCTCGAAAACGGGGAACTCCGTGGTGTTGTGCTCCTTTGCTGGTAAGGTGGTTTATTTCGCACCTTCCTAAGTCCGTGCTGAAGAATGAAGAAGGAAAAGGTTGGGCTCGGAGGTTAATGTCTCTCACAGATAAGGATATCACTTGGACTCTCAGAGGCTTGGATGAGGTAGCTGTTATCGACCGTTGCGGAGAATACCCTAATGTCCCGTTGATTGGTATCCAAGGAGGAATCTCTTACAATCCATGTTTAGCTCTCCGTCAGTTCGGAAGAGCCAGAGGAGATGGGCCCCATGAAATGCTGGTTCCTCACTTCCATTTTGAGTTTCAGGCAGGCAGTGACAAACTACGCCAGGGATTCATTAGAGCTTGGGACAGAATCCACAAAGCTGACCCGCATGAGCTAGGACCAAAGACTTCTTTACCATTGGAGCCCTATTGCAAATGGGTCCGCATCCGTGCTCAGAGGTTAGGTATGCCATACGAAGCTGTCAGACCAATCATCCTTGAGACTCCCGATGAAGATGGGGTTCCTCCAACTGTCCTCCCTCCTCAGATACCTACTGATTTTGACACCATGAAGAGATCTTGGGCACAGCTAAAGGAAGAACGGGATTTCTATCGGGAGAAGTTCAACGAGCAGGAAAGGAAGGTCCAAAGGCTGACTAAGCAATTGGAGGAAGAACGTGTCCTGAACAACTACATCAGCACTGAGAGGAGGAGGCCATGGGAGCATTGATGAGCTTTGATTATTTCCTTTTGTAGTTTTATTTCCTTTTCCGTATTTTTCATTCCTGTAATGCCTAAGGGCAAATTGTTGAACAATTAAAAAATTTTTATCTAATGAAGTGCGTTTCCCTTTTTGTCTACAAAGTTGAATCTTATTTGTCTTTGAAAACATAAAACATACGCATTCCATTACACCATATGCATAGCAGGTACCCTATTTCACAGGTTGCTTAATCTTCTTCGCTGTTTGTTTGCACAGTCATCATGAATTCGGAGTCATCCAGTGAGCAAGCAATCAAGGCCCTTCAGGCCCAAAGTGCACAGTTTCAAGAGATGGTCCTAAGCCTAGCCCAGGGACAGCAAGAGTTGAAGACTCTACTCCTGAAGAAGAAGAAGAAAAAGAGGACGGCAATGTTCAACACCGGACGCAGATTTGGGAACACACTCCACAATGAAGCTGATCCAACCACTTCTTCTGCTGAGAAAAACAGTCCCCAAGGGGGAGAAGCACCTAGTCCCGCAGTCTCCGACAACGAGACGGACTATAACGAGGAACAATACCCACCTGCTGCTGACAGATACAAACAATTGGAGGACCGTTTGAGCGCTATGGAAATTCAGAACGTGCCGGGACTGGATTTCGGGGATTTGGGATTATCTTCTGGAGTAGTAATTCCACACAAGTTTAAGGCGCCTGCCTTCGCCAAGTATGATGGGGTCTCCTGCCCAAAGCTGCATCTGAGGTCGTATGTAAGGAAAATCCAACCTTACACGGCGGATAAAAACCTCTGGATTCACTTCTTCCAAGACAGCCTCTCAGGGTCACAACTTGAATGGTTCTACCAATTAGACGGAGCTAGCATCCGGCACTGGGAGGATTTGGCGACTGCTTTCTACAGACAATACCAATATAATTCTGATCTCGCTCCTACGCGTACCCAACTTCAGGGTATGTCTCTAGGGACGGGTGAAGGATTCAAAGAGTACGCTCAAAAATGGAGAGATTTGGCTGGCAGGGTGCAGCCTCCATTAACTGATCGAGAGCTGGTTGATATGTTTCTGGGAACGTTGTCTGGTCCGTTTTTCAATCATTTGGTTGGAAACTCCTCCGCTGGGTTCACAGATCTGATATTAACAGGAGAAAGAATTGAGGCTGGTATCAGGTCAGGCAAGATACAGAAAGCTGCCTCTACAAGTGCTGAGAAGAGGCCGTTTAAGAAAGAAGCAAGTGCCGTCTATGGCCCTAGAAGACAAGTCAAGCCCGAAGGTCGCCAAGCCGTTAATGCTTTGGTCATCTCTAAACCTGTTGCTGCTCCTCAGCAGTACAATCAGCAAAGAAGTGAAAGGCCCAAGAGGCAGTATACCCGATTGAGTATGACATTATCTCAAATTTTACCCCAACTGTTATCCACCAACCTGGTGACCCTCAAAGAAGCTCCTAAGGTCGTCAACACTGCGTCCCCTAAATACAACCCGAATGCCCGGTGTGCTTATCATTCTGATAGTCCCGGGCACACTACTGATGATTGTTGGGCCTTGAGAAACAAAGTGCAAGATCTAATTGACGCAAAAGAAATTCAGTTTGAAGCGCCGGAAAGACCGAATGTTGTAACGGCTCCTATGCCCCAGCATAGGGTAAGTGCCATTGAGGAAGAAGTGTATGCTGTTTCGATAGATGAAGTTGTTACCCCTTTGAAGACTGTTAAGAAGAACCTACTGCGGGCCGGTTTATTTCCGGGTTGCGGCGAAGGTTGCCCATTCTGTGCTATTTCCCTATCTGATTGTCCTTTGCTAAGGTTAGGCATCCAAGGCCTAATGGATAGCAAGGAGATTCTATTCAAAAAGACTGCTGTTCATTTGGTTCCAATGAAAGAAGTTTCCGTGATTACCATCTTCAAAAATCCAACCAAGGCTCCCCCAAAGAAGCCTATTCAAATCTTGACAGTTGCGCCTGTGATCATTACTGTTCCAGGACCCCTCTCCTACGTGTCTGATAAGGCTGTCCCCTGGCATTATGGGGCAGACGTATATGTAAATAGAATCAAGCAAGAATTTGATGCTAGTGCCAGTATCTGCGATATCACCGGTCCAGCTAAAGTCACCCGCAGTGGCAGGCTCTTCTCGCCTGACATTGCGCCTCCCGCTATTCGAAAACCCCTCCTCATAAAACCTGCAAGTTTACCGAGTCCTGTTGCTGATCAAATTGTGTCCCCTGCTGCCGAGTCATCAAATGCTCGGGGCAAAGGGATTGAAGAAGAGCCTGCCCGGATGGAGGCACCAATACCCGTGAATGCTGAGGCCTCCCGACAAGAAATGGAGGAGATTCTGAAAATAATAAAGAAAAGTGATTTTAATGTTGTCGAACAGTTGGGGCATACACCCTCCAAGATCTCTCTGCTTTCCTTATTACTATGTTCCGAGGCCCATGCAAAAGCCTTGATCTCATTTCTCAAGACGGCCCATGTGCCGCAGGAGACGTCTGCAGTTCAGTTCACTGACTGCATAGCAAATTTGACGGCGGACAACGGCTTGGGCTTTTCAGATGCTGACCTAACCGCAAAAGGGAGAAACCACAATGATGCCCTGCATGTCTCTATTGAATGCAGGGGCACTACTCTGGCACATGTATTGGTGGACACTGGTTCTTCTTTGAATGTTCTTCCGAAAAAGGCTTTGGATCGTCTGGATTATGAAGGCCTGGAGTTGAAACCCAGCAATATCATTGTCAGAGCCTTTGACGGCTCCAAGAGGATGGTTCATGGAGAGGTTAACATCCCTATTCGTGTGGGCTCTCAAGTGTTTGACTCTACCTTTTACGTGATGGATATACGTCCATCGTACTCCTGTCTGTTGGGTAGACCTTGGATCCACAAAGCTGGGGCAGTGACCTCCACCTTACACCAAAAGCTGAAGTATCCCGTCAGGGGGAAAATTGTCACTGTGCAAGGAGAAGAGGAGTATATGGTGAGCCATTTGAATTCCTTCAGGTACATCGAGATGGACGGAGAATTTATTGAAACTCCCTTCCAACATTTCGAGGAGGTACATCCAATTTCAGCAGCTGCGGAGACAACGGCCGAAGAGAATGATTCCTTGAAAATGGTTTCCCTAAGGGATGCCCGGGCTGTGGTTCAGAAAGGCAATGGTGCACACTGGGGTCAGCTTCCTGACTTCACTCAGAAGAACGACAAGTTCGGGCTAGGCTTTACTACAGAGGCTCAGAAGGCAATCCGCAAAGAGAAAATTGGAAAGGCTCCGGTGTTTATTTCCAGCTCAAGAGTGAACGCTATCGAGGAGGATGTAGAGGAAGTTGAGTTTGATAATTGGATCTACCCAACTGCCGGCGACGGACCAAACAACTGGACAGCAAAGGATTTTACCCCTATCACATTTGTCACGCAGTAATTGATTTCTTTTGATTTCCAAATTTGTAACAAACAATATGTTAAAACTCTGTTGGCTCGGTGTCCTGCCCGGGGCATCGTAGCTCCATTTGTGAGGGCTTTTTTGTATGACATTTTCATATATCATCAATCAAAACATTGGACGTTTGTTGCATTTCAAATCTTGTGCTCCTTTTCTTTCTGTGTTATATATATTGCAAAACAGCTATATTTACACACACTCACTTATACAGGTTTCAATCCACTCTGGATCTCACTGGCAACAGCTCTGCTACCGCCAGTTATGATTTCGAAAATCCGATCAGCTTAACCGAAGACGAAGGTGAAGATGATTGCGAAGTGCCTGGTGAACTCGCAAGACTGCTACTACAGGAAGAGAGGGCTATTCAACCACATGAAGAGCCTGTGGAGACAATTAACTTGGGTACCGAGACAGAAAGGAAAGAGGTCAAAATTGGTGCCAATCTAGAGCTCAGCGTGAAGCAACGATTGATCCAGATGCTACAAGACTACATGGAGATCTTTGCCTGGTCTTATGAAGATATGCCTGGTTTGGATGCCGACATTGTAGTTCACCATTTGCCAACCAAGGAAGATTGCCCTCCAGTAAAGCAAAAAGTTCGACGAATGCGTCCAGAGATGTCTGAGAAGATTAAAGCTGAGGTGATGAAACAGTTTGATGCGGGTTTCCTTGCAGTAACTTCTTACCCTCAGTGGGTTGCCAATGTTGTGCCAGTGCCGAAGAAGGACGGTAAGGTCAGAATGTGCGTTGACTACAGGGATCTGAACAGGGCCAGCCCCAAGGATGATTTCCCCTACCTCACATCGATGTCCTTGTTGATAATACAGCTCAACACAAGGTGTTCTCCTTCATGGATGGCTTCTCAGGGTATAATCAGATCAAGATGGCTCCTGAAGATATGGAGAAGACTACATTTGTAACTCAGTGGGGGACCTTCTGTTATAAGGTCATGCCATTCGGATTGAAAAATGCTGGGGCAACCTATCAGCGTGCCATGGTTGCTTTATTTCATGATATGATCCATCATGAGATTGAAGTATACGTTGATGACATGATTGCAAGGTCTCAAACTGAGGAGGAACACCTTGATCATCTGAGGAAGTTGTTTGACCGACTCAAGTTGTACAAGCTGAGATTGAATCCCAACAAATGCACCTTCGGGGTGAGGTCCGGAAAATTGCTAGGTTTCATTGTAAGTGATAAAGGTATCCAGGTGGACCCTGCCAAGGTTAAAGCTATTCAAGAGATGCCGACCCCAAAAACAGAGAAAGAAGTCAGAGGTTTCCTAGGACGACTGAATTACATTGCCCGATTCATATCACATCTGACTGCTACTTGTGAGCCAATCTTCAAATTACTGAAGAAAGATCAAGTGGTACGATGGAATGATGAATGTCAGGCCGCCTTTGAAAGAATAAAGGAATACCTCCAAGAGCCACCCATTCTTATGCCACCAGTGGAAGGAAGACCTCTGATACTATACTTGACAGTGCTTGATAATTCAATGGGGTGTGTGCTGGGGCAGCATGACGAGTCTGGCCGAAAAGAGCACGCTATTTATTACTTGAGCAAAAAGTTTACCGACTGTGAGTCTCGTTACTCACTGCTTGAGAAAACTTGCTGCGCTCTTGTATGGGCTGCCCGCCGGCTGAGACAGTATATGCTGACTCACACTACTTTATTGATTTCAAAGATGGATCCCATCAAGTACATATTTGAAAAGCCCGCTCTGTCTGGGAGGATAGCGAGATGGCAAATGATCTTAACAGAATATGACATCCAGTATACAACTCAGAAAGCAATTAAGGGGAGTGTACTGGCTGATCATTTGGCACACCAACCTGTGGACGATTATCAATCATTGAACTTTGATTTTCCGGACGAAGACATCATGGTGGTAACTGACTGTGAAGTACCTGGACCGGATGAAGGACCTGAGGAAGGATCCCGATGGTCTATGCATTTTGATGGAGCCTCCAATGCTTTGGGTAACGGCGTCGGCGCTGTAATCATATCTCCCAAGGGGACTCATACTCCACTCACCGCCCGATTATGTTTCAGCTGCACCAACAACATGGCAGAATATGAGGCATGTATCATGGGTTTACAAGCTGCAATCGACCTGAGGATCAAGTTTCTAAGTGTCTTCGGAGATTCCGCTCTCGTGATCAATCAGATCAAAGGCGAGTGGGATACGAAACACCCGAATCTCATTCCTTACAAGGAGTATGTATCGACCCTGCTCCCCCACTTTGAAGAGATAACTTTTGAACATTTCCCCAGAGAGGAAAATCAGCTAGCGGACGCACTAGCCACGATGTCTTCAATGTTTAAAGTTAAATGGGACAATGAGGCTCCCCAAATCCTGATCTGGAAGTTGGATGAACCGGCATACTGCTGCGAGCTCGAGGCTGAGAAGGTGACTGAAAAGCCCTGGTATCACGAGGTGAGGAGGTACTTGGAAGCCCAGGAATACCCTGAAGGTGCATCTGTCAATGATAAGAAGTTCATGAGGAGATTTGCTGCAAAATTCTTCCTCAGCAACGGCATTCTCTACAAACGGAATCATGATTCAACTTTGTTACGTTGTGTGGATAAGGCTGAAGCAGAGAAAATCATGATGGAACTGCACGAAGGTACGTTTGGGACCCATTCCAGTGGACACACCATGGCTAAGAAAATCCTTCGGGCAGGATATTTCTGGTCCACGATGGAAGCCGATTGTTACCAACACTCCCGGACTTGTCATAAATGCCAGATCTATGCTGACAAGGTGCATATCCCTCCGGTTCCTTTGAATGTCCTAACGGCACCTTGGCCTTTCGCAATGTGGGGCATCGATATGATCGGTGAGATCCGACCGACAGCATCCAATGGACACCGCTTCATCTTGGTGGCAATCGATTACTTCACGAAATGGGTCGAGGCAGCTTCCTATGCCACAGTAACCAAGAGCGTCGTGGCACGATTCATCCGGCATAATCTGATTTGTCGGTACGGAGTCCCAGAAAGAATCATTACGGACAATGGTACCAACCTCAATAACAAAATGATCACTGAACTCTGTGAACAATTCAAGATACAACACCACAATTCTTCCCCCTATCGGCCGAAGATGAATGGGGCTGTAGAGGCAGCCAATAAAAATATCAAGAAAATTGTGCAGAAGATGACAGTGACCTATAAAGATTGGCACGAGATGTTACCGTTCGCTCTTCATGGGTACCGCACCTCAGCAAGGACGTCAACCGGGGCAACTCCTTTCTCCTTGGTCTACGGCATGGAGGCAGTCTTGCCAATTGAAATCCAGATACCCTCTCTTCGGATAATGAAGGATGCAGACTTGAATGAAGATGATTGGATCCAAACTCGACTTGATCAACTAAATCTAATTGACGAAAAAAGGCTCACTGCTATCTGTCATGGTCAAACGTATCAAAAACGGATGATCAGGGCATTTAACAAGAAAGTCAGACCGCAAGAGTATCAAGTTGGGGACCTGGTAATCAAACGCATCATCCTTCCTCAAAGTGATCCCCGGGGCAAATGGACCCCTACGTACGAAGGGCCATTTGTGGTTAAGCGTGTGTTCTCTGGAGGAGCCATGATCCTAACCACCATGGACGGTGACGACCTTCCTCACCCCGCCAATGCGGACATAGTGAAAAAATACTACGCATAAATAAAAGACCCGCTAGGTTGACATACCTAGGCAAAGATAAGGGCTTCCCGGCGAACCAAAAGGGTTCGGGCAAAAATAAGGGATGAAATGAATAAAAATCTGTACACCCGGCAAGTCGAAAACCTGAAAGGGCGGCTTGGGCAAAAAAGGGTATCCCGGTGGACTGAAAACCCGAAAGGGCGGTCCAGGCAAAAGTTAGGGATAAAAGCGTAACACTATGTCTCATTGGATCACTTCGCATCCGGAGTTCGGCATCAACTATCTGGCCCAAATTTCGGCATTGACCAATCAGCTTCATCTTCAGATTAGGCAGTAAGGCGATGAGACGTTCGAAAACATAAAGGCGATAGCAGAGTTGGAACCCAGTGGGATTGTTCACGTAGCTGTTTTGTTTTCTTTTTCAAAATGTAAACTCTATACTATTTGGCGATGTCCTCTTACTAGGATGTCAGTCTCTTGTACAAAAAACGCCTATTCACAGGCAAAGTTTAAATCAATGAAAATTCACTTGTCCATACAAATTGCCGTTGTTTTTCTTTTTTTTTTTGTTTTGTTTTGCGAAGAACGTCCAATGTTCATTTTTGATATATGCATTTGACATTAAATTGCTGATTCATGAATGTTTGCATATGAAAAAAAAAGAGATTAATTACAAGTGACATCAAAGACAGGGGAAATGTGGAGTTGTCTAATGCGGTCTAGTTGTTTTGTCCACCAAAGCACCAAGGCAGGTTCAACTGAAGAATGTGGCCAAACCATCTTAACTCCCCGCAGAGTAAAGCAAAATTCAGCAGCACTTTCCCCAAGCAGGAGTCGATTCCCCGTCGATCCTGAAAAAGGCACAACATCCCCCGGCAGGTCTTAAAAGCTCATCCCCAGTAGATTCTGCGAGCTTATCCCCGGCGAAGTACGAACGTCTCGCCCAAGTTTTATTTAGAGTTATTTCCTCACAAGGACTTATAACTGGGTTATCCTCAGCTAAAAGCCACGGAAGACCGTTCCCGGCAAAAGTTCCTTCAATCTCCAGCGAAGTCTATCTTTGGTTTTCCCAAGCAGAGTTTATCTTTGGGGTTCCCCAGCGGAGTTTATCATCATTATCCTCAGCGGAATCCATTATTAAAGTCCTCAGCAGGCCTCTCATCAGAGCTTCGGTCAAGCATCTCTTCCGCAGAACAGCTTCCCGGTCATTCGTCAAGGATTTATTTTCCTAAGATGAAATTACACTCATAAACATTTCACATTTTCATACATCTTGCTTACCTACATGATGAAACACATGCAACATCAAATGTCGAACATCATGACATCATGCATATCATACATCATGACATTGCATACAGCTTACGTCTTTGCCTTTTCAGGAAAAAGACAATCTCAAAAACGACTACTTTCAACTGTCACAATTCCAGATTCGATACCTGTATCTAGCCAGGGCACATCTGAGAGTGATCAGTTTCCAGACTCGACTCCTGTATCCAGCCAGGGCATATCTATTGACGACTATTTCCAGATTCGACTCCTGTATCCAGCCAGGGCACATCTGTGAGCAACCGATTGTAGATTCAATACCTGTATCCAGCCAGGGCATATCTGCATAAGGAGACTGAAGATCAAACACCTGTAACAAGCCAGGAAAACATCTGTCTTTCTTAAAACACACAAGTTCTCGCTAAGGAACCTCTTATGCGATCAACACTTCCGAATGGCATCTATAAGCCCATTCCCGACAAAGTTCTGTCACTTTTCCAGATGGCATCTACAAAGCCCATCTCCCTATCCACCATCTCTCCAAATGGCATCTATAAGCCCATTCCCGACACCACATTGTTGAGACTCCAGCATGCGAGTGCAAATTTCCGGGCACTCTAGTGTCCAATCTCCTTTTACCCTCGAGTCGCGAAAGGCAAACTTGCCAATCTAACTCTTCAGGTCCAAGAAGATTGAACAGGGGCAACTGTTGTACCCCAAAATTTGCCCTCCCATTTCCTCAACATTTTCTCATCACAAGACCTTTGAAGATCAAGATCCAATTAGGGTTTCCTCTGCTCAAGACTTCTCCTTGCACTGTGGACTCAAATTAGGGTTTGTGTTTGCCTAAAGATGTTTTGACCTAAAATGCCTAAGATGACTTTCATGCTTCATATTGGACTCCCAAGTTTACCCATACCAAGTTTCAAGTCTTGATTCCAAGTTTTTCCCAGTCAATTGATCAATTTTGACTGTATACTGAAAAGTCAAACTTTGACTTTTTGGTCAAAATCAAGAGTCAAGATTCATTTTTCATCAAAACATGCCAAATCATGAAACTTGTTCACCAAGAAATCACAAAATGCAAATTAGGGTTTGAAAATGGAATTTTTCATAACTTAGAATTTTTCTAAGTTATGGAAAACCCTAATTTTTTCCCAACTTTGCCCCATCTTTTCACCATGATCCATTTGGATTCAAACAAAAGTCAAAACATGAAAGTTGTAGCTTGTTGCAAAATCTACAACTTTGATTCACAAAGTTTTCTCATTTGAAGCTTGTATCTCAAGTTATGATTTTTTGAATAAGGGCACTAAACCATCTTTTAACTTAGTGAAATTTGACCTATTTTGACAAGGTTTTCTACCCTACTTCAAGGCCACTTTTCATACCCTTCCACTTGGAATTTCAAATTGCATTTCAAAGATGGATTGTAGTACACATTCCAAGCTTTCCAAAATGTCCAAGAACTCATCAAACAACCTCATAACTTGAGAGATTCGAATTTCACAAGTTGGCAAAAATTCACTTTTGTTCTTCATCAAGACATGTTCACAAATTTGCAAATTTGAATTCAGTTTGCTTTATGCTTAATTACAGGTCCTTGAACCAATCCATACTCAATAATTTAATGCATATTCAATGTGTTAAGGTCATGTTCTTTGTGTTCTAACATTGCATAATGGTTTAATCCTAAACTAGATAAAGTGGAATTTCCATTTTTGAAAAGTTTAGCTTTATGTCAAGTTTGTAATCCAACAAGTACAAAGAAGATCTGCTTAACACAAGATTATGGGCATAACACACTGATCAAGAGGAGTTGATGCAGCACATTAGGGGGTCCTATACTGACCTAGAACACCAATTTGCTTTTGATAGCTTAAGTGTGAAGAAAGGTCCATAACATATGCTATCTCTCATATCAGCAAAAGAACACAGCACAAAAGATATCAAACACATTCCATAGACCACATTGAAGCTTTTGCACGAGCCATTTCCCTTTCAAACACCCTCCATCTCAGAATCCTCCTCAAACTGCACAAACAGGGGTGCCCCTGCAGTTTGAGTGCAATCTCTCAATCCCTTCAAGCATTTCTGTCCAAACCTGTTCCTCTACCTTCCTTACAACATATGCAAGCTATCCAGAAGCTAAGGCACGATCTGTAGTTGCTCTAACCACTTCCACCATTTTCACATCTTTGACTTGCAGGTGAAGTTCTATAGCTTGATACAAGAAGTTTCAAGACAAAGTGAGCATTGAAAAAGCATCCCTGGACTTCAAGGAAGCTTTTCCAATCATTACATTGCACTGAAAGTCTCTCATTCTCCACATAGAAGTTCAACTGCACAGGTAAAAGTTTGAATTCGTATCTCTCTTATTTGGCATCTTTAGTCTTAAGTTTGTGAAGAAACAAAGTCCTACTCATAGCCCTGAACATGTACATAGCTTTACTTTTCATTTCTTTTGTCTGAGTGAAGAGAATTTGAGCTCTGAAAATGGTAGAAAAACTAGGTCAGAAAAGAGGGGGAGAGAAATTCTCTCTCATCTTGGAGAGATAGGTCATGTTCTTTATATGGTTGAAACCGTCTCTTAATGCTCTACACTTTTCATGTTATGAGTTTTGCTTGAAAGTCCAGGAATCCAGAGTTAGAAAACGCGTGTTTTGTGTGAAGAAAGCTGTACAGAGGTTGAAGAAGAAGTGATCTGGGCTGGGCCTGGATTTGTTTCCTTTTCACACCCCATTTTTTGGTTTACACCCCCCTGAGCCCATTTGCTCATTTTTTGACATTTTTGACTTTTTCTTTTTGGATTGACTTTGTTTATTTTTTCTCATACCATTAAAATTTTTAAAATATTTTTTCCACCACTTTTTGTATTTATGGCATATTTATTTGTTTATTTCTTTTGTTATATACAAATATATATATATACTATTATTGAAATAAATAGAAAATAGTGTAGATACATTTTTATTATTTTATTTACTTTATGAAAATATTTTACACAAAAAAATATATACTTTACTTTTTATTTTTATTAAAATATTTAAATATTTATTTTAGAAAAATACATATTTAGGGTTATATATATATATATATTTGATTATTAATGTATTTAAGAAAAAGATATAAAAATACTTGATTTTTTTTATTATTTTATTTTATTAACATTTGATACAAAAATACTTTTTTTACAATATACTTCATTTTAGGTTATTTTTATAAATAATAAATAAATAGTAGAATTAAATTAGATAATAATACTTTTTATATAAAAATTAGGGTTTCTTACCCTAAGTTTCAAAATACTAAAAAATAAATACATTTTTATTTTCTTTTTCCTTTTACCTAAATAATATTTTCTCATACACATAGAAACTTTCTTTTTACATTTCACATATTTATTTAATTTACATTTAATTATGCATTGCAAAATACCCAATTGTTGTAATAATTTAGATTTAAATTCTTGTCAATATCCCCATTTGAACATTTGTACCCCCCTTCCCATATTTGGTTTTGTAATAGCTTAGTAATTTTAATTTCGCACTTTATTGCTTTCTAAATAATAACATGCTAGAATTAGGGTTTGTATGCGAAAAAACGATAAAAAATAATTTGACCTAATACAAGATAAACAAGCATGAAAATGGACACACAAATCACACTTGCACCCCCTAGGGTATTCCACTTGTTGCCTTCAAATAAATGGGCCATATTGTATGTTGAACATCTTTGGGCAAAGCAAACAGTTTGAATGATCATAGTCCCTCGATAAAACTTTTCAAAACAAACAAAACAAATGATCAAGTCCCTTAGAGAAATTGCCCAAAGACATTTAACGTCGTTACAATTATGGTCTAAACGATGACCCGCGCCTGTCCCTTTCACATCCTAACACAAGGTTGCCCACCAAATACAATGGTGGTGCAAACTTGTTAAAAGGGTTAAAGTATAGCAATAATCTTTTGAGAAATTTAGGAGTAGATAACCTCTTAGTTACTTGAACCAACTTGCAAAACAAAACACTTGCCTATTTTTCAAACCACACTTCACTACACTTTCAAAACAACTTTCAAAAACAAATGAAAACCTTTTCAAAAGACATACATCTTTGTATACATCCCCACATGGATCATTGCAAAGGTTGCCACCACATTGGCCTCTTTTCAAAACATTTTCAAAACCCACACACTCAAGCACCATTTAAAACAATTGAAAACAAAAGGCAAGTGATCTAAGCAAGTAACTAAGAGCCCATGGATAACCATGGATAGAAAGGGTGCTAATACCTTCCCTTTCTATAATCTACTCCCCGAACCCAAGAAAACATCTCAAAAGGTTTTTGCTGTGCTTTTTAACCTTTCCTTAGGATAAAATAAAAAGTCGGTGGCGACTCTTGCTAACCGCAACATTTGCGAATACAAACGCAAACCTCAAGTCAGTTCTCCCACCGTATCACACCAGGCTTCACGATGTATCATACCACTATCTGGTCTAAATCCAGGCTTCGTAGTACTCTTGGTTGCTATCTGGTCGTAATCCAGTCTTCACAACATCTCCTACCATTATCTGGTCGTAATCCAGGCTTCATAGTCTTGTATTGCTTTCTGGTCGTAATCCAGGCTTCATAGTCTTGTATTGCTTTCTGGTCGTAATCCAGGCTTCACAATAACTTGTTGAGTTGTTATCCAGTTGTGATCCGGGCTTCACGGCTTGTGTTTATGATATACCACTATCTGGTCGAATCCAAGCTTTATGGTGCTTACTGAGCTGCTATCCGGTCGTAATCCGGGCTTCATGACTCACTGGGGAATAAACTATTATCCGGTCATTCTCCGGGCTTCATAGCTTACTTTTGAGAGATATCATTATCTGGTCGTAATCCAGGCTTCACGGTAGTCTGATATTGTTATCCGATCGTAATCTGGGCTTCACAATATGCTGTAGAAATCAAGATACTATCCATTTGTACACGGGCTTCATAACTTGAATTTTGATTGTATCTTTCCTGAAGGGTAACGGTCAGTTTTATGCAATGCATGATATGGATCAACAATGATGTTCTCAATATAAACGAGATTGTATGGTATGATGCATGTGTCATGATGTATGGACATGTAATATCTTAGCTGGGGAAAATAAATCCCGGAGCTGCTGGAGAATAAAGTTGAATGCTTCACTTCCACTGGGGATGATGAACGAAGGTGATAAACTTGCAGGAGAGGATAACTCTGTTGGGGAATAAACTGATGAGGAGATTATTCTGAGGGGAATTACTCTGTGGGGAAGAGATGTTCTGCTGAAGATTTTAACAATAAACTCCATCGGAGATTCCGTTGATAAGCTCTGTTGGGGATTTTAATGATGACCTCCATTGGGGATGGATTACCGTTGCTGGTGATATTAGATCTGTTAAGGATTGAACTCCTGTTTGGGGAAAGAAAGGACCTCGCTAGGGAAGATTTTTCAGTTGCTGGGGGATGTCTTTATACTCCGTCGAAGAATATTAAGACCTTCTGAGGATACCAAACCTTTTTAGCGCTTGATGGTGGATTAACTCTGCTTGAGGAGAGTATTGTTGATTCGTTCATGGTTGCCAGTTTCAGCTGAGAGAGCTATTATCACTGTCTTGCTTTGTGGGGAGTGAAGGTATCTTAACCATATCCTTCAGCTGAATCTATCTTCGTACCTGGTGGACAGAGCAACTTATACAGCTCGGGCAATTCTTATTTGCCCCTGTTTCTATTATTACCAGTAACTCATCTTTCGTTTCGCATGTAAATATTTATGATCAGCAATTAATGTCAAATGCATATATCAAAAATGAACATTGGACGTTCTTTGCAAAACAAAACAGATAAAGAGAAAAACAATTTGAAATTTGTCTGAAAATGAATTTGTATTGATTCTGAAGTTTGGCCTGAAAATAGGCGTTTTTGTACAAGAGGCTGATGTCCTAGTAAGAGAACGCCGCCGAACAAATAGACTTTGCAATTTGTGAAAAGAAAACAAAACAGCTATGTGAATAATCCCACTGGGTTCCAACTCTGCTATTGCCTTTATATCTTCAAGCATCTCATCACTTTGCTGCTTAGTTGAAGATGAATCTGATTGATTAGTTCCGTCCGAGCTTGATAGTCGATACCGGAGTCTGGATGCGAGGTGATCCAATGAGACATAGTATTACGCTTTAATCCCTAATTTTTTCCTGGACCGCCCTTTCGGGTTTTCAGACCACCGGGATACCCTTTTTTGCCCAAGCCGCCTTTTCAGGTTTTTGACTTGCCGGGTGTACGGATTTTTTCCATTTTCATCCCTTATTTTTGCCCGAACCCTTTTGGTTCACCGGGAAGCCCTTATTTTTGCCTAGGCCAGTCAACCTAGCGGGTCTTTAATTATGCATAGTATCTTTTCACTATGTCTGCATTGACGGGGTGAGGAAGGTCGTCACCATCCATGGTGGTTAGAATCATAGCTCCTCCTGAGAAAATGTTCTTAACCACAAACGGCCCTTCGTAAGTAAGGGTCCATTTGCCCCTGGGATCGCCTTGAGGTAGAATAATGCGCTTGATTACCAGGTCCCCAACTTGATACTCTTGTCGTCTGAATTTCTTGTTAAATGCCTTGATCATTCGTTTTTGGTACGTATGACCATGCCAAATAGCAATAAGTCTCTTTTCGTCGATTAGATTTAACTGATCAAGTCGAGTTTGAATCCAGTCGTCTTTGCTTAAACCTGCATCCTTCATGATTCGAAGAGAGGGTATCTGAACTTCAATAGGCAAGACTGCCTCCATGCCATAAACCAAGGAATAGGGTGTTTCCCCTGTTGACGTCCGTGCTGAGGTACGGTACCCATGAAGAGCGAACGATAACATCTCGTTCCAGTCTTTGTATGTCAATGTCATCTTATGCACAATCTTCTTAATGTTCTTATTTGCTGCTTCGACAGCCCTATTCATCTTCGGCCGGTAGGGAGAAGAGTTATGATGTTGTATCTTGAATTGCTCGCAGAGCTCAATGATCATCTTGTTATTGAGATTGGTACCATTGTCCGTAATGATCCTCTCTGGTACACCATGCCGACAGATCAGATTGTGCCGAATGAACCGTGCCACGACGTTCTTGGTTACAGTAGCAAAGGAAGCTGCTTCAACCCACTTCGTAAAGTAATCAATTGCTACCAGGATGAAACGATGCCCGTTAGATGTCGTAGGTCTGATCTCGCCGATCATATCAATGCCCCACATTGCAAAAGGCCAAGGTGCTGTCAAAACGTTCAGAGGAACTGGAGGTATGTGCACTTTATCAGCATAGACTTAGCACTTGTGACATGTCCGAGAATGCTGATAACAGTCGGCTTCTATTATGGACCAGTAATATCCTGCCCAAAGGATTTTCTTTGCCATGGTATGTCCACTGGAGTGAGTTCCGAAAGTACCTTCATGCAGCTCTGCCATGATCTTTTCTGCTTCAATCTTATCCACACAAAGCAGTAAGGTTGAATCATGGTTACGCTTGTAGAGAATACCATTGCTGATGAAGAACTTTGCCGTGAACCTCCTCAGAAACTTCTTGTCATTAACAGATGCACCCTCGGGGTATTCCTGAGCCTCAAGGTATCTCTTCACCTCATGAAACCAGGGTTTTCCTGTTACTTCTTCAGTCTCAAGATTACAGCAATGTGTAGGTTCGTCCAATCTTTCAATAATGATATGGGGAGCTTTGTTTTCCCAATTGACTTTGAACATAGAAGACATCATAGCCAGCGCGTCCGCCAACTTATTCTCCTCTCTAGGGAAGTGTTCAAAGGTTATCTCCTCAAAATGGGGAAGCAACGTCAACACATACTCCTTGTAAGGAATAAGATTAGGGTGTTTCGTATCCCACTCGCCTTTGATCTGACTGATCACGAGAGCGGAATCTCCGAAGACACTCAAGAACTTAATCCTTAGGTCAATTTCTGCTCGAAGACCCATAATGCACGCTTCATACTCCGCCATATTGTTGGTACAATTGAAACATAGTCGGGCGGTAAACGGAGTATGAGAGCCTTTAGGAGATATGATCATGACACCAATGCCATTACCCAAAGCGTTCGAAGCTCCATCAAAGTACATGGACCATCGGGATCCTTCCTCAGGTCCTTCATCCGGTCCAGGTGTCTCACAATCAGTTATCAACGTGATATTCTCGTCCGGGAATTCAAAGTTCATAGACTGGTAATCATCCACTGCCTGATGTGCCAAATGGTCTGCCAAAACACTTCCCTTGATTGCCTTTTGGGTCATATATTAGATGTCGTACTCGGTCAATATCATCTGCCATCTTGCTATTCTTCCGGACAAGGCAGGCTTCTCGAAGATATACTTGATTGGATCCATCTTTGATATCAACAAAGTGGTGTGAGTCAACATATACTGTCTCAGCCGGCGAGCAGCCCATGCCAAAGCGCATCAAGTTTTCTCAAGCAGTGAGTATCGGGTCTCACAGTCGGTAAACTTTTTGCTAAGGTAGTAAATTGCGTGCTCTTTTCGGCCAGACTTGTCATGCTGCCCCATCACACACCTCATTGAGTTGTCAAGTACTGTCAAGTATAATATCATAGGTCTCCCTTCAACTGGTGGAATTAGGATGGGTGGCTCTTGGAGATACTCTTTGATCCTTTTGAAAGTGGCCTAGCATTCATCGTTCCAACGTACCACTTGATCTTTCTTCAGCAGCTTGAAGATTGGTTCACAAGTAGCAGTCAGGTGCGAGATGAATCGGGCAATGTAGTTCAATCGTCCTAGAAAGCCTCTGACCTCTTTCTCTGTTCTGGGAGCTGGCATCTCCTGTATAGCTTTCCCTTTTGCAGGATCCACTTGAATACCTTTATCGCTCATAATAAAACCCAGCAGTTTACCAGACCTCACCCCAAAGGTGCACTTGTTCGGGTTCAATCTCAGCTTGTACAACTTCAGCCTGTCAAACAGCTTCTGCAGATGGTCAAGGTGTTCTTCCTCAGTCTGGGACCTTGCAATCATATCATCGACGTATAATTCAATCTCATGATGGATCATGTCATGAAACAAAGCAACCATGGCACGCTGATATGTTTCCCCAGCATTCTTCAGTCCAAAAGGCATGACCTTGTAGCAAAAGGTGCCCCACTGAGTAACAAAGGTGGTCTTCTCCATGTCTTCGGGAGCCATTTTAATCTGGTTATAACCGGAGAAACCATCCATGAAGGAGAATACCTTATGCTGGGTAGTGTTGTCAACCAGAACGTTAATATGAGGTAGAGGGAAGTCATCCTTAGGGCTCGCCCTGTTCAAATACCTGTAATCAACACACATTCGGACCTTACCATCCTTCTTCGACACTGGAACCACATTGGCCACCCACTGAGGGTAAGAAGTAACTGCTAGAAAACCAGCGTCAAACTGTTTCATAACTTCAGCCTTGATTTTCTCAGACATTTCTGGGTGCATCCGGCGGACCTTCTGTTTCACTGGAGGACAGTCTTCCTTGGTAGGCAGGCGATGAACCATAATATCAGTATCCAACCCTGACATATCTTCGTAGGACCAGGCAAAGATCTCGACGTAGTCATGCAGTATCTAAATCAACCGTTGTTTCACACTAAGCTCCAGATTTGTGTCAATCTTGACTTCCTTCTTGTCTGTCTCAATACCCAGATTCACTGATTCTACCGGCTCTTCATGTGGCTGAATGACCCTCTCTTCCTAGAGTAGCAGTCTTGCAAGTTCACCAGGCACTTCGCAATCATCTTCACCTTCGTCTTCGGCTAAGTTGATCGGATTTTCGAAGTCATAACTGGCAGTAGCAGAGTCGTTACCAGTAGGATCCAGAGTGGATGTGGCCTGTATATGTGAGTGTGTGTAAAATAGTTGTTTTGCAATATATAATAAAGAGATAAAAGGAGCGCAAAATTTGAAATGCAAGAAACGTCCAATGCTTTTATTAATGATATATGAAAATTACACACAAAAGCCCTCACAAATGAAGCCACGATGCCCCGGGTAAGACACCGGGCCATAAAGTTTCAAAACATTATCTATTACAAATTCAAAACAAAAGTTTCATTACTGGGTAACAAAAGTAATAAGGATGAAGTCCTTTGTTGTCCAGTTTCTTGGTCCACCGTTGGTCGTAGGATAGATCCAGCTGTCGAATTCAGACTCTTCCGCATCATCTTCAATGGCATTCACTCCCGAGTTGCTGATGAACACGGGAGGTCTTCCGATTCGTGCATTTCGAACAGTCCTTTGAGCTTCTGCAGTGAAACCCAAACCAAACTTGTTAGTCTTCTGTGTAAAATTAGGAAGTCGGCCCCAATTTGCACACTCACTGTTGTACCCCAAAATTTGCCCTCCCATATTCTTCAAGAATTGCAAAGTCAAGCTTCAAAATCTCCCCAAAGGTTGCACAGTTCAAGGGCCTCCTAAGCAGTCAAAATTAGGGTTTTGGTTCTGAGCAAGAAAAAGAAGTTTCCAAGGGTCCAATCAAGTCCCACATTCCTACAAATATGGTCAAGCATCCTCATACAAAGTTTCAAGACTTTCAGCACAAAATTGCACAGTCAAAAACCCTAATTGCACTACAGTCAACTGTAGGGGCAAAATGGTCATTTGACAGTCAAAAGTCCAAATTTTTGGTCAACATCTCATTTTGAAGCCACAAACATCATTTGATCAATGCTTGATCATGATTCTCAAAGCTTGGCTCAAAAATCATCAAGATGCAAAAGTTTCCATATTTGGACAGTTGAAAAAGTCAACTGTAAATTGACCAGGGCATAACTTTCACATGGATTATTAGAAAAATTCCATCCAAAGCTCATTTTGAAGAGAAAGACATTTCCTACAACTCCTCTTCACACTCCAAGTCCAAGAAATGCTCTCAAAAAAAGTTATCAATTTCAACATTATAGGTCATTTTCAAAAGTCAACAAAAAGGGACTTTAAGTCAAAGGCCATAACTTGAGATTGGTAAATCAAAATGACATGGGACCAAAGGCATTGGTTAGAGGACTCAAAGACCTTTCCAAAATGTCCAAGAACATGAGCAAAGCTTAAAAATTGAGCAAGTTATGCCTTGCGGAAGTTGGGAAATTTTTGGATATTTTGAAAAGTCAACATTACTTCAAATGACCTAAAATTGCTAATGGGCCTCTTTTTCTTCCACAATTCATCATCCAAGGCATGTGCACGACCACTTGGCCCAAAGGGAAGTTTTTCTTCACTTTTATTTATTTATTTGGATTTTTATTATTAATAATTCATTTAAATTAAAATAAATACATGAAAAATACTAAACCTAGGTTTTAAATCTTTTTATGCATGATATATGCTCAAGATTTCGTGCCTAACCAAATGTAGAAATAATCAATTGAATTGGTCATGATTTGGTAGCAAAAGCATGTGAAAAAGATTGCAAAATAATGGCTTGAAAATCAAATATTGCATAATCAATTCCTTGATTCTTTTGATCAGATTTTTGACCTAAATTACTCTCCTATACATACACAAGCAAGACCTAATGCTCATTACCAAAAAGCTGCGCCAGAAATCCTTACACCAACTTGGAATTTTTCAAAGAAAACTCAAATCTGAAAACACTTTTGCAGGTGGATTGAAGCCAAGAAATTCATTCCATTGCATCCCTGGGACATCAAGAAACGTACCTGGATCAAGAACACCAACCCTACAGCCTTAAATCATTGTACAGAATCAAAAACATTTCTCATAAAAATGCATATTCGTATTTTAATTTTGAGGCATTTTCATGGCATTTTGTTTATGTATTCTTACTAAATGATGCATTCTGAAGCTAACCACATGGATTAATTGCGTTTTTATACACTGTATGCGAATCTACCATTGTTGCTTTTTAGGGTTCTTAAGTTTTCGAATTAGGGGTTTTTGAATATGGAAAAATTGGAGCTTGAAACCTAGGCCATTCAACTCAGCACGCTTGGACGAAGAGAATGAGACCATCGCGCCTAATTTATGAGGCCCCAGGGGCTATTCGTTATTTTTCAGAAAGGTGCCTATGGGAACGTTTAGAAAATCGTTGCTAGTTGTTTTTTATGTTTCAGAAAATAAATCAATAAGGAGGACGATGACTAGGTGGCAAGAAACAACTGGGTGGTTTAAATTTTCGCGCGCAAAGAGCACTAACGCGTGGATTTATTTTATAATATTTGTTTGATATCTAACATACAGAAAGTGCGTTTGGAACGATTGGCGAGCGTGTTGGTTGGTAATGTTCAGGACCTGGGTTCGAGTCCCAGGTCCCCACCCCCTTTCATGTTATTTTTCACATAATACTCCTATGCAGGTTCAACGCTAACGGTTCACCATGTTCACAAAATCTGGCCATCCACGTGCCTATGGAGATGGATCAAATGGCCACAATCTGAAGCGCACCATGGACTGCAGTCAACCACCTCACACACTAGTGGAAAAAGTCTACCAGGCCTGAAGGTCATTGGGCCCAGATTGCTAAAGTTTCACCTCCAAATTAGGGGCAGAACCCCCTAGGTTTGCTTTATTTCTTTTCCTTATTTTGATATTATTTTTAATTATTGTTTTTAATTAGTTTTTTAATTCAATTATTTTCATATAAAAAAAACATAAAAACATAAAAAAATCAGAAAAGATAAAAAATAATAAATATTTTTATTTTAGTATTTTGTAAATAAATTGCATTAATTCACTTAGTTTTAATTTAGGGTTTAATCTTAACATTTTTTAATAAAAAAACCTAAAATTGGTAGAATTAGGGTTTAATTAATTTTTTATCCCTTTTTTATTTTCTTTCATAGTAATTAAATATTTACTATTACTTATTTTTGTAATTAAATTGCATGTAAAATAATTAAGGTTAATTTTAGGTTAAACTTTAATATGTTTTCATAATAAAATAAAAATTGTAGAATTAGGTTTAATTGCATTAAATTCTCCTAAATACCAAAAAATACCAAAAACAATTTCTTTTCCTTTTAATTTTATTAATTTAATAATCGTTTAATTTAATTTAGTTAAAAAGGGTCCAACGCCCTCGTTTCAACTTTAATTCCAATTCGCCTATTTATTTTTATTCTTTATAATATTTATGTACCTCTCCCAAGGCCATGTAACATTTTAATCTTTCGCATTTTTAATTCTTTATTTTTCTGTCAAATCGGGTTCAAGAAATTTTGGCGATGTGGACCCGCGCCTTTTGTAATAGCTTTAGAACTTTACTTTTCTCGCATTTTTAAACTGTTAATAATGGCATGCAAGAATGAATGACAAAATAAAAACAAAAGCGTAGATCACCCATGACATGACAAAAGACAAAAATAAATGAATCTGACACACAAATTCACACACCACCCCTAGGGTACGCCTCACTGTTGCCTTGCCTCGAAAGGTGATCGTCGAGTAGAGGACGTTTTAGTAAGTCCTCATGATCCAGGAACCTGGCATGAGGGTAGCTTCTAAGGTGTCTTCCTATTGCTCCGGTGATCACCATGTCCCGAACCTCGAATTGACCCGAACACCTCCAACGGTGGTGCTACCTACCTCTCAATGGTGGGATGGCACTACTTTAAAGGACATTTACACAGACGAATTCCTTAGGGTAGGTAGGTTCTCGTAGATACTTGCTCTAATTTCAAAACAAATCCAAAAATACTTTTCACACCAACACACTTTTCAAAAAGCTTTCGAAAGCATTTTTTCAAACACTCTTGAGGACCGATACAAGAGTCGAACTGGAATTTTCAAAGAAACTTTTTAAAACCCACAGTTGAAAAGCAAACAAACCATTTTTGAAAACACAATGAGCAAGTATCTAAGAGCCCATGGATAACCATGGATAGAAAGGGTGCTAACACCTTCCCTTTCTATAACCTACCTCCCGAACCGAGAGCAATCTCTTTAAGGAATTTTTCTGTGCTTTTGTCCTTTCCATTTGGAGAAAATAAAAGACGGTGGCGACTCTTGCTTCCGCGACATTTCGCGAACCAGCGTTAAACAGTCAGTTCCAGATCCACCGATCACAGAACTGGCGACTCTGTTGGGGACTTATAAAGTGAGGTGTACCTTAGGGTTTAGTTCATAACTGTGTTTTCAATTGTATTGCTTTGCTTGCTTTAAATTATGGGTTGCTTGGGAGTTCTATAGATCCTAACCCGGATCTGGGGGATACCTTCTTAGAAAGTAGCAACAAGACTGTGAGGGAACTGTGCGGGGTATACCGACATGGTTGAAACAGTCTGCTACGTTGATGTGGCACTTTGGTGTGTACCGGTAACCCTTGAGTTCAGTCAAGGAGAGTACGGGGCCCCCGCGTGGTGTCGTGAAGCATCAACAGACCTTAGGAACCTTAATTGAACTATCTTGGCCTCTTTAGGGTAGTGAGATAACTGACTTTGGTGCAGTCCGAGGTTGGTTGATACTCGATACTACACTCAATCGAGGGTTGCTTTCCTGGAATATTTCGGTCGCCAGTTCAGTGGCTAAATCGAAACGATGAACAATGAAAGCAATCCCGTGATATTGGGACCCTTAGAACCCGGTTACTTCTAATAGGACAGGTTGAGCCCACCAACTTCAAGAGGGTACTACCCAGACCCCATGCTGGCCTTAAACCCTAAGGGCTTGTCTTGTGTGCCTTGTGTGCCTTACATGTTTGTCTTTGTAAATATCGGTGGTGTGTTTAATCATAGCATCATGACATCATCCAGCATCATATGCATTGACTAACCATTTCAGGGGTTCGAATTTTCATCTTTGTTCTTGTTTTGTAGGACATGGAAACTGTTCGTAGAAAGACAATTCAAGTCAGTCTTGTAAGGATCCCTCCTCAGCTTAAGGAGCTTATATCCAGGATTCCCGAGAAATCTTCATTCAGTGAAAGACATGGAAGTCTCATCAGCTTGGTCAATACCAACATTGAGGAAGATATGATAAAGGTCCTGTTCTAGTTCTTTGACCCTCTGCATCACTGTTTCACCTTCTTGGATTATCAGCTGGTACCTACATTGGAGGAGTTCTCCTGGCTCCTGAAGATCCCTATCCTTGATCAACTACCCTACAACGGTACGGAAAAGGAACCTAAGCTTGAAGAGATTGCTAAAGCCTTGCACCTATAGTCATCTGACCTCAAGGGACATTGGGAAGTTGGAAGTGGTATCAAAGGGTTCTTAGCCAGGTTTCTGTTTGAAAAGGCCCATGAATGTTGGAACTCCCTTGACTTACAAGCTTTTGAAGAAGTTGTGGCCCTCCTTGTCTATGGTTTGGTGTTGTTCCCTAACCCAGATCAGCTTATAGATATCAGTGTTGTCCAGATCTTCATGTCCAGGAATCCTATACCTACGTTGCTGGGGGACATCCTTCACTCATGTTACACTCGAACCATGAGAAAAAGAGGTGTCCTTATGTGTTGCACTCCTCTCCTGGGAAGGTGGTTTATTTCGCACCTTCCACAATCAGTTTTGAAGAATGAGCGGGGTTTGAGATGGTCACAACGGTTGATGACTCTCACACATGCAGATATACATTGGTGCCCTCGGTCCAGAGAAGATGTCACTATCATTGATCGTTGCGGGGAGTACCCTAATGTTCCTTTACTTGGAATCAGAGGAGGTATTACTTACAACCCATGCCTGGCTTGGAGACAGTTTGGTTATGCTCGGAGGGATGGTCCTCACGACATGTTAATTCCTGACATAGTTTTTGACTTCGACAACGATACTCAAGGACTTCGCCAGAGATTTATCAGAGCTTGGAGGATGCCAAGTAGGATAGACAGCAAGACACTGGGGCACAGGAACTCCATCCCGTTGGAACCTTATCTCAAGTGGGTACGAGCCCGCTCCCAGAAGTTAGTGATGCCTTATCCCCATATGCTCCCTGTGATCAAAGAGCCAGTCTTGGAAGGAGAAGTGTCCTACACTATTCAGCACCCTGATATGCCCACATCCTGGGAAGAGATGCAGAAGAGCTGGATCCAGCTTAAGGAAGAACGGAATTCTCTTGAGACCAGTCTACATGCCAGTGAAAAGAAGGTCTTGGAGCTCACCCGCCTGTTGCATGAGGAGAGGAATCTCAACACTTACATAGCTCCAAAGAGGATGCGCAGTGTATTTTGGGATTGATTTGCTTTTGTATTATTTTGCCCATGAGGCTTTGATGTATTAAACAATTATTTCCTTAATGATAACGTGTGTTCATTTTTGTCTACAACAAATTTGAACTTTCGAACCCTTGAATGCATTGCATAAACACATACCATTCATCATGTGCATAGCAGGTTTTTCCTCTTTTCAGGTTGCTTACAGTTCTTCGCTGTTTATTTCAGCATCATGAATCCTGACTCGTCATCAACTGAGATGTCCATCAAGGCTCTTCAGGCGCAAAATGCGCAATTTCAGGAATTAATCATGGGTCTGGCTCAGGGCCAAGAAGAGCTGAAGGCTCTGCTCTTGAAGAAGGAAAAGAAGAAGAAGAGGAGGACTGTTCTGTTCAGCTCGGGCCGAAGGTTTGTCAATACTCTGCAGAATGAAGAGGCTGGTTCTTCTATTGGCAAGAGTACTCCTCAAGCAGAAAAGGGTCCTAGTCCGGTAGTCTCCGACAACGAGACTGATTTTGATGAAGAGCAATATCCTCCGACAGAAGACCGATACAAGCAGCTGGAAGACAGGCTGAATGCTATGGAAATACAACAGGTACCTGGGCTGGATTTTGGAGATCTGGGTTTGTCTACTGGTGTGATTATTCCTCGGAAGTTCAAAGCACCATATTTCACTAAGTACGACGGGGCGTCTTGTCCCAAGCTACATCTCAGGTCCTATGTTCGGAAGATTCAACCGTACTCGGCGGATAAGAATTTGTGGATCCACTTCTTCCAGGAGAGTCTTTCAGGGACTCATCTCGAATGGTTCTATCATCTGGATGGGACCAAGGTTCGTAACTGGGAGGAGTTGGCTACTGCTTTCTACAAGCAGTATCAATATAATGTCGACCTTGCCCCTACACGTACCCAACTCCAGGGTATGTCGTTAGGTTCAAGTGAAGGTTTTAAAGAGTACGCTTAGAAGTGGAGAGACCTGGCTGGCAGGGTGCAGCCACCGTTGACTGATCGGGAATTGGTAGACATGTTCTTGGGGACCCTATCTGGGCCATTTTTCAACCATCTTATCGGGAATTCGTCTGCAGGGTTCACTGATCTGATTCTGACTGGGGAGAGAATTGAGGCGGGGTTGAAGTCTGGAAAGATTCCGAAGGGTACATCGTCTAGTTCTGAGAAGAAACCCTTCAAGAAGGAGGCTAGTGTTGTATATGGTTCCAAGAGACCAGAGAGATCTGAGCGCCGTCAATCTGTCAGTGCGGTAATGATTGCTAAGCCTGCTGCCGCTCCTCGGCCAACCAATCCTCAAAGGGCTGAAAGACCCCGGAGAGAGTTTACCCGTTTGAGCATGACTTTATCGCAGATCTTGCCACAGTTGCTGTCCACCAACCTAGTGACTGTTAGAGAGGCACCCAAAGGGGTAAACACTGCCTCCCCCAAGTACAACCCGAATGCCCGTTGTGCGTACCATTCTGATAGCCCGGGGCATTCTACTGATGACTGTTGGGCATTAAGGAATAAGGTGCAAGACCTTATTGACGCAAAAGAGATACAGTTCGAAGCGCCTGAGAGGCCGAATGTGGTTACTGCTCCTATGCCTCAGCATGGGGTAAATGCTGTTGATGAAGAAGTGTACGCTGTCTCTATGGATGATCTAGCCACTCCTCTGAAGACTGTCAAGAAGAACCTACTGCTGGCCGGTTTATTTCCGGGTTGCAGTGAGGGTTGCCTGTTCTGTGCTGTTTCCCTATCTGGTTGTCCCTTGCTGAAATTAGGCATCCAAAGCCTAATGGATAGCAAGGAGATTCTGTTTAAGAAGTCTGCTGTTCAATTGGTTCCGGTAGAAGAAGTTTCTGTGGTTACCATCTTCAATAATCCGATCAAGGCTCTCCCGAAAAAGCCTGTTCAAATCATGACTGTCGCACCTGTTGTTATCACTGTTCCGGGGCCTCTTCCCTATATATCTGATAAAGCTGTCCCCTGGCACTATGGGGCGGATGTGTATGTGAACGGAATCAAACAAGAGTTCAACACTGGCGCCAGTATCTGTGATATCACTGGCCCAACCAAGGTTACCCGCAGTGGCAGGCTCTTCTCGCCTGACATTGCACCGCCCGCTACTCGAAGACCCCTCCTCATAACACCTACAATTGTACCTGTTCCTGTTGCTGATCAAGTTGTTTCCCCTGCTGCCGAGTCATCCAATGCTCGGGGCAAAGGGATTGAAGTTGAGCCTGCCCGGATGGAGGCACCGATACCGATAAATGCTGAGGCCTCCCAACAAGAAATGGAGGAGATTTTAAAAATAATAAAGAAGAGCGACTTCAACGTCGTCGAACAGCTGGAGCATACGCCTTCCAAAATCTCCATGCTCTCTTTATTGCTGTGCTCCGAGGCCCATGCTAAGGCCTTAATCTCGTTCCTCAAGACGGCCCATGTGCCACAGGAGACATCTGCAGTCCAGTTCACGGATTGCGTAGCAAATCTGACAGCGGACAATGGCTTAGGTTTCTCAGATGCTGACCTGACTGCAAAAGGAAGAGACCACAATGATGCCCTGCATGTCTCTATCGAATGCAGGGGCACTACTCTGGCACATGTATTGGTGGATACTGGTTCGTCCTTGAATGTGCTACCCAAGAAGGCTTTAGACCGTTTAGATTGTGAAGGCCTGGAACTGAAACCCAGCAATATCATCGTCAGGGCCTTTGACGGTTCAAAAAGGATGGTTCATGGAGAGGTTGACATTCCCATTCGTGTGGGTTCTCAGGTGTTTGACTCTACATTTTATGTGATGGATATCCGTCCATCGTACTCTTGTCTGCTGGGTCGACCTTGGATCCATAAAGCTGGGGCAGTGACCTCTACCTTGCACCAGAAGCTGAAGTACCCCGTCAGAGGGAAGATCGTCACTGTGCAAGGAGAGGAGGAGTATATGGTAAGCCACCTGAATTCCTTCAGATACATTGAGATGGACGGGGAGTTTATTGAAACCCCCTTTCAGCATTTCGAGGAGGTGCTTCCAATTTCAGCGGCAGCAGAAACAGCAGTAGAAGAGAATGTTCCTTTGAAGATGGCTTCCCTGAAGGATGCCCGGGCTGTGGTTCAGAAAGGTGAATGTGCTAACTGGGGCAGGCTTCCAGACTTTACACAGAAAACTGACAAATTTGGGCTGGGTTTTACTGCAGAGGGTCAGAAAGCTATGCGGAAGGCGAAGACCAGAAGACCTCCTGTGTTCATTACAAATCCAGGAGTGAATGCTATTGGGGAAGACAATGAAGTGGATGAAGCAGAATTCAATAGCTGGATCTACCCGACAACCGAAGGCGGATTGAACAATTGGATTTCCAAAGACCATACTCCTGTTACTTTTGTTACGCAGTAATAAACTTCTTTGTTTTATTATTTGTAATAAACAATAAATAAACTCTATAGCCCGATGTCTTACCCGAGGCACCGTGGTTTCATTTGTGAGGGCATATAAATTGTCATTTCATATATCATGAATGAAAATCTTGGACGTTTTCTCGCATTACAAATCTTATGCTCCTTTTCTGTCTTTCTTTCCTTTACATATATTTCAAAACAGCTGTATTTACACACACACTCACTCATACAGGTTTCAATCCACTCTGGATCTCACTGGTAACGACTCTGCTACTGCCAGTTATGACTTCGAAAATCCGATCAACTTAGCCAAAGACGAAGGTGAAGATGATTGTGAAGTGCCTGGCGAGCTTGCAAGACTGTTACTCCAGGAAGAGAGGGCAATTCAACCACACAAAGAGCCAGTGGAAATAATAAACTTGGGTACTGAAGAAGACAGGAAAGAGGTAAAGGTTGGTGCCAACCTAGAGCTCAGCGTGAAGCAACGGTTGACTCAGATGCTACATGATTATATGGAGATCTTTGCCTGGTCCTATGAAGACATGCCCGGGTTGGATACCGATATTGTGGTCCATCATTTACCAACCAAGGAAGACTGCCCTCCGGTTAAGCAAAAGGTCCGCCGTATGCGTCCAGAGATGTCTGAGAAGATCAAAGCCGAGGTTATGAAGCAGTTTGATGCCGGGTTTCTTGCAGTGACGTCTTACCCTCAGTGGGTTGCTAATGTGGTTCCGGTACCAAAGAAGGATGGAAAGGTCAGAATGTGTGTCGACTACAGGGATCTGAACAGGGCCAGCCCCAAGGATGACTTCCCTCTACCTCACATTGACGTCCTTGTTGACAATACAGCTCAGCATAAGGTGTTCTCTTTCATGGATGGTTTTTCAGGCTACAATCAGATCAAGATGGCACTTGAAGACATGGAAAAGACTACATTTGTTACTCAGTGGGGCACCTTCTGTTACAAGGTCATGCCATTCGGATTGAAGAACGCTGGGGCAACCTACCAGCGTGCCATGGTTGCTTTATTTCATGACATGATCCATCATGAGATAGAAGTGTATGTTGACGACATGATCGCAAGGTCCCAGACTGAGGAAGAGCACCTAGATCATCTGCAGAAGTTGTTTGACCGGTTGAAACTGTACAAGCTGAGATTGAACCCGAACAAGTGCACCTTCGGGGTAAGATCTGGAAAGTTGCTAGGCTTCGTGGTAAGTGATAAGGGCATTCAAGTGGACCCTGCTAAGGTTAAAGCTATTCAAGAGATGCCAATTCCTAGGACAGAGAAGGAGGTCAGAGGCTTTTTAGGACGCCTGAATTACATTGCTCGCTTCATCTCACACCTAACTGCTACCTGTGAGCCAATCTTCAAGCTGCTGAAGAAAGATCAGGTAGTACGTTGGAACGATGAATGTCAGGCTGCTTTTGACAGAATCAAAGAGTATCTCCAAGAACCACCCATCCTTATGCCACCGGTTGAAGGGAGACCTCTGATATTATACCTGACAGTGCTTGACAGCTCAATGGGGTGTGTGCTGGGGCAACATGACGAGTCTGGCCGAAAAGAGCATGCCATTTATTACCTTAGCAAAAAGTTTACCGACTGTGAGACCCGATACTCACTGCTTGAGAAAACTTGCTGCGCTTTGGTATGGGCTGCTCGCCGGCTGAGACAGTATATGCTGACTCACACTACCTTGTTGATCTCAAAGATGGATCCTATAAAGTACATATTCGAAAAGCCTGCTCTGTCTGGGAGAATAGCAAGATGGCAAATGATCTTGACGGAATACGACATTCAGTACACGACCCAGAAAGCCATCAAGGGAAGTGTATTGGCAGACCACTTGGCACATCAGGCCGTAGATGACTATCAGTCAATGAACTTCGAGTTTCCAGATGAAAGCATCATGATAGTGACTGATTGTGAAGTACCTGGACCGGATGAAGGACCTGAGGAAGGATCCCGATGGTCTATGCACTTTGACGGAGCCTCCAACGCTTTGGGAAACGGTATCGGCGCCATCATCATATCCCCTCAAGGCACTCATACTCCACTCACTGCCCGACTATGTTTCAACTGTACCAACAACATGGCAGAGTATGAGGCATGCATCATGGGTCTTCAAGCTGCGATCGACTTAAGGATCAAGTTTCTTAGTGTCTTCGGAGATTCCGCTCTCGTGATCAATCAGATCAAAGGAGAGTGGGATACGAAACATCCGAATCTTATTCCTTACAGAGAATGTATGTTGACCTTGATCCCCCACTTCACGAAGATAACCTTTGAACACTTCCCGAGAGAAGAGAATCAGTTAGCGGACGCGTTAGCTACAATGTCTTCTATGTTCAAAGTCAAATGGGATAATGAGGCTCCCCGGATCATCATCTGGAAACTGGACGAACCGGCATACTGTTGCGATCTCGAGACTGAATTGGTGACTGAGAAGCCTTGGTACCATGAGGTGAAGAGATATCTGGAAGCTCAGGAATACCCTGAAGGTGCATCTGTCAATGATAAGAAGTTCCTGAGAAGGTTCGCAGCAAAGTTCTTCCTTAGCAACGGCATCTTGTACAAGCGAAACCATGATTCGACCCTACTGCGTTGTGTGGATAAGACTGAAGCAGAAAGGATCATGGAAGAGCTACATGAAGGGACCTTTGGAACGCACTCCAGTGGACATACAATGGCAAAGAAGATCCTTCGGGCAGGGTATTACTGGTCCACAATGGAAGCTGACTGCTACCAACATTCTAGGACATGCCATAAGTGCCAGATTTATGCAGACAAGGTGCATGTTCCTCCAGTTCCCCTGAATGTTTTAACTGCGCCTTGGCCGTTTGCAATGTGGGGCATAGACATGATTGGTGAGATTAAACCTACGGCATCTAATGGACATCGCTTCATCCTAGTGGCGATTGATTATTTCACGAAGTGGGTCGAAGCAGCATCCTATGCTACGGTAACCAAGACTGTTGTGGCACGGTTCATTCGGCATAACCTGATCTGTCGGTACGGCGTCCCTGAGAGAATTATTACAGATAACGGTACCAATCTGAATAACAAGATGATCATTGAGCTCTGCGAGCAGTTCAAAATACAACACCACAATTCTTCTCCTTACAGACCGAAGATGAATGGGGCTGTAGAAGCAGCAAATAAAAACATCAAGAAAATCGTGCAGAAGATGACAGTGACTTATAAGGATTGGCACGAGATGTTACCGTTCGCTCTACATGGGTACCGTACCTCAGCCAGGACGTCAACCGGGGCAACTCCTTTCTCCCTGGTCTACGGCATGGAGGCAGTCTTACCGATCGAAGTGCAGATACCCTCTCTCCGGATAATGAAGGACGTAAATCTGAATGAAGATGATTGGATCCAGACACGACTTGATCAATTAAACCTTATTGATGAAAAGAGACTTGCTGCTATCTGTCATGGTCAGACGTATCAGAAATGAATGATCAGGGCATTTAACAAAAAGGTCAGACCACAGGAATATCAGGTTGGGGATCTGGTAATCAAGCGAATCATCCTTCCTCAGAATGATCCAAGGGGCAAGTGGACCCCTACGTACGAAGGGCCATTTGTGGTTAAGCATGTGTTCTCAGGAGGAGCAATGATATTGACCAACATGGATGGTGACGACCTTCCTCACCCCGCCAATGCAGACATAGTAAAAAGATACTACGCATGAAAAAAGACCCGCTAGGCTGACATGCCTAGGCAAAAATTAGGGCTTCCCGTCGAACCAAAAGGGTTCGGGCAAAATGAAGGGATGAAATGAAAAAATCTGTACACCCGGCAAGTCGAAAACCTGAAAAGGCGGCTTGGGCAAAAAAGGGTATCCCGGTGGACTGAAAACCCGAAAGGGCGGTCCAGGCAAAAGTTAGGGATAAAGCGTAATACTATGTCTCATTGGATCACTTTGCATCCAGAATCCGGTATCTACATCAAGTTCAGACGACATTGATCAGTCAGCTTCATCTTCAACCAAGGTCATCAAGTGATGAGACGCTCGGAGTTATAAAGGCAATAGCAGAGTTGAAACCCAGTGGGATCATTCACTTCACACAGCTGTTTTATTTTCTTTTGTACAAAATTTGTATAAACTCTTTTGTTCGGCGGCGTTCTCTTACTAGGACGTCAACCTCTTGTACACAAAACGCCTATTTACAGGCCATTCAAAAATCAATACAAATATATTTTTCAGTTAAAAGTGCCAATTATTTTTCCTTTTCTGTTTTGTCTTGCGAAGAACGTCCAAGGTTCAATTTGTGATATATGCATTGACAATAATTTTCTAACTCATGAATATTTGCATACGAAACAAAGGATTAATTACAAGTAACATTAGAAACAGGGGCAATAAAGAGTTGTCTAAGCAATCTGATTGTTCTGTCCTCCAAGATACCAAGGTAGGTTCAGCTAAAGAACATAATCGGCATGTCTTAATTCCCCAGAGAGTACGTCAGCAAGTCAATACACTCTCCTCAAGCGAAGCTACTATCAACCTTAAGGAAGTTGGGTATCCTCCAGCAGATCTCAACATTCCCCAGCAATATACATGCATTCTTAACAAGCATCCCCGGCAGTCTTGGTCTAAAGATTGTTCCCCGGCGGTATATCAAACATTCAAAGGAATCACTTCCCCCGCAGCTCAAAACTTCCCCCCAGAGAGTCCAATCTAGTTCCCCAGGAAAGTTGTAATCCATCTCCCCAAGCAGTAAGCCTATCCCCAGTAGATTCTGGAAGCTTATCCTCGCAGAGCACGAACGCATCGTCCGGCTTTATTCAAAGAGTTATTTCCCTACCAGGATATAACTGGGTTATCCTCAGCCAAAATCCACGGAAAGAGCGTCCTCGACGAAGTCTCCTCATCCCCAGCGAAGTCTATCAACACTTCCAAAAGAACAGTGGTATCCCCAGCGAAGTTACCATCAACATTTCAGCAAAGTATCTCTCTCCCCACCGAGTATCGCTTCCCATTAAGATCGTTAGAGTGCTTTCCTCCCTGCAGAGTTATTCCATTCGCCAAGTTTATTCCCCAACGGAGTCATCTTCTCCTATCGGTATTCTTGCAACTATCATCTCCAGCGGAAGCAAAATCTGTTTTCCAACGTCAGCCCAGGAATGATTTCCCGGCTCCCGTCAAGGATTTACTTTCCTAGACGAAAACTACATTCATAAACATCGCACTTCCATACATCATTATAGCACGCATAGACGCATCATATCTTACAAATCTCATTTATGTTGAGAACATCATTACTTGGTCCATATCAGGCATTGCATACGACTGACCTTTACCTTTCAGGAAAGATTCAGTTAAATTCTCAATCATATTTCAAGACTCTAAGACCTTATCTGGTTCAGTTAATCGACTCCAAAGATTTCTTATCCAGTCCAAGGCCTTCTCTAGTCCAGCTAAATCGACTCCAAACAGATTTTTCTGATGAAGACTCAGTAGAAGTTATCCAAGGTTTTTCTCAATGTTTGCTATTGAGATTATAATTGCCTATGGTTCTCTCCCCGACCCTGCGGAGACGATAATTCCATTCCAGGTTTTTTCTCAATGATTGCTATTGAGATTATAATTGCCTATGGTTCTCTCCCCGATCCTGCGGAGACGATAATTCCATCCCAGGTTCTTCTCAATGTTTGCTATTGAGATTATAATTGCCTATGGTTCTCTCCCCGATCCTGCGGAGACGATAATTCCATCCCAGGTTTTTCTCAATGATTGCTATTGAGATTATAATTGCCTATGGTTCTCTCCCCGATCCTGCGGAGACGATAATTCCATCCCAGGTTTTTCTCAATGATTGCTATTGAGATTATAATTGCCTATGGTTCTCTCCCCGATCCTGCGAAGATGATAATTCCATTCCAGGTTTTTCTCAATGTTTGCTATTGAGATTATAATTGCCTATGGTTCTCTCCCCGATTCTGCGGAGACGATAATTCCATTCCAGGTTTTTCCCAATGATTGCTATTGAGATTATAATTGCCTATGGTTCTCTCCCCGATCCTGCGGAGACGATAATTCCATTCCAGGTTTTTCCCAATGATTGCTATTGAGATTGTAATTGCCTATGGTTCTCTCCCCAATGCTGCGGAGATGATAGTTCCATCCCAGGTTCTTCTCAATGTTTGCTATTGAGATTGTAATTGCCTATGGTTCTCTCCCCAATGCTGCGGAGATGATAATTCCATCCCAGGTTCTTCTCAATGTTTGCTATTGAGATTATAATTGCATATGGTTCTCTCCCCGATCCTGCGGAGACGATAATTCCATCCCAGGTTTTTCTCAATGATTGCTATTGAGATTATAATTTCCTATGGTTCTCTCCCCGATCCTGCGGAGACGATAATTCCATTCCAGTTTTTTCCCAATGATTTCTATTGAGATTATAATTGCCTATGGTTCTCTCCCCAATACTGCGGAGATGGTAATTCCCACCAGGATTCTCTCAACAATTGCTGTTGAAGTTGAAGTCGCCCAAGGTTCTCTCACCGTTCCTGTTGAGGTAGTAACCATCCCTGGTTCATTCATCACCGCTTGAAGATCCAGACTCAGCTCCTGTAACCAGTCAGGACACATCTATACCAAGCATCTGAAGACCAGCTCCTGCAACATGTCAGGTACTCATTTTTCTTATGCAGGTACGCAAGTTCTCGCTAAGGAATCTCTTACGCGATTGACACCCAGATGGCATCTATAAGCCCATCCACCTTCCATCATCTCTAAATGGCATCTATAAGCCCATTCCACCATCACACTGCTTCTATGTGAGCGCAAATTTCTGGGCACTCTAGTGTTCAATCATCTTCTACCCTCGGATTACGAAAGGCACGTCAGCCAATCTACATCCTCAGGTCTAAGAAGATTGAACAGGGGCAACTGTTGTACCCCAAAATTTTCCCTCCCATATTCTTCAAGAATTGCAAAGTCAAGCTTCAAAATCTCCCCAAAGGTTGCACAGTTCAAGGGCCTCCTAAGCAGTCAAAATTAGGGTTTTGGTTCTGAGCAAGAAAAAGAAGTTTCCAAGGGTCCAATCAAGTCCCACATGCCTACAAATATGGTCAAGCATCCTCATACAAAGTTTCAAGACTTTCAGCACAAAATTGCACAGTCAAAAACCCTAATTGCACTACAGTCAACTGTAGGGGCAAAATGGTCATTTGACAGTCAAAAGTCCAAATTTTTGGTCAACATCTCATTTTGAAGCCACAAACATCATTTTATCAATGCTTGATCATGATTCTCAAAGCTTGGCTCAAAAATCATCAAGATGCAAAAGTTTCCATATTTGGACAGTTGAAAAAGTCAACTGTAAATTGACCAGGGCATAACTTTCACATGGATTATTAGAAAAATTCCATCCAAAGCTCATTTTGAAGAGAAAGACATTTCCTACAACTCCTCTTCACACTCCAAGTCCAAGAAATGCTCTCACAAAAAGTTATCAATTTCAACATTATAGGTCATTTTCAAAAGTCAACAAAAAGGGACTTTAAGTCAAAGACCATAACTTGAGATTGGTAAATCAAAATGACATGGGACCAAAGGCATTGGTTAGAGGACTCAAAGACCTTTCCAAAATGTCCAAGAACATGAGCAAAGCTTAAAAATTGAGCAAGTTATGCCTTGCGGAAGTTGGGGAATTTTTGGATATTTTGAAAAGTCAACATTACTTCAAATGACCTAAAATTGCTAATGGGCCTCTTTTTCTTCCACAATTCATCATCCAAGGCATGTGCACGACCACTTGGCCCAAAGGGAAGTTTTTCTTCACTTTTATTTATTTATTTGGATTTTTATTATTAATAATTCATTTAAATTAAAATAAATACATGAAAAATACTAAACCTAGGTTTTAAATCTTTTTATGCATGATATATGCTCAAGATTTCGTGCCTAACCAAATGTAGAAATAATCAATTGAATTGGTCATGATTTGGTAGCAAAAGCATGTGAAAAAGATTGCAAAATAATGGCTTGAAAATCAAATATTGCATAATCAATTCCTTGATTCTTTTGATCAGATTTTTGACCTAAATTACTCTCCTATACATACACAAGCAAGACCTAATGCTCATTACCAAAAAGCTGCGCCAGAAATCCTTACACCAACTTGGAATTTTTCAAAGAAAACTCAAATCTGAAAACACTTTTGCAGGTGGATTGAAGCCAAGAAATTCATTCCATTGCATCCCTGGGACATCAAGAAACGTACCTGGATCAAGAACACCAACCCTACAGCCTTAAATCATTGTACAGAATCAAAAAAATTTCTCATAAAAATGCATATTCGTATTTTAATTTTGAGGCATTTTCATGGCATTTTGTTTATGTATTCTTACTAAATGATGCATTCTGAAGCTAACCACATGGATTAATTGCGTTTTTATACACTGTATGCGAATCTACCATTGTTGCTTTTTAGGGTTCTTAAGTTTTCGAATTAGGGGTTTTTGAATATGGAAAAATTGGAGCTTGAAACCTAGGCCATTCAACTCAGCACGCTTGGACGAAGAGAATGAGACCATCGCGCCTAATTTATGAGGCCCCAGGGGCTATTCGTTATTTTTCAGAAAGGTGCCTATGGGAACGTTTAGAAAACTGTTGCTAGTTGTTTTTTATGTTTCAGAAAATAAATCAACAAGGAGGACGATGACTAGGTGGCAAGAAACAACTGGGTGGTTTAAATTTTCGCGCGCAAAGAGCACTAACGCGTGGATTTATTTTATAATATTTGTTTGATATCTAACATACAGAAAGTGCGTTTGGAACGATTGGCGAGCGTGTTGGTTGGTAATGTTCAGGACCTGGGTTCGAGTCCCAGGTCCCCACCCCCTTTCATGTTATTTTTCACATAATACTCCTATGCAGGTTCAACGCTAACGGTTCACCATGTTCACAAAATCTGGCCATCCACGTGCCTATGGAGATGGATCAAATGGCCACAATCTGAAGCGCACCATAGACTGCAGTCAACCACCTCACACACTAGTGGAAAAAGTCTACCAGGCCTGAAGGTCATTGGGCCCAGATTGCTAAAGTTTCACCTCCAAATTAGGGGCAGAACCCCCTAGGTTTGCTTTATTTCTTTTCCTTATTTTGATATTATTTTTTATTATTGTTTTTAATTAGTTTTTTAATTCAATTATTTTCATTAAAAAAAAAACATAAAAACATAAAAAAATCAGAAAAGATAAAAAATAATAAATATTTTTATTTTAGTATTTTGTAAATAAATTGCATTAATTCACTTAGTTTTAATTTAGGGTTTAATCTTAACATTTTTTAATAAAAAACCTAAAATTGGTAGAATTAGGGTTTAATTAATTTTTTATCCCTTTTTTATTTTCTTTCATAATAATTAAATATTTACTATTACTTATTTTTGTAATTAAATTGCATGTAAAATAATTAAGGTTAATTTTAGGTTAAACTTTAATATGTTTTCATAATAAAATAAAAATTGTAGAATTAGGTTTAATTGCATTAAATTCTCCTAAATACCAAAAAATACCAAAAACAATTTCTTTTCCTTTTAATTTTATTAATTTAATAATCGTTTAATTTAATTTAGTTAAAAAGGGTCCAACGCCCTCGTTTCAACTTTAATTCCAATTCGCATATTTATTTTTATTCTTTATAATATTTATGTACCTCTCCCAAGGCCATGTAACATTTTAATCTTTCGCATTTTTAATTCTTTATTTTTCTGTCAAATCGGGTTCAAGAAATTTTGGCGATGTCGACCCGCGCCTTTTGTAATAGCTTTAGAACTTTACTTTTCTCGCATTTTTAAACTGTTAATAATGGCATGCAAGAATGAATGACAAAATAAAAACAAAAGCGTAGATCACCCATGACATGACAAAAGACAAAAATAAATGAATCTGACACACAAATTCACACACCACCCCTAGGGTACGCCTCACTGTTGCCTTGCCTCGAAAGGTGATCGTCGAGTAGAGGACGTTTTAGTAAGTCCTCATGATCCAGGAACCTGGCATGAGGGTAGCTTCTAAGGTGTCTTCCTATTGCTCCGGTGATCACCATGTCCCGAACCTCGAATTGACCCGAACACCTCCAACGGTGGTGCTACCTACCTCTCAATGGTGGGATGGCACTACTTTAAAGGACATTTACACAGACGAATTCCTTAGGGTAGGTAGGTTCTCGTAGATACTTGCTCTAATTTCAAAACAAATCCAAAAATACTTTTCACACCAACACACTTTTCAAAAAGCTTTCGAAAGCATTTTTTCAAACACTCTTGAGGACCGATACAAGAGTCGAACTGGAATTTTCAAAGAAACTTTTTAAAACCCACAGTTGAAAAGCAAACAAACCATTTTTGAAAACACAATGAGCAAGTATCTAAGATCCCATGGATAACCATGGATAGAAAGGGTGCTAACACCTTCCCTTTCTATAACCTACCTCCCGAACCGAGAGCAATCTCTTTAAGGAATTTTTCTGTGCTTTTGTCCTTTCCATTTGGAGAAAATAAAAGACGGTGGCGACTCTTGCTTCCGCGACATTTCGCGAACCAGCGTTAAACAGTCAGTTCCAGATCCACCGATCACACTCACCCTTCTCCATAACAACTCGGGCATCTTTTAAGGAAGCCATTTTCATAGGAGAATCTTCAACCACAGTATCAACTGATGCCAGTGTCTGGGGAGCCTCTTCAAAGTGCTGAAATGGGGTCTCAATGAACTCCCCATCCATCTCTACGTATCTGAACGAGTTGAGGTGGCTGACCATGTACTCTTCCTCCCCCTGTACTGTCACAATCTTCCCTTTGACCGGGTACTTCAACTTCTGGTGGAGCGTTGAGGTTACGGACCCAACTTTATAGATCCATGGACGACCCAGCAAACAAGAGTAGGATGGCCGAATGTCCATCACATAGAACGTAGAATTGAAGACCTGAGAACCAACTTTAATTGGAATATCAACTTCACAGTGCACCGTCCTTTTAGACCCATCAAAGGCCCTGACAACGATGTTACTTGGTTTTAGCTCTAACCCTTTGCAATCCAACCGGTCTAGAGCCTTTTTGGGCAAGACGTTCAATGAGGAACCAATATCAACCAATACATGTACAAGAGTAATGCCCCTGCATTCAATGGAGACATGTAGAGCATCATTATGATTTTTCCCTTTGGTAGTCAAATCAGCGTCGGAGAAACCCAAACCATTATCAACAGTTAAATTGGCCACACAATCGGTAAACTGATCAGCTGATGTCTCTTGTGGCACGTGGGCAGTCTTCAGGAAGGTAATCAGAGCCTTGGCATAGGCCTCTGAGCACAGCAATAGTGACAACATAGAAATCTTAGGTGGGGTCTGCCCCAACTGCTCAACTATATTATAGTCACTCTTCTTAATAATCTTCAGAATCTCTTCCATCTCCTGTTTGGAAGCTTCGACAGTAATTGTCTTCGGTGCCTCCGTCCGGGCAGGCGCATCAGTGGTGATCCCTTTGCCCCGAGCGTCAGATGACTCGGCGACAGGGGTAAGAATAGGGACTTGATCAGGAATGGCAGTAGGTACACTCGCAGGTGTAATAACAACAGGTCTTCGGACAGTTGGTGGAGCAATATCAGGTGAGAAAAGTCTGCCGCTGCAGGTGACTTTAGCAAGTCCAGTAATGTTGCTGACGCCAGTATCAGCATCCAACTCTTGCTTAACTCCGTGAAAATAAACATCAGCCCCATAGTGCCAAGGGACAGCTTTATCAGAGGTATAGGGGATAGGCCCCGGAACAGTGATGATCACAGGTGCGATTTTCGGAACAGATGTAATTCTAACAAGCTTCCTCGAGGGAGCTTTGGAAGAATTGTCGAAAATGGTAATGATGGCGACTTCTTCAGTAGGAATGGAAGGAACAACAGTCTTCTCAAACAAGATCTCCTTACTATCCATCAGGTTTTGGATACCTGACTTCAGGAATGGGCAACCGGTAGGTAAAACAGAACACATATGGCAGCCTTCGTCACAGCCCGGAAATAAATCGGCTAGCAACAGGTTCTTCTTGACAGTCATCAGAGGGGTAACAATGTCATCCACAGAAACTACAAACAAGTCTTCCTTTACAGCATTTACTCCATGTTTGGGAATGGGAGCAGTCACAACATTAGGCCTCTCGAGCGCCTCAAACTCAATCTCCTTTGCATCAATTAAGTCTTGTATCTTGTTCTTCAAAGCCCAACAATCATTTGTATTATGCCCCGGGCTATCGGAGTGATAAGCGCAGCGGGCGTTAGGGTTATACCTTGGTGACGTTGTATTTGAATTCTTTGGGGGTTCCCTTAGAGTCACCAGATTACTCTTCAACAACTATGGAAGAACCTGAGACAAGGTCATGTTGAGACGAGTGAATTGCCTCTTAGGTCTCTCATCCTTTTGTTGATTGTTGTGCTGAGGAGCACCAGTGGGTTTTGAAATAACAACTGCATTGACAGCTTGGCGGTGTTCAGATTTATCCTGTCTTCTTGCACTGTAGACAACACTGGACTCTTTCTTAAACGGATTTTTCTCGGTGCTTGATGAAGCACCCTTCTGTATCTTCCCAGCCTTAATACCAGCTTCAATCCTCTCACCAGTCAAAATAAGATCTGTAAACCCAGATGAAGAGCTTCCAATCAAGTGGTTGAAGAATGGACCAGACAGGGTCCCCAAGAACATGTCAACAAGCTCCCGATCAGCCAAGGGTGGTTACACCCTACCGGCGAGGTCCCTCCACTTCTGAGCATAGTCTTTAAATCCTTCATCTGTTCCCATTGACATACCCTGGAGTTGGGTACGCGTAGGAGCAAGGTCGGAGTTGTACTGATACTGCCTATAGAATGCAGTAGCCAAATCTTCCCAACTGCGGATACTGGCTCCATCCAACTGATAGAACCACTCAAGCTGAGTCCCTGAGAGAATGTCTTGAAAGAAATGGATCCATAAGTTCTTATCAGCAGTGTAAGGCTGGATCTTCCTCACATATGACCGGAGGTGCAGCTTCGGACAGGAAACTCCGTCATACTTGGCAAAGGCTAGTGCCTTGAATTTATGGGGAATCACCACCCCAGATGATGGACCTAGATCTCCGAAGTCCAGACCGGGCACCTTCTGAATTTCCATAGCGCTCAAACGGTCTTCCAGCTGTTTGTACTTAACCTCAGCAGGAGGATACTGTTCTTCATCGTAGTCCGTCTCATTGTCGGAGACCACAAGGCTAGGAGCCCTCCTTTCTTGTGGACTATCTTTCTCTCCAGATGAGGTGGTCAGATCAACTTCATGTTGTAACCTGTTCCCAAACCTGTGTCCTGTGTTAAACAGGACTGTCCTCTTCTTCTTCTTCTTCTTCTTCTTTTTCTCCTTCAGAATCAAGGTCTTCAGGTCCTGCTGACCCTTAGCTAGGCTCATGAACAGCTATTGAAATTGGGCATTCTGGGCCTGGAGGGCCTTGATAGCTTGCTCAGTTGAAGGTTCGGTAGACATGATGATTGCTGAAATAAACAGCGAAGAAGATAAGAGACCTGTAAAAGGTACCTGTCTATGAAGTGCATGGGATGAAATGCGTATGATTTATGATTTCAAAGACAATCGGGATTTAAATTTGTAAACAAGAAAGGAAACACACTTTATTAGATTTAAACTTCAAAATTTAAATTGTTCAACAAATTGCCCTTAAGGCGTTACAAAAATGGAAATACTGAAAAGTAAAAAAAAACTGGAAAGGAAATCATCAAAGGCCCATCAATGCTCCCATGGTCTCTTCTTCTCAGTGTGGACATAGTCGTTGAGAATTCGCTCGTTTTCTAACTGCCTAGTCAGCTTCTGGATCTTTTGTTCTTGCTCGTTGAACTTCTCTCGGTAAGAATCCCGTTCATCCCGCAGTTGCATCCAATATCTCTTCAGTGCCCCAATGTCAGTGGGCATATAAGGATGGAGAATGGTTGAAAGAACCCCTTCTTCATTAGCAACTTCAAGAGTGACAGGCTGGACAACTTCATATGGCATACCTAGCTTCTGGGCACGGATGCGGACCCATCTGAGATATGGCTCCATTGGCAGAGAAGTCTTTGGACCCAGCTCATGTGGATCAGATTGGTGAACTCTATCCCAAGCCCTTATGAATCTAAGACGTTGCTCGTCGCTATCCCCTTGAAAATCAAAGATGATATGAGGCATTAGCATCTCATGAGGTCCTTCTCTTCTGGCTCTTCCAAACTGACGGAGAGCTAAGCATGGGTTGTAAGAAATTCCTCCATGGGTTCCTAGCAGGGGAACATTGGGATACTCTCCACGGCGATCAATGATAGTCACCTCGTCCATACCTTTGAGAGTCCAAATGATGCCATTATGAGAGAGAGACATCACCCTATAAGCCCAGCCCATTCCTTCTTTGTTCTTCATCACTGACTTAGGCAGGTGCGAAATAAACCACCTCGACAATAAAGGAGAACAGCACATCAAGGTTCCCCATTTTCGGGCAGTACGGGCATAGATCTGATGAAGGATGTCACCCAAGAGAGTGGGTACAGGGTTCTGAGAGATGAAGATATTTATGGCATTAACATCAACAAAAGTGTCAGGATTCAGAAACAATACCAAGCCATATATCAAAAGAGCCAGAATATCCTCGAAAGCCTTGAAGTCTAGGCTATCCCATAAGCAATTAGCCTTTCCAACCAAGAACTTAGTCAGAAAACCCTTAGCTCCACTTCTAGTTTCCCAATTAGCCATTACCTCCTCTTTGGTCAAATGAAGGGCTGCAACAATCTCTTCAGGCTTAAGAGTCTTTTCCCAACCAGTAAACGGGGTCTGCTCCAGAACAGAGATACCGAGCAGCTCAGAGAACTCTTCTAGGGTAGGAACCAGCTGGAAATCCTAGAAAGTAAAACAATGGTACAACGGATCATAGAACTGGACCAGGACACTCATCATCTGCTCGTCCAATTTGGAGGTGACCAAGCTGAGAAGAGAACCATGCCTCCTGATGAAGAAAGTAGTGTCAGGCATCTTGGCAACCAACTCTTTAAGCAAGGTAGGTACTTGGACAAAGTTGATCCGGATAGTATTCTTACGCATGGTGTGATACGGTGGGAGAACTGACTTGAGGTTTTGCGTTTGTTTTCGCAAATGTTTCGGTTGAGCAAGAGTCGCCACCGACTTTTTATTTTATCCTAAGGAAAGGTTAAAAAGCACAGCAAAAACCTTTGAGATGTTTTCTTGGGTTCGGGGAGTAGATTATAGAAAGGGAAAGCATTATCACCCTTTCTATCCATGGTTATCCATGGGCTCTTAGTTACTCGCTTAGATCAACTTGCCTTGGTTTTTAATTGTTTGAAATGGTGCTTTGTGTGTGGGTTTGAAAATGTTTTTGAAAAGAAGCCAATGTGGTGGCAACCTTTGTAATGATCCATGTTGGGATGTATACAAAGGTGTATGTCTTTTAAAAAGTTTTTCATTGTTTTTGAAAGTTGTTTTGAAAGTGTAGTGATGTGTGGTTTGAAAATAGGCAAGTGTTTTGTTTTGCAAGTTTGATTCAAGTAACTAAGAGGTTGTCTACTCCTAAATTTCTCAAAGATTTCTCCTATGTTTTTAACCCTTTTAACAATTTTGTTCCACCATTGTATTTGGTGGACAATCTTGTGTTAGGATGTGAAAGGGACGGGCGCGGGTCATCGTTTAGACCATAATTGCAATGGTGCCAAGTATCTTTGGGCAATTTTTCCTTGGAGGGACTTGATCATTTTTTAGGCAACTTTCGAAAGCGTCATCGAGGGACTATGATCATTTGAATTGTGTTTGTTTTTCCCAAAGAGACCTAACATGCAATATGGCCCATTATTGAAGGCAACAAGTGGAATACCCTAGGGGTGCACGTGTGATTAGTGTTGTCCATTTTCATGCTTGATTATCTTTGAAATTAGGTCAAACTATTTTGGTTAATTGATTTGCATACAAAACCCTAATTATAGCATGGCATAATTAGAAAAGCTTTAAAGTGCGAAAAATAAAGTTCCTAAGTTATTACAACACAATATATGGGAAGGGGGATACAAATGTTCAAATGGGGGTATTTTGACAAAGAATTTAAACCTAGACTATTACATCAAATTGGGAATTATACAAATTATTTAACATACAACAATTAAATAAAAATGGAATAAATATGCAAGATGCAAAAAAATGTTTTTTATATGTATGAAAAAAGTGTTTTTTATATGTCAAATAAACAAAATAAAAAGTATTATTTTTTGGAGTTTTTATGTATTTAGGGCAAAACCCTAATTTATTAATTAAAAGGTATTAATTGTTTAATATATACAACATTTGTTAGTTATGTACAAAAAATAAATAAAAGAGAAGTATATTTGTCAAAAAGGTATTTTTAATGTTAAATATTAATAAAAATAAAAATGTATATATTTTGTATTTTTTTAACCTAAATATACTAATATATATGTATGTATTTGTATTATTTATTAAATATATTGAATATGCACAAAATAATAATATTTAATATTTATAAAAAGTATATTTTATATAAAATATTTTCAGAAGATAAAATAAAATAAAAATCAGAAAATAAATGTGTTTGCATTATTTTTTAGTATTTTGAACAAAAGTATATCTATATATTTATTTATGTACAAATACCCATTTAAACAAATAAATGCCTAATAAATACAAAAATGGTTTAAAAAATATTTTTTATATTTTTTATATTATGAGAAAAAATAAATAAGTCAGAACAAAAAAAGAAAAGGTCAAAAAATCATGAAAATAAGCATAATGGGCCAAGGGGGTGTAAAAGTAAAAATGGGGTGTAAACAGAAATAACAAATCAGGCCCAGCCCACGTGGAGCTTCTTCAACCTCCAGCCATTCTTGTTTCAAAAAAAACGCGCGCTTCTCAGGCTTGTTCAAACATCCCGATTCTTTGATTTTTAACAAAAACTTACAACATCAAAAATGTTAAGAATCAAACAACGAATCCATACATATCAAAAACTTGATCTAACTCTCAGAAATGAGAGAGAATTTCTTCTCCCCCAATTTCTGACCTAGTTTTTGTTCCATGTTCAGACATCAAATTCTCACAGTACACGTAACATAAATGAAAACTAATTATATGGGCATGTTCAGGGCTATGAATGTGACATAATTTCTTCACAAACCTAAAGCTAACAATGCCTGGATAGAGAGATACGAGTTCATGAACTTACCTGTTCAGTTGGAATCGTATCTGGTGATGGAGGTATTTTCAATGCAAGGTGATGATTGGTACAGCTTCCTTGATGTCCAGGGATGCTATTCCAAGCTTTAGTTTGCTTGGAAACCAAGAGAATCGTGCTATGGTACCTCAACTACAAAACAGAAAAATGAAAATGGTGATGTTAGCTAGGGATGTTACAGGTCATGTTTAGGGCTTGGAATAGTTTCAAGGGATGATGTGGGATGTGTTTGAAGTGGTTTTAGCAAGAATGCATGAATGGATTGAGTTATGGAACTCAATCTGCAGCAGGTACCCTGTTTTGGCAGTTTGAAGGTGATTATGTGTTTGAGAAGGCAATGGAGATGGTTGGCTCGTGTTTTAGCTTAGGTTTGATGATTAGAAAGTGTTTGATAACTTTGCTTAAACTCTGGTTCACAGGAATGAGAGTTGTGTCTTGTTATGCCATGTTTCTTCAACTTTAAGCAACAAAATGTCCACTTGAGTTATAGACTGATAGAGGCCCCCCTAATGTGATGCTAAGCTTGCCCTTGATCAGTGGGATTAGTCTAATAACTTGTGCCAAGGAGATTTGTTGTGTACCTCTTGATTTGCTAATTGACATAAAGTTCTACTTTTGCAAAAATGGACATTATGCTTTTTCTATTTTGGGACTAAACCTTTATGTAATGCTTGAACACATAAAATATGGTCTTGGCACAATGAGTTAGCATTAAATTTATGAGTGTAAATGGGATATAGGACCTGTAATCAAGAAATTCAATCTGAGTTCAAAATTTCCTAAGTGTATGGACATGTAATTTGGTCATGAACAAAGTGAGTTTTTCCCATATTGCCAAATTCGATTCTCCCTAACCATGAGGTTGTTTGATGAGTTCTTGGACATTTTGGAAAGCTTGGAATGTGTACTAAAATCCATCTTTGAAATGCAAATTTAAATTCCAAGTGGAAGTAAGTTAAAAATGGTCTTGAAGTTAGGCAAAAATCCTGCCTAAAATAGGTCAAATTTCTCTAAGTTAAGAATGGTTTGGTACCCTTGTTCCAAAAATTGTAACTTGAGCTACAAGCTTCTTTTGAGGAAACTTTGTGAATCAAAGTTGTAGATTTTGCAATGGACTACAACTTTCATGTTTTGACTTTTCCTTGAATCCAAATGAATCTTGGTGAGAAAGTGGGACAAATTTAGGAAAAAATTAGGGTTTTTCATAACTTAGAAAAATTCTAAGTTATGAAAAATCTTCATTTCAAACCCTAATTTGCAATTCTTGATTTCTTGATGAACAATTTTCATGATTTGGCATGTTTTGATGAAAAATGAATCTTGACACTTGATTTTGACCAAAAAGTCAAAGTTTGACTTTTCAGTATACAGTCAAAATTGATCAATTGACTGGGAAATTCAACTGTCAATCTTGTGCATTTGGGATCTTTTGAACTTGTTGAGTATGTCAAGACAATTCCATGGGGTCCTTGAGTCCATATGTGAGCTTGGTTTGCCATTGGTTAGGTCAAACAGTCAAAAATTGCCTTTGTGCAGTCAAAACCCTAAAAATGACCATTTTGCCCTTTTGGTGATCTGATCAAATTTCTTGTGGAATTGTGATCCAAACTTGATCAAATGGTCCATGTGAGTTCATAATGTTGATGTGGGTCAATTTTCATGAGATTTGACTGTTAATTGGCCACAGTTGACTTTTTCCCCAATACAGTTGATTTCTAGGTCAACTATCCAATTGACTGGGCAAAATTTGGAATCAAGACTTAAAACTTGGTATGGATAAACTTGGGAGTCCAACATGAAGCATGAAAGTCATCTTAGGCATTTTAGGTCAAAATATCTTTGTGCAAACACAAACCCTAATTTGGGTCAACAGTGCAAGGAGAAGTCTTGAGTAGAGGAAACCCTAACTGGATCTTGAGCTCCAAGGGTCTTGTGATGAGAAAATGTTGAGAAAATGGGAGGGAAAATTTTGGGGTACAACAGTTTCCCCTGTTCAATCTTCTTGAACCTGAAGAGTTAGATTGGCAAGTTTGCCTTTCGTGACTCGAGGGTAAAAGGAGATTGGACACTAGAGTGCCCTGAAATTTGCACTCGTATGCTGGAGTATAGCAAATGTGATGTCGAGAATGGGCTTATAGATGCCATTTGGAGAGATGGTGGATAGGGATATGGGCTTATAGATGCCATCTGAAGGCGTGACAGAACCTTATCGGGAATGGGCTTATAGATGCCATTTGGAAGTGTTGATCGCATAAGAGATTCCTTAGCGATAACTTGTGTATTTTGAGAAATACAGATGTTTTCCTAGCTTGTTACAGGTGTTTGATCTTCAATCTCTTCATGCAGACATGCCCTGGCTAGATACAGGTGTCGAATCTGGAATTAGTCGTCTACAGATATGCCCCGGCTGGATACAGGAATCGAATCTTCAAACTCTTCAGATGTGCCCTGGCTAGATACAGGAATCGAATCTGGAATTGTGGTCAGTTGATAGATATGCCCTGGCTGGATACAGGAATCGAATCTTCAAACTCTTCAGATGTGCCCTGGCTGGATACAGGAATCGAATCTGGAATTATGGTCAGTTGATAGATATGCCCTGGCTGGATACAGGAATCGAATCTTCAAACTCTTCAGATGTGCCCTGGCTGGATACAGGAATCGAATCTGGAAACTGATCACTCACAGATGTGCCCTGGATAGATACAGGAATCGAATCTGGAATTGTGACAGTTGAAGGTAGTTGTCTTTTGGGTTGTCTTTTCCCTGAAAAGGCAAAACATCAGTTGTATGCAATGTCATGATGCATGACGTCATGATGTTCAAAATGAGATAGCGTTGTATGCACTTTATCATATATGTAAGCAAGATGTATGAAATGTGAAATGTTTATGAATGCATTTTTGTCTAGGAAAATAAATCCTTGACGACCGGCCGGGGAATTAAATCCTGGGCTGACGTTGAAGAGTAGAGCTCTTTGCTTCCGCTGGGGGATGATGGTTACAAGAATACACCGGTAGGAGAAGATGACTTCGTTGGGGATTAAACTTGTTGGAGAGATTACTCTGAGGGGAATTACTCTGTGGGAAGAGATATTTCGCTGAAGTTTGATGGGAGCTCCGCCGAGGATTTCAATGATGGACTCCGTTGGGGATAACAATGATTAACTCCGCTGGGGATAACAATGATTAACTCCGCTGGGGATAACAATGTTAAACTCCGCTAGGGATTCTGTTGATAAGTTATGTTGGGGAACTTTGAAGAACTCCGCTGGGGATTGAAAGAACTCTGCCGAGGGCGATCTTCCGTGGTAATCAGCTGAGGATAACTCAGTTATAAGCCCTTGCAAGGAATAACTTTGAATAAAGCTCGAGAGAGACGTCCGCACTCTACAGGGGGCGAGCTTCCAGAATCTACTGGGGATAAGCTTCAAGACCTGCTGGGGATATGAATTCCACTTTCCTGAGGAAACCTTCAGACTGTACTGGTAAATGGTTCCACTGGGGTGTCTGTATTCCGCCGGGGAACAATCTTAGATCAAGACTGCCGGGGATGCTTGCTGATGAATGCCTACACTCCGCTGGGGAATGTTGATATCTTCTGGGGCTACCCAACTTCCTTTAGGCTGACCGTAGACCAACTCTTCTGGAGGAGGGTATTGCTGACTTGCTAGGGGAACAGGGTGCCTATTATAGGGCTGATGATAGACTAAATCTTCCCTGTGAGGGTATTGCTGATTCTTGTCTTACTCTGTGGGGAGTTGAGATAACTTGGTCATATTCTTCAGTTGGATCTACCTTGGTACCCTGGCTGACAAAGCAACTAGACTGCCTGGACATTTCTACATTGCCCCTATTTCTGATATCACCTGTAATTAGTCTTTTGTTTCATATGCAAGTATTTATGAATTAACAATTTAATGTCAAATACATATATCAAAAATGAACATTGGACGTTCTTCGCAAGACAAAACAAAAAAAAGGAAAAACAATTGGCAATTTGTTTGGAAAAGTGAACTTGTATTGATTCTGAAATTTTCCTGTAAATAGGCGTTTTTTGTACAAGAGGCCGACGTCCTAGTAAGAGAACGCCGCCGAATAACATAAAGTTTATACAATTTTGAAAAGGAAACAAAACAGCTATGTGCATAATATTCCCACTGGGTTCCAACTCTGCTATCGCCTTTATGTCTTCAAGCGTCTCATCACTTTGTTGCTTAGTCGAAGATGAAGCTGATTGATCGATGTCGAAGTCTGAGCCAGATAGTTGATGCCGAATTCTGGATGCAAGGTGATCCAATGAAACATAGTGTTACGCTTTATCCCTAACTTTTGCCTGGACCGCCCTTTCGGGTTTTCAATCCACCGGGATACCCATTTTTGCCCAAGCCGCCTTTTCAGGTTTTCGACTTGCCGGGTGTACGGGTTTTTCATTTCATCCCTTATTTTTGCCCGAACCCTTTTGGTTCGCCGGGAAGCCCTTATTTTTGCCTAGGTATGTCAACCTAGCGGGTCTTTGATTCATGCGTAGTATCTTTTTACTATGTCTGCATTGGCGGGGTGAGGAAGGTCGTCACCATCCATGGTGGTTAGAATCATGGCTCCTCCTGAGAACACATGTTTAACCACAAATGGCCCTTCGTATGTAGGGGTCCATTTGCCCCGGGGATCACTTTGAGGAAGGATGATGCGTTTGATTACCAGGTCCCCAACTTGATACTCTTGTGGTCTGACTTTCTTGTTAAATGCCCTGATCATCCGTTTTTGACACGTCTGACCATGACAGATAGCAGTGAGTCTCTTTTCGTCAATTAGGTTTAATTGATCAAGTCGAGTCTGAATCCAGTCATCTTCGCTCAAGTCTGCATCCTTCATTATTCGGAGAGAGGGTATCTGGACTTCAATTGGCAAGACTGCCTCTATACCATAGACCAAGGAAAAGGGAGTTGCCCCGGTTGACGTCCTTGCTGAGGTACGGTACCCATGAAGAGAAAACGGTAACATTTCATGCCAATCTTTATAGGTCACTGTCATCTTCTGCACAATCTTCTTGATGTTTTTATTAGCTGCTTCTACAACCCCATTCATCTTCGGCCGGTAGGGAGAAGAGTTGTGGTGATGTATCTTGAATTGTTCGCAGAGCTCAGTGATCATCTTGTTATTAAGATTGGTACCATTGTCTGTAATGATTCTTTCTGGGACGCCGTACCGACAGATCAGGTTATGCCGAATGAAATGTGCAACGACGCTCTTGGTTACCGTGGCGTAGGAAGCTGCTTCTACCCACTTCATGAAGTAATCGATCGCTACCAAGATGAAGCGATGCCCGTTGGATGCCGTCGGTCGGATATCGCCAATCATATCAATGCCCCACATTGCAAAAGGCCAAGGTGCTGTCAGGACGTTCAGAGGAACCGGAGGGATATGCACCTTATCAGCATAGATCTGGCATTTATGACAAGTTCGAGAATGTTGGTAACAGTCGGCTTCCATTGTGGACCAGAAATATCCTGCCCGAAGGATTTTCTTTACCATGGTATGTCCACTGGAATGTGTTCCGAATGTACCTTCGTGTAGTTCTACCATGATCTTCTCTGCTTCAGTCTTATCCACACAACGCAGTAGAGTTGAATCATGATTTCGTTTGTAGAGAATGTCGTTGCTGAGGAAGAATTTTGCAGCAAACCTTCTCATGAACTTCTTGTCATTGACCGATGCGCCTTCAGGGTATTCTTGAGCTTCCAAATATCTCTTCACCTCATGATACCAGGGTTTTTCAGTCACCTCTTTGGCCTCGAGATCGCAGCAGTATGCAGGTTCGTCCAACTTCCAGATAATGATCCGGGGAGCCTCGTTGTCCCATTTGACTTTGAACATTGAAGACATAGTAGCTAGTGCATCCGCTAACTGATTCTCCTCTCTTGGGAAGTGTTCAAAAGTTATCTCCTCAAAGTGGGGAAGCAAAGTCAACACATACTCCTTGTAAGGAATAAGATTTGGGTGTTTCGTATCCCACTCGCCTTTGATCTGATTGATCACGAGAGCGGAATCTCCGAAAACACTCAGAAACTTGATCCTTAAGTCGATTGCAGCTTGAAGACCCATAATACATGCCTCATATTCTGCCATGTTGTTGGTGCAGTTGAAACACAGCCGGGCGGTGAGTGGAGTATGAGTTCCTTTGGGGGATATGATTACAGCGCCGATTCCATTACCCAAAGCGTTCGAGGCTCCGTCAAAATGCATAGACCATCGGGATCCTTCCTCAGGTCCTTCATCCAGTCCAGGTACTTCACAATCAGTTACTACCATGATATCTTCGTCGGGAAATTCAAAGTTCAATGATTGGTAATCGTCCACAGGTTGATGTGCCAAATGGTCTGCCAATACACTTCCCTTGATTGCTTTTTGAGTTGTGTACTGGATATCATATTCTGTCAAGATCATTTGCCATCTTCCTATTCTTCCAGACAGAGCAGGCTTTTCGAATATGTACTTGATGGGATCCATCTTTGAAATCAACAGAGTAGTGTGAGTCAACATATACTGTCTCAGCCGGCGAGCAGCCCATACCAGAGCGCAGCAAGTTTTATCGAGCAGTGAGTACCGAGACTCACAGTCGGTAAACTTTTTGCTCAGGTAATAAATAGCGTGCTCTTTTCGGCCAGACTCGTCATGCTGCCCCAGCACACACCCCATTGAATTGCCAAGTACTGTCAAGTATAGTATTAGAGGTCTCCCTTCAACCGGAGGCATAAGAATGGGTAGTTCTTGGAGATACTCCTTTATCTTTTTGAAAGCAGCCTGACATTCATCGTTCTAACGTACTACTTGATCTTTCTTCAGCAATTTGAAGATTGGCTCACAGGTAGCAGTTAGATGTGAGATGAATCGGGCAATATAATTCAGTCATCCCATAAAGCCTCTTACTTCTTTCTCTGTCTTGGGAGTCGGCATCTCTTGTATGGCTTTCACCTTGGCAGGGTCCACCTGAATACCTTTATCGCTTACAATGAAACCTAGCAATTTTCCAGACCTCACCCCAAAGGTGCATTTGTTTGGGTTCAACCTCAGCTTGTACAACTTCAGTCGATCAAACAGCTTCCGCAGATGGTCAAGGTGTTCTTCCCCAGTTTGGGACCTTGCGATCATATCATCGACATACACTTCAATCTCATGGTGGATCATGTCATGAAATAAAGAAACCATGGCACGTTGGTAGGTTGCCCCAACATTTTTCAACCCGAATGGCATGACCTTGTAGCAGAAGGTGCCCCACTGAGTAACAAAGGTAGTCTTTTCCATATCTTCAGGAGCCATCTTGATCTGATTATACCCTGAAAAACCATCCATGAAGGAGAACACCTTGTGTTGAGCAGTATTGTCAACAAGAACGTCGATGTGAGGCAGAGGGAAATCATCCTTAGGGCTGGCCCTGTTCAAATCCTTGTAGTCGACACACATTCTGACTTTACCATCTTTCTTTGGCACTGGCACCACGTTGGCAACCCACTGAGGGTAAGAAGTCACTGCTAGAAACCCGGCATCGAATTGCTTCATAACCTCAGCTTTGATCTTTTCGGACATCTCTGGACGCATACGGCGGACCTTTTGCTTTACCGGAGGGCAGTTCTCCTTGGTAGGCAGGTGATGAACTACAATGTCGGCATCCAAACCAGGCATGTCTTCGTAAGACCAAGCAAAGATCTCCATGTAATCATGTAGCATCTGGATCAATCGTTGCTTCACGCTGAGCTCTAGATTGGCACCAATCTTGACTTCTTTTCTATCTGTCTCAGTACCCAGGTTCACTGTTTCCACCGGCTCTTCATGCGGCTGAATGGCCCTCTCTTCCTGGTGTAGCAGTCTTACGAGTTCACCAGGCACTTCACAATCATCTTCACCTTCGTCTTCGGCCAAGTTGATCGGATTTTCGAAGTCGTAACTGGCAGTAGCAGAGCTGTTACCAGTGAGATCCATAGTGGATTGGAACCTGTATAAGAGAGTGTGTGTAAATATAGCTGTTTTGCAATATATAACACAGAAAGAAAAAGAGCACAAGATTTTAAATGCAACAAACATCCAATGTTTTGATTAATTATATATGGAAATGTCATACAAAAAGCCCTCACAAATGGAGCTACGGTGCCCCGGGTAGGACACCGAGCCAATAAAAGTTTCAACATATTGTTTGTTACAAATTGAAAATCAAAAGAGTTCATTACTGCGTGACAAATGTAATAGGTGTAAAATCCTTTGCCGTCCAGTTGCTTGGTCCGTTGTTGGTGGTTGGATAGATCCAACTGTCAAATTCTGCTTCCTCTACGTCTTCCTCGATAGCATTCACCCTTGGGTTGGTGATGAACACCGGAGCCTTTCTGATCCTTTCCTTGCGAACAGCCCTCTGAGCCTCTGCAGTGAAGCCCAGCCCAAACTTGTCGGTCTTTTGAGTGAAGTCAGGAAGTTGACCCCAGTTTGCGCACTTGCCTTTCTCAATCACTGCCCGGGCATCCTTCAGGGAAGCCATCTTCAGAGGAAAGTCTTCTTCAACCACTGTCTCAGCTGACGCCAATGTTGGAGGTATTTCCTCAAAATGTTGAAAGGGGGTTTCAATAAACTCCCTGTCCATCTCGATATACCGGAATGAATTCAAGTGACTTACCATGTATTCCTCCTCATCCTGCACAGTAACAATCTTCCCTTTGACAGGGTATTTGAGCTTTTGGTGTACAGTGGATGTTACTGCCCCAGCCTTGTGAATCCAAGGTCGACCCAACAAGCAGGAATAAGATGGACGAATATCCATTACATAGAACGTTGAGTCAAAGACTTGGGAACCCACACGGATAGGAATGTCCACCTCACCGTGCACCATCCTCTTAGAACCGTCGAAGGCTCTAACAATGATGTTACTAGGTTTCAATTCCAGGCCCTCACAATCTAACCGATCTAAGGCCTTCTTGGGCAATACATTCAGGGAAGAACCGGTGTCCACCAACACGTGTGCGAGAGTAGTGCCCCTGCATTCTATAGAGACGTGCAGGGCATCATTGTGATTTTTTCCTTTGGCGGTAAGGTCGGCATCCGAGAAACCCAAACCATTGTCAGCTGTCAAATTAGCCACACAGTCAGTGAACTGATCTGCAGAGGTCTCTTGCGGCACATGGGCCGTTTTTAGAAATGAAATCAGGTCCTTGGCGTGGGCCTCCGAGCACAGCAGCAGTGATAGCATAGAGATTTTGGAGGGGGTATGCCCCAGCTGTTCAACGACATTGAAGTCACTCTTTTTAATGATTTTAAGGATTTCCTCCATCTCTTGTTGGGAGGCTTCGACAGCGGTCTTTTTTGGTGCCTCCGTCCGGGCAGGCAAATCGGTGGCAACTTCTTTGCCCCGAGCATTAGAGGACTCGGCGGCAGTAGTAGACACAGGAACTTGATTTGGAACATGCACACTTGCGGGTGTGATGATAAGAGGTTTTCGGATAACTGGTGGTGCAATGTCTGGCGAGAAGAGCCTGCTACTGCGAGTAATCTTGGCGGGACCAGTGATGTTACTGATACTGGTACCGGTGTTGAACTCCTGCTTCACTCCAAGCACATACACGTCTACCCCATAGTGCCATGGGACAGCCTTGTCAGATTCATAGGGGAGAGGCCCCGAAACAGTAATGGTAATGGGTGCAACAGACATAATTTTGACTGGCTTCCTTGGGAGAGCCTTGGTAGGATTATTGAAAATTGTGACGACAAATACTTCTTCAGCGGAAACAGACGGAACAGCCGTTTTCTTGAACAGAATTTCTTTGCTATCCATCAGGCTTTGGATGCCTGATTTCAGCAGCAGACAACCGGTAGGGATAACAGCACACAGGAGGCAACCCTTGCTACAACCCGGAAATAAACCGGCTAGCAGTAAGTTCCTCTTAACAGTCAATAGAGGGGTAGCAACATCATTCACCGAAACAACATACAAATCTTCCTCGACGGCATTTACTCTATGCTGGGGCATAGGAGCAGTTACAACATTTGGCCTCTCAGGCGCCTCAAACTGAATTTCCTTCGCATCGATAAGGTCTTGAACCTTATTTCTCAGGGCCCAGCAATCATCAGTAGTATGCCCGGGGCTATCAGAATGATAAGCACAACGGGCATTTGGGTTATACTTAGGAGATGCAGTATTCACGACCTTCGGAGCCTCTTTGGTGGTCACCAAGTTGGTTGATAGCAGTTGCGGTAAGATTTGTGACAGGGTCATACTCAGCCGAGTATACTGCCTCTTGGGCCTTTCACCTCTTTGTTGATTGTACTGCTGAGGAGCAGCAACAGGCTTTGAAATGACCAAAGCATTGACGGCTTGACGACTTTCTGGCTTGACTTGTCTTCTAGGACCATAGACGGCACTAGCTTCCTTCTTGAAAGGTTTCTTCTCAGTACTTGCGGAAGCACCCTTCTGTATCTTTCCTGACCTGATGCCAGCTTCTATCCTTTCACCCGTCAGGATCAAATCCGTAAACCCAGCGGAGGAATTACCAACCAGATGATTGAAGAATGGACCAGACAAGGTCCCTAGAAACATGTCAACCAGCTCACGGTCAGTCAATGGAGGCTGCACCCTGCCAGCCAAATCTCTCCATTTTTGCGCATATTCTTTGAACCCTTCGCCCGTTCCTAAAGACATACCCTGAAGTTGGGTACGCGTAGGAGCGAGGTCAGAATTGTATTGATATTGTCTATAAAATACGATCGCCAAATCTTCCCAATGTCGGATACTGGTTACATCTAGCTGATAGAACCACTCAAGTTGTGACCCCGAAAGGCTATCTTGGAAGAAGTGGATCCAAAGATTTTTGTCTGCCGTGTAAGGTTGGATATTCCTTACATACGACCTGAGATGCAACTTTGGACAGGAAGCCCCGTCATATTTGGCAAAGGCAGGCGCCTTGAACTTGTGTGGGATTACCACCCCAGAAGATAACCCTAAATCTCCGAAATCCAGCCCCAACACATTTTGAATCTCCATGGCACTCAAGCGGTCATCTAATTGCTTGTATCGGTCAGTAGCAGGTGGGTATTGTTCGTCATTGTAATCCGTCTCGTTGTCAGAGATTGCAGGACTAGGAGCCCCTCCCCCTTGGGGACTGTCTTTCTCTGCAGAGGAAGTAGTTGGATCAGCCTCGTTATGGAGTGTGTTCCCAAACCTGCGTCCAGTATTGAACAACGCAGTCCTCTTCTTCTTCTTCTTTAGGATCAGAGCCTTCAACTCTTGTTGACCTTGGGCCAGGCTCATGACCATTTCTTGAAACTGGGCACTCTGGGCCTAGAGGGCCTTGATTGCTTGCTCACTGGATGATTCTGGATTCATGATGACTGTTCAAAATAAACAGCGAAGAAGATTAAGCAACCTGTAGAAAAAGGGGTACCTGTTATGCACATGATGCATGAGATGCTATCTATGCAATGCATTCAAGGATTTTAGAAATTCACAATTGTTGCAGACAAAAAAGAACGCACGTCGTATTAATAAGAACCAATTTGTTAGTACATAAGTGCCCCATGGGCCAAATATTACAAAAACAACTTCTCAAGGTAAAAAGACGTTGCGCATCCTCTTTGGCGCAATGTAGGTGTTGAGGGCCTCTTGCTCATGGAGTCGGCGGGTGAGCTCTATAACCTTCTTCTCTCTGGCGTAGAAGCTGGCTTCAAAAGTGTTTCGTTCCTCCTTGAGTTGGATCCAACTCTTCTGCATCTCCTCCCACGATGTAGGCATATCAGGATGTAGGATGGTGTAGGGAACCTCTCCTTCCTTGACGGGCTCTTTAATCACAGGGAGAACATGAGGATAAGGCAACATTAGACTCTGGGCTCGGGCTCGTACCCACTTGAGATAAGGTTCAAGAGGGATGGAGTTCTTGTGCCCCAGTGTCTTGCTATCAACCTTGTTGGGCATCCTCCAAGCTCTGATGAATCTTTGGCGAAGTCCTTGCGCATCATTGTCGAAGTCAAAAACTAGGTCAGGAATCAACATGTCGTGAGGGCCATCTCTTCGTGCGTATCCAAATTGCCTCAAAGCTAGGCAAGGGTTGCAGGTGATACCTCCTCTGATTCCAAGTAAAGGAACATTAGGAAACTCTCCACAATGATCGACGATGATGACATTTTCTCTGGAACGAGAACACCAATGTACATCAGAGTGAGTAAGAGTCATCAACCGTTGGGACCACCTTGAGCCTTGGTCATTCTTTAAGACAGATTGTGGAAGGTGCGAAATAAACCACCTTGCAAGGAGAGGAGTACAACACATGAGAACACCCCTCTTTCTCATTGTTCGTGTGTAAAATGAGTGAAGGATGTCCCCAAGTAATGTTGGTATTGGATTTCTAGACAAGAAGATTTTGACGGCATTGACATCCACCAGTTGGTCAGGATTTGGGAACAGGACCAACCCATAGATAAGGAGTTCCACAATCTCTTCAAAGGCTTGTAGGTCCAATGAATTCCAACATTCTTGTGCCTTCTCAAACAAGAACTTTGCTAAGAAACCTTTGACGCCGCTTCTAGTTTCCCAATGCCCCTTGATGTCAGAAGGCTGTAGATTTAATGCTCGAGCAACATCTTCAGGCTTTGGTTCCTTTTCCGTACCGTTGAAAGGTAGTTGATTAAGGATAGGAATTCTCAGGAGTTGATAAAACTCCTCCAAAGTGGGCACCAACTGGTAGTCGGGGAAAGTGAAACAGTGATGAAGAGGGTCAAAGAACTGGAATAGCACTTTCATCATATCTTCTTCAATGTTGGTGTTGACTAAGCTGAGTAGTCTACCATGTCTTTCACTGAAGGATGAGCTTTCCGGAATTCTTGAGGTGAGCTCCTTGAGATGAGGAGAGATTCTCACAAGGTTGACTTGGATGGTTTTTCTGCGAGGAATTTCCATGACCTACAAAACAAGAACAAAGATGAAGATCTAAACCCTTGAAGTGGTTAGTAAATGCATATGATGCTTTATGATGTTCATGATGTATGCACAAACATATGTACAAGCAATTCACACCAAACCCTAGTTTCAGGCTTGCATGGGGTTTCATAGGTAAGTACCCTCTTGAGTGTAGTTGGCTTAAAAACCTGTCCTATAAATAGTAACCGGGTTCTAAGGAGCTCAATATCACTGGATTGTTTTCATTGTTCATTGTTTTGGTTTAGCCACTTAACTAGCGACCAAAATATTCCAAGAAAACAACCCTCAATGAGTGTAGTATCGAGTATCTACCAACTTCGGACTGCACCAAAGCCGGTCATCTCACTACCCCTAGTAAAAGGCCAAGATGGTCAAGTAAGGTTCTAGGTCATTAGTGCTTAATGACATCACTCAGCGGCCCCGTACTCTCCTTGATTGAACTCAAGGGTTACCGGTACTCACAAATATGTCGCACTAATATAGCTATTGATTCAACCATGTCGGTATACCCTGCACAGTTTCCACAACATATTGCTATCTATGAATGTTTTCCAAAATCCGGGTGTAGGATTGTAAACCCAAACAAGAGAGCCAAGATATAAAGCAATCAATTCAAACAATTAGTCATGCAAGAGGGTGATCTAAGCCCTAAGGTTACTCCACTTTTAAATTATTCTCCAGCAGAGTCGCCAGTTCTGTTATACGGTGGGAGAACTGACTTGAGGTTTTGCGTTTGTTTTCGCAAATGTTTCGGTTGAGCAAGAGTCGCCACCCACTTTTTATTTTATCCTAAGGAAAGGTTAAAAAGCACAGCAAAAACCTTTGAGATGTTTTCTTGGGTTCGGGGAGTAGATTATAGAAAGGGAAGGTATTAGCACCCTTTCTATCCATGGTTATCCATGGGCTCTTAGTTACTCGCTTAGATCAACTTGCCTTGGTTTTTAATTGTTTGAAATGGTGCTTTGTGTGTGGGTTTGAAAATGTTTTTGAAAAGAAGCCAATGTGGTGGCAACCTTTGTAATGATCCATGTTGGGATGTATACAAAGGTGTATGTCTTTTAAAAAGTTTTTCATTGTTTTTGAAAGTTGTTTTGAAAGTGTAGTGATGTGTGGTTTGAAAATAGGCAAGTGTTTTGTTTTGCAAGTTTGATTCAAGTAACTAAGAGGTTGTCTACTCCTATATTTCTCAAAGATTTCTCCTATGTTTTTAACCCTTTTAACAATTTTGTTCCACCATTGTATTTGGTGGACAATCTTGTGTTAGGATGTGAAAGGGACGGGCACGGGTCATCGTTTAGACCATAATTGCAATGGTGCCAAGTATCTTTAGGCAATTTTTCCTTGGAGGGACTTGATCATTTTTTAGGCAACTTTCGAAAGCGTCATCGAGGGACTATAATCATTTGAATTGTGTTTGTTTTGCCCAAAGAGACCTAACATGCAATATGTCCCATTATTGAAGGCAACAAGTGGAATACCCTAGGGGTGCAAGTGTGATTAGTGTTGTCCATTTTCATGCTTGATTATCTTTGAAATTAGGTCAAACTATTTTGGTTAATTGATTTGCATACAAAACCCTAATTCTAGCATGGCATAATTAGAAAGCTTTAAAGTGCGAAAAATAAAGTTCCTAAGTTATTACAACACAATATATGGGAAGGGGGATACAAATGTTCAAATGGGGGTATTTTGACAAGGAATTTAAACCTAGACTATTACATCAAATTGGGAATTATACAAATTATTTAACATACAACAATTAAATAAAAATGGAATAAATATGCAAGATGCAAAAAAATATTTTTTATATGTATGAAAAAAGTGTTTTTTATATGTCAAATAAACAAAATAAAAAGTATTATTTTTTGGAGTTTTTATGTATTTAGGGCAAAACCCTAATTTATTAATTAAAATGTATTAATTGTTTAATATATACAACATTTGTTAGTTATGTACAAAAAATAAATAAAAGAGAAGTATATTTGTCAAAAAGGTATTTTTAATGTTAAATATTAATAAAAATAAAAATGTATATATTTTGTATTTTTTTAACCTAAATATACTAATATATATGTATGTATTTGTATTATTTATTAAATATATTGAATATGCACAAAATAATAATATTTAATATTTATAAAAAAGTATATTTTATATAAAATATTTTCAGAAGATAAAATAAAATAAAAATCAGAAAATAAATGTGTTTGCATTATTTTTTAGTATTTTGAATAAAAGTATATCTATATATTTATTTATGTACAAATACCCATTTAAACAAATAAATGCCTAATAAATACAAAAATGGTTTAAAAAATAATTTTTATATTTTTTATATTATGAGAAAAAATAAATAAGTCAGAACAAAAAAAGAAAAGGTCAAAAAATCATGAAAATAAGCATAATGGGCCAAGGGGGTGTAAAAGTAAAAATGGGGTGTAAACAGAAATAACAAATCAGGCCCAGCCCACGTGGAGCTTCTTCAACCTCCAGCCATTCTTGTTTCAAAAAAACACGCGCTTCTCAGGCTTGTTCAAACATCCTGATTCTTTGATTTTTAACAAAAACTTACAACATCAAAAATGTTAAGAATCAAACAACGAATCCATACATATCAAAAACTTGATCTAACTCTCAGAAATGAGAGAGAATTTCTTCTCCCCCAATTCTTGACCTAGTTTTTGTTCCATGTTCAGACATCAAATTCTCACAGTACACGTAACATAAATGAAAACTAATTATATGGGCATGTTCAGGGCTATGAATGTGACATAATTTCTTCACAAACCTAAAGCTAACAATGCCTGGATAGAGAGATACGAGTTCATGAACTTACCTGTTCAGTTGGAATCGTATCTGGTGATGGAGGTGTTTCCAATGCAACGTGATGATTGGTACAACTTCCTTGATGTCCAGGGATGCTATTCCATGCTTTAGTTTGCTTGGAAACCAAGAGAATCGTGCTATGGTACCTCAACTGCAAAACAGAAAAATGAAAATGGTGATGTTAGCTAGGGATGTTACAGGTCGTGTTTAGGGCTTGGAATAGTTTCAAGGGATGATGTGGGATGTGTTTGAAGTGGTTTTAGCAAGAATGCATGAATGGATTGAGTTATGGAACTCAATCTGCAGCAGGTACCCTGTTTTGGCAGTTTGAGGGTGATTCTGTGTTTGAGAAGGCAATGGAGATAGTTGGCTCGTGTTTTAGCTTAGGTTTGATGATTAGAAAGTGTTTGATAACTTTGCTTAAGCTCTGGTTCACAGGAATGAGAGTTGTGTCTTGTTATGCCATGTTTTTTCAACTTTAAGCAACAAAATGTCCACTTGAGTTCTAGACTGATAGAGGCCCCCCTAATGTGCTGCTAAGCTTGCCCTTGATCAGTGGTATTAGTATAATAACTTGTGCCAAGGATATTTGCTGTGTACCTCTTGATTTGCTAATTGACATAAAGTTCTACTTTTGCAAAAATGGACATTATGCTTTTTCTATTTTGGGACTAAACCTTTATGTAATGCTTGAACACATAAAATATGGTCTTGGCACAATGAGTTAGCATTAAATTTATGAGTGTAAATGGGATATAGGACCTGTAATCAAGAAATGCAAGCTGAGTTCAAAATTGCGTAAGTGTATGGACATGTAATTTGGTCATGAATAAAGTGAGTTTTTCCCATATTGCCAAATTCGATTCTCCCTAACCATGAGGTTGTTTGATGAGTTCTTGGACATTTTGGAAAGCTTGGAATGTGTACTACAATCCATCTTTGAAATGAAAATTTAAATTCCAAGTGGAAGTAAGTGAAAAATGGTCTTGAAGTTAGGCAAAAATCCTGCCTAAAATAGGTCAAATTTCTCTAAGTTAAGAATGGTTTGGTACCCTTGTTCCAAAAATTGTAACTTGAGATACAAGCTACTTTTGAGGAAACTTTGTGAATCAAAGTTGTAGATTTTGAAATGGACTACAACTTTCATGTTTTGACTTTTCCTTGAATCCAAATGAATCCTGATGAGAAAGTGAGACAAAGTTAGGAAAAAATTAGGGTTTTTCATAACTAGAAAAATTCTAAGTTATGAAAAATCTTCATTTCAAACCCTAATTTGCAATTCTTGATTTCTTGATGAACAAGTTTCATGATTTGGCATGTTTTGATGAAAAATGAATCTTGACACTTGATTTTGACCAAAAAGTCAAAGTTTGACTTTTCAGTATACAGTCAAAATTGATCAATTGACTGGGAAATTCAACTGTCAATCTTGTGCATTTGGGATCTTTTGAACTTGTTGAGTATGTCAAGACAATTCCATGGGGTCCTTGAGTCCATATGTGAGCTTGGTTTGCCATTGGTTAGGTCAAACAGTCAAAAATTGCCTTTGTGCAGTCAAAACCCTAAAAATGACCATTTTGCCCTTTTGGTGATCTGATCAAATTTCTTGTGGAATTGTGATCCAAACTTGATCAAATGGTCCATGTGAGTTAATAATGTTGATGTAGGTCAATTTTCATGAGATTTGACTGTTAATTGGCCACAGTTGACTTTTTCCCCAATACAGTTGATTTCTAGGTCAACTATCCAATTGACTGGGCAAAATTTGGAATCAAGACTTAAAACTTGGTATGGATAAACTTGGGAGTCCAACATGAAGCATGAAAGTCATCTTAGGCATTTTAGGTCAAAATATCTTTGTGCAAACACAAACCCTAATTTGGGTCAACAGTGCAAGGAGAAGTCTTGAGCAGAGGAAACCCTAACTGGATCTTGAGCTCCAAGGGTCTTGTGATGAGAAAATGTTGAGAAAATGGGAGGGAAAATTTTGGGGTACAACACATGGGCATCATGATGACCTACAAAACAGAGCAAAGATGAAACCCTCTTGTCTTTGAAATAGGTTAGTCTTATGCAAGATGTATGCAATGTTATGATGTCATGATGTCATGATAAAGGCACACCACAAGTATCCACAAAAAGCAAACATGGTAAAGGCACACAAGTCACACTGAGAGCCCTTAGATTTCAGGCTGGCATGGAGCTTAGGTACTACCCTCTTTCAGTTCAGTTGGTTTAAACCTGTCCTAAAAATAGTAACCGGGTTCTAGAGGATCTCAATATCACTGACTACCCTCAATCGGTCATAATTCCAGTTTAGCAACCTTTTCTTGTGGCCGAAATCATCGCGAGAGTTTAGTCTCAATGAGTGTAGCATACTGCTACTGTTCTATGGCCAAGTTGGTCAATTTAAGGTTCTAAGGTCAGTTGGTGCTTAATGACCCCTTAGAAGACCCATATTCTCCTTGTTCCAACACAAGGGATATCGATACAAACTAAAGTGCCACACCAACGTAGCTACTGCTTCAACCGTGTCGTTCTACGCCGGATAGTTCCCTCATAGTTTATTGCTACTTACCTAAAGGGTACCCCCAGATCCGGGTTAGGATCTATAGAACTCCGATACAAACCCACAAAATTAAAGCATACAAAGCATATAATTGAAAACATAATGATCTAATCCTAAGGTACACCTCACTTTAAATTTGTCCCCAGCAGAGTCGCCAGTTCTGTGATCGGTGGGAATGAGAACTGACTGTTTTGGAATGCTGGTTCGCGTTTGCGTTTGTTTTTGCAAAATGTCGCGGTAAGCAAGAGTCACCACCGTCTTTTATTTTATCCAACAAGGAAAGGACAAAAGCACGGAAAAATTCCTTTTTTTGAGATGTTTCTCGGGTTCGGGAGGTAGATTATAGAAAGGGAAGGTGTTAGCATCCTTTCTATCTGTGGTTATCCACGGGCTCTTAGGTACTTGCTCATTGCATTTTCAAATTTTACTTTTCTTTGTGTTTGTGGGTTTGAAAAGAGTTTTTTTTTGTTTGAAAGGAGTGTAAGTGCGAAAATTTTTGTTTTGTTTTAAATGGAGCAAGTACTTAAGAACCATCTACCTACTCAAAAGGAATTAAACTGTGCAAATGTCCTTTAGACAGTGATATCCTACTATTGAGGAATAGGTAGCACCGTCGTTGGAGTTTTCGGGTCATTTCGATTAAGGGACGTGTGGTCACTAAAGCAATGTTAGGACGCCTTAGCGGTAACCCTAATATCCTAGATCATTTTTCTGAGGCAATCGTTTCGAGGCAACTATGATCTTTGGACAAGAGGGCGGCCTCTAAAACTTCCTATACTCAATGACCACGTTCGAGGCAACCAAGCGAGGTGTACCCTAAGAGTGCGCATGTGCGAGTGTGTTAGTTCGGTTAATTTTATTTGTACATGTCAATGGTGAGCTATGTTGATTTTAGGTTAAGGATTGATCTTGTCATGCATTGCCTAGTTATCAAACATCTAACAGTTAATATTGCGCGTAAATTAAATTGCGGGAAATTAAATCTAAGCTATTACAAGGCGTCGGGTATTTACATCGCCAAAAACAAACCCTTTAATTTAAATTGCAGAAAGTAAATAAAAGCGATAAATAATTAAAAATCCTATTGAAACTATTACATACTGGAAGCAATTACAATATTGGATAAAAATATGACGCGTGCGAGAAAATTAGATCGGCGCATTTTTTAGGGTTTTGACCCTTTTTTATTTAAAGAAAAGATTTTTCTTATTTTTGAATTAAATGGAAATTAGATCTAGGTTAATAATTAAATTAATTAATTAATGAAAATATTTTTGGATTTTTTTATATTTAAGGAAATAAGATAAAATGATTAAAATTATTAAAAACCTAATATTCTAAATTGATTTTAATTTATTGCAAAAATGTTAAATGTTACACCTATTTAAAACTAAATAAATTATGTTAATATTTATTTACAAAATAAAATAGTGAAATTAATAAAAATAATATTTTTTATGTTTTCTGATTTTATGAAGAAAATTATTCTTTGGTTAGTAATTAAAAAATAACAAAACAAATAACAATAAATAAAATAAGAAAATAGTGAAAGAAAATAAAAAAAAGAAGCAAACTCAGGGGGGTTTGGGCCCCAGATGGAGGGTGTGAAGAACAATTGTTTGGCCCAATTCATACAAGCCTGCATTGACTTTCCAGATTGCCAACGTGCTAGTTGACTTGGATGTATGGTGAGCCTTCAACCCTGGCCTTTGGATTTGGCCTGAAGGCCATCTGGCACGTTGATCTTTGCAAGCGCATGGTGGATCACACTTGATGAAGCACGCCTGATTACCTAGCACAAAATAATAATAAGCAATTTGGGGGACCTGGGATTCGAACCCAGGTCCCATTGGTCAAATGCCAACGCGCTCACCAACCCAACCAAACTGCTTATTTGTTAGAATAATAACCAGTAAATAATATATGTGAAAACAAATACTATGCCTGAAAAATAAAATAAAAACAAGCGCGAAATTATGAATGGCCCTATAAGGAAGAGGCACGTGGTCGTCTTCTTCCTTGAACAGCCTAGTTATTTACCTGCGGATTTCATCCGCAGCTAAATCCATGGCTCACTTCTAAAACAAATTCCTGGCCATAAAAATGCAAACTAAAACCACCAATATGTTCGTCTCTTCCTCCTGGTTTCATCCATGTCCAGTATTGGCCTTGATTTTCCCTGCAACTAAAAACCCCAAAAACAAGAAGCACGAACCCTAGATTTGGGCATGGCGTTATAGGCTATGAAAATAAAATCAAATAGTATAGAAAGCTTCGAAATCAAACAAGGATCAAGAATATGTCCATGGTTTATCAAAAAGATGCAAGAATGAGTGGTTTCGATTTCATGTTCAGAGCCATATTCAAGAACACTTACAGCGCTTTTCAGATGGCTTCAGGCCTTGGTTTTGGTTGCTATAGCTTCATGAGATTGCAAGCAAGAACACCACGTTGTGATTTTGGATTGAAACCAGCCCTAAGTGTGATTTCAGTTTCCACTTTTTCAAGCTTTTTCTCCAATTTGGTTTGGCCGTTTCTTGCAGTTTCTTGGTCGTGTGTTTGTTATGCCTGGCTTGTACATGTATATTGGAAGCAATTAGGTTAAACTTTGGGCCTCCAATCCTTGTGCATTGATGATTCCAAGATATGATTTTGCCACCATTGATAAAGCTTCCATATTTGTATCAAATCTGATTTTTTATGCATAATAAGGCTTGATTCGGATTTGATTGAGTGTATCTTGACAATGAAGACCTGTAATGATCAAAAGAATCTCATTCCATTAATTTTTGGATTTTATTTGAATTAATATTGATTTAAAATGAATTAAATCAATAAAAATTAAATAAAATAGAAAAATAAATTATTGGTCATGAAATTGAAGATGGGACACGTGTGTTGTGTGATAAGACCAAATCAAGTGGGAAAAAGTGGGCCCTTTTGTAAAAAATTTGAGTTTTGAGGATAGTTGACTTTTGGCAATTTTGGAAAAATGCCCAACTTCAACAATGCTTAACCTATTCAATTTTGAACTTTTGGAAGTCTTCTTGGACTTTTTAGAAACCTAGAGATGTCCTCTAATCAACCCTTTTGGTCTCATCTCATTTTTATATTCCATGCTCAAGTTATAAGCTTTGGAAAAAAAGGTGTTTTTGTTGACTTTCAAAAATGACCTATAATGTCCAAATTTGTAACTTTTTGTGAGAGTATTTCTTGATCTTGGGGTGTGAAGATGGATTGTAGGAAATTGCATCCTATTAAAAATTAGATTTGGATGGGTCATTTCTCATAAAGTATGAGAAAGTTATGCTTGGTCAAAGTTGAGTTGACTTTTCCTACAAAACCCTAATTTAACAACTTTTGAATCTTGATGAATCTTGAGCAATCCTTGATGAATCATGATCAACCCTTGATAAAATGATGAATTATCCTTCAAAATGAGAACGCTGACAAAAAATCTTGAGGTTTGACTGTATTTGGGTCACAATTGACTTTTGCCCTAGCATAGTCGATTTTTGGACCTCTTGAGCAATTGACTGACCAAACTTCCTCTGCAAGGCTTGAAATTTGACATGGATGAACTTAAGAACATATTAGCACATTGGGGAGCACTTGAGACCATTTTGATGTGAGGAACTTGATGCAATACAAAACCCTAATTTTGAATTGACTGCCTTAGGAGATGATTTGACTGTCCAACTCTTGAGCCATCTTGAACAACTTGGAGATGATTCTTGACATGTCTTGAGAAATATGGGAGGGAAAATTTTGGGGTACAACAAAGGAATTTAACAAGAAAGTCAGACGATAAGAGTATCAAGTTGGGGATCTGGTAATCAAGCGCATTATCTTACCTCAAGGTGATCCCAAGGGCAAATGGACCCCTACGTGCGAAGGGCCATTTGTGGTTAAGTACATTTTCTCAGGAGGAGCTATGATCCTAACCACCATGGATGGTGACGACCTTCCTCACCCTGTTAATGCATACATAGTGAAAAGATACTACGCATAATCAAAGATTCGCTAGGTCGATTGGCCTAGGCAAAAATAAGGGCTTCCCGGCGAACCAAAAGGGTTCGGGCAAAAATAAGGGATGAAAATGAAAAAAACTGTACACCCGGCAAGTCGAAAACCTGAAAAGGCGGCTTGGGCAAAAAAGGGTATCCCGGTGGACTGAAAACCTGAAAGGGCGGTTCAGGCAAAAATTAGGGATCAAAGCGTGACATTATGTCTCATTGGATCACCTTGCAATCAGACTTCGGTATCGACTATCAAGCTCGGACGACACTAATCAATCTGATCTACCTTCAACCAAGTAGCAAAGTGATGAGATGCTCGAGGACATAAAGGCAATAGCAGATTTGGAACCCAGTGGGATTATTCACATAGCTGTTTTGTTTAGTTTTTCACAAATTGTGTAAATTCTATTGTTTGGCGGTGTTCTCTTACTAGGACGTCAGCCTCTTGTACAAAAACGCCTATTTACATGCCAAAATTCAAAATCAATACAATTCATTTTCAAAGAAATTTCAAACTATTTTTTCCTTTATCTGTGTTATTTTGCAAAGAACGTCCATTGTTCATTTTTTATATATGCATTTGACATTAATTACTGCTCATGAATATTTACATGCGAAACAAAAGACCATTACTTGTAATATCAGAAACAGGGGCAAATAAGAATTGTCCAAACTGTACAGTTGCTATGTCCACCAGGTACAAGGTAGATTCAGCCGAAGAATATGGCTAAAGTGCTTTCACTCTCCGCAGAGTAAGAAAAGACAGTAATGATAGCTCTCCCCAGCTGAGACTTGCCACTGTGAATGAATCACTAATATTCTCCCCAAGTAGAGTTTATCTACCATTAGCACCGAAAGGTCTTAATATTCCCCAGCGGAGTATAAGAATATTCCCCGGCAGAATACAAAAACATCCCCAGTGGAGTTTGAAATTTTTCCCAACGCAATCTGAAAAAGATTCCCCAGTGAAGTTCGGAGAATCATCCTCAGTAGACTTTGGAAGATTGTCCCCAGCAGAGCTCAAAGGATTATCCCCATTAGAGTCTAAAGGATTATCCCCAGTGAAGTCGCAACTGAAAGATTGTCCCCAACAGAGTTCTTTCCTTTCACAAACAAGAATTCAATCCCCAACAGGATTCAGTATCACCAGCAACGGTAATTCATCCCCAGCGGAATTTATCGGTGGAATCCTCAGCAGAATATCTCTTCCCCACAGAGTAATCTCCTCATCAGTTTATTCCCCACCGGAGTTATCCTCTCCTGCATTTTTATTCTCAGAATCATCTTCGTTCGCCATCCCCAGCGGAAATGAAGAATTCAGCTCTTTTCTCCAGCAGCTACCCGAGATTTATTTTCCCCCAGCTAAAAACATCACATTTTCATACATCATGACACATGCATATACGCATCATACAACGTCAATCTCATTTATTTTGAGAACATCATTGTTTGATACATATCATGCATTACATACAGCTAACATTTACCTTTCAAGTAAGATGCGGTTAAATTCTCAGCTATGAAGCTTTTATAAAGTCGAAGTACTGACCGGTTCTTAAATCTCAACAGAATTATACTCAGTTGAATTACAGATAAGGTTCTAAATCTAGACAAGTTCCTCCGTCGAATTACAGACGAGTTCCTAAATCTCAGCAAAGTTATCCTCAGTTGAAGTACGGGCAAGTTCTTAAAACTCGATGAAGATGTTTCCCAAAGTCGAATTACTGACCAGTTCTTAAATCTCAACAGAATTATCCTCAGTTGAATTACAGATAAGGTTCTAAATCTCGACAAGTTCCTCCGTCGAATTACAGACGAGTTCCTAAATCTCAGCAGAGCTATCCTCAGTTCAAGTACGGGTAAGTTCTTAAATCTCGATGAAGATGTTTCCCAAAGTCGAATTACTGACCAGTTCTTAAATCTCAACCGAATTTTCCTCAGTTGAATTATAGATAAGGTTCTAAATCTCGACAAAGTTCCTTCATCGAATTACTGACAGTTCTTAAATCTCAACAGAATTATCCTCCGTTGAATTACAGACAAGTCCTGAATCTCGATGAAGATGTTTCTCTCAGTCGAAGTACTGACCGGTTCTTAAATCTCAACCGAATTATCCTCAGTTGAATTACAGATAAGGTCCTAAATCTCGACAATCTCCCCCGTCGAATTACTGACAGTTCTTAAATCTCAACAGAATTATCCTCGGTTGAATTACAGACAAGTCCTAAATATCGATGAAGATGTTTCCCCCCAGTTGAATTACGGACAAGTTCTTAAAACTCATAGGAGATGTTCTCTCAGTTGAAGTACAGGCAAGTTCCTAAATCTCAACAAAAAAATCAAACTTCCCCAAGCGGAATCCTCCATAACAACAGGTATAAAATTTCTCGCTAAGGAATCTCTTATGCGATCGACACTCCTGCAAATGGCATCTGTAAGCCCATTCCCGACATCACAAGGCTGATACCACTTCATGCGAGTGCAAATTTCTGGGCACTCTAGTGTTCAATCATCTTCCACCTTCGGATCACGAAAGGCTCCAAAGCCAATCTACATCCTCAGGTGTAAGAAGATTGAACAGGGGAAGCTGTTGTACCCCAAAATTTGCCCTCTCATATTTCTCAAGACATTGCAAGGAAAATCTCCAAATGGCCCAAGGTTGCTCAAGAATTGGTCAGACAAGCTATCTCCTAAGGCAGTCTACCCCAAATTAGGGTTTTGTGTTGCATCAAGATCTTTGAGTCCAAATGACCTCAAGTGCTCCCCAATGTCCTAATATGTTCTCAATATCATCCATGTCAAATTTCAAGCCTTGCAGAGAAAGTTTGCTCAGTCAATTGCTCAAAGGTCCAAAAAATTGACTGTGCTAGGGCAAAAGTCAACTGTGACCCAAATACAGTCAAACTTCAAGATTTTTTGTCAACATTCTCATTTTTAAGGATATTTCATCATTTGATCAAGGGTTGATCATGATTCATCAAGGATTGCTCAAAATTCATCAAGACTCAAAAGTTGTTAAATTAGGGTTTTGCAGGAAAAGTCAACCCAACTTTGACCAAGCATAACTTTCTCATAATTTATGAGAAATGCCCCATCAAAAGCTCATATTGAAGAGGATGAAATTTACTACAACCCGTATTCATACCCCAAGATCAAAAAATGCACTCACAAAAAGTTATGAATTTGGACATTATAGGTCATTTGTGAAAGTCAACAAAAACACCTTTTTTTCCAAAGCTTATAACTTGAACATGGAATATCAAAATGAGATGGGACCAAAAGGGTTGGTTAGAGGACATCTCAAGATTTCTAAAAAGTCCAAGAAGACTTCCAAAAGTTCAAAATTGAAGAAGTTATGCATTGTTGAAATTGGACTTTTTTGCAAAATTGCCAAAAGTCAACTATCCCCAAAACTTCAAATTTTGTCAAATGGGCCCATTCTTTTCCACTTGATTTGAGTTTGCATTATTTCCCACGTGCCCTAGCTTCAGCCATGTGTCCATATCTCATTTTTATTATTTAATTTGATTTTTATTTGAATTTATTCATTTTAAATCAAATTAAATCACATAAAATAAAAATATTGATAACCAAAGATTTTTTGTTTATTATAGGCTTCAATGGACAGCTACCACATCTCCAAACTCGTATCAAGGTATAAGTGTACAAGAAGATGTGATTTGAATCAAATTTGGAAAGGTTTAATGGTGGAATAAAATCCAATTCATGTGCATTGAAATGGAGAGATTTGGACCATGATTCTTACCCTAATGCAAAGCACAATACATAAGGAAGCTAAGGCACACGAAATAAGGGTTGGCAAGTGTGGAAAGTGGCAGAACAAAAGTGCAAAAATTCACAAAAAAGTGAGAGATCAAAGTCCAAGTTAGAGGCAGTTTCAGGACACGAGGCTTGTTCCAATCGCTTCCTGAGCATTCACACAAGCTACTTGGATCAGAACCAAGCATTTTCAGACTCCCAAATGCCCTGTAAGTCTCACATAACATAGCTCTGTACTTGATTTCGATTTGAAGCATTTTGGCATCCATTGAACAAACTAATGGTACATTCGTGATCACAAGAACATGTCCAACCTTTTTGCTTTGTTTAATTTCATTTATATGCTATGTATGAAGAACCACCATTGTTAGGGTTTGGTTCGTGTTTTTGGGCATTTTTGTTTCAGGCACAATTGAGACACAAGAAGAGCATGGTTTTGATCAGGAAGCCATGACGATTCAAACCATGTTCTTGGAATGGATTTATATGGCCTGGAGAGAATTTTAGGATAGGCCTGCGCTTTTACCTACGGATTCAAATCCGCAGGTTTTTTTTTACAGGTCTGAGGACAGGGACGATGAGGTGTCCTCCGTCCACTGGCCATTTTAAATCTTGGCGCGTTTTATTTTTTTCTGACCAATTGATTTCATTTTATTATATTATCATTCTTTTGCATTAATATAACAAACAAGTCAGTATGGTGTAGCGGCAAAGCAAGCGTGCATATCTCCTTCAGGACCTGGGTTCGAATCCCAGGTCCCCCACTTTCTCAATAATTTTGGTTTTCAGGTATTCCCTTGCGTGCTCAAGCTTGCAGCCTACCATGCACCCTCATCCATCCAAATGCCAGATGGCCAAGAGCCAGATCTGGTGGTCAAAAGCTGGAGGTCCACCATAGTCCAGGTCAATGCATGCATACTGGATCCCAGAAAGTCAAAAAGGCCAGTTGATAATGGGCCACGAAATTGCTATCAACACCCCAAAAAAGGCCCAAATTCTGCTCCTCCCTTATTATTTATTTTTGTTTATTTACTTTATTTGTTTTATTTAATTCTCTAACCAATCAAAAAATTCTTTTTTTTATTAAATAAAATCACAAAAAATATTTTTATTTCAATCAAATTTTAAACTTTTATTTTTTCTTAATAAATTTATTAATTGATTAGGTTTTAATTAGAAAACTTTAATTCATTTTTTGTAAATAATTAAAATTAGTTAGATTTAATTAGGTTTTAATTACTAATTTAATTAATTCTATCTTCTTTCCTAAATAATCAAAAACTCCAAAAATAATTATTTTTTTCATTTAATTAATTTAATAATTTAATTTAGTTCTTTAATTTAGGTTTAATTTCTTTCTTAATTTAAAAACAACAAGACCAAAAAGACATGTTTTTTTAACCAAAAGGGTAAAAACCCTAAAATTCGCACTCGATCTAATTTCCCGCGCGCTTTATTTATTTTTATCCAATAATGTACCTGCTTCCGGATTGTAATAGTTAAATAGGACATTTAATTATTTTTACCGCTTTACTTTATTTTTTCAAAGGGTTTGTCTTTGGCGATGTAAATACCCGACGCCTTGTAATTTAAATTCCGCATTTTATTTCCGCAAATTATAACTGCTAGATGTTTGATAATAGGGTTTGCATGAAAAGACTGAATGTTAATCTTAAAATCAAATTAGACCACCTTTAACATGTACAAAGACAAAAATAACTGAAAATGACACACTCGCACATGCGCACTCTTAGGGTACACCCCACTTGGTTACCTTCATACACGGTCATTGAGTATAGGTCGCTTTAGAGGTCGCCCTCTTGTCTAAAAGATCATAGTCGCCTCGAAATGGTTGCCTCGGATATTGTTGCCTCAAACAAATGATCTAAGACATTAGGGTTATTACTAAGACCTCCTAACATTGCTTTAGTGACCGTACGTCCCTTTCGAATTGACCCTCAACACTCCAACAACGGTGCTACCTACTCACTAATAGTGGGATAGCGCTGTCTAAAGGAAATGAACATAGAACGATTCTTTTTTTCGAGTAGGTAGATTAGTTCTTAGATACTTGCTCATCCAAAACAAATCTTTCACACTTACACTTTTACAAACAAAGTTTTTTTTCAAAAACACTTCATTAAACTCTTGAATACAGAAGCAAGAGTTAAATCGAAGTTAAAACAAAAACTTTTCAAAACCCACAAACACAAAGAAAACAATTTTGAAAATGATGAGCAAGTACCTAAGAGCCCGTAGATAACTACGGATAGAAAGGGTGCTAATACCTTCCCTTTATATAATCTACCCCGCGTACTCAGAAATATCTCGAAAAAGGAATTTTTCTGTGCTTTTTTCCTTTCCTTGTTGGATAAAATAAAAGTCGGTGGCGACTCTTGCTTACCGCGACATTTTGCAAAAAACAAACGCAAAACGCAAACCAGCAAATTCCTTACAAAATAGGGAAACAAGTCCCGGTTCTGACCACCGTATCACAGAATACCCCCTTCAGTAGTGGGTTCCACAATCATTGGTAAAACGGCCACATAGGGCGTCATAAGCTTTTGGGCACGAGCTCGTACCCATTGGAGGTAGGGTTCCATAGGAATGGAAGCCTTTGGCCCTAAAGCCCTAGAGCCAGATTGGTTTACCATGCCCCAAGCTCGTATGAACCTCCGACGATACTCGTGAGCGTCATCCTCATAGTTGAATACAATGCCCTCATTAAGTAACTCGTGGGGACCATCTCTTCGAGCGTAACCAAATTGTTGCAGACCTAAACAAGGATTGTAGGTTATTCCCCCTCTGACGCCAAGTAACATGACATTAGGGTACTCCCCACAGCAGTCAATAATTGCAGTGTTTTCCATAGCTTGGGAACACCAGAGAATATCCATGTGAGCAAGTGACATTATCCTTTGTGACCAACCCAAACCTTCTTCATTCTTCATTATGGACTTAGGGAGGTGATAAATAAACTACCTTGACAGCAATGGCATGCAACACATAAGAACCCCTCTTCTCTTCATGGTACGAGTATGGAGAGTGTGTAAAATATCTCCGAGCAAAGTAGGCACAGGGTTGCAAGAGAGGAAGATCTTGATAGCATTCACATCTACGAATAAGTCTGAATTAGGGAATAGGACTAACCCATAGATTAGAAGAGCCAAGACCTCCTCAAAAGCCTGAAAATTCATATCATCCCAAAACAGCTGGACCTTGTCTATCAGAAACTTGGCTAGAAAATCCTTGACTCCTCTTCTCGTTTCCCAATTGGATACCATTTCGGCCCGTTTCAGATGCAAGGCTGAGGCAATGACTTCTGGCTTAGGAACTTCTTCTAGACCTGTGAAAGGCAACTGTTCAATAATGGGTATATCCAACAGCTGAGAGAATTCTTCCATGGTAGGCACCAACTGATAGTCTGGAAAGATGAAGCAGTGGTGCTTGGGATCAAAGAACTGAAAGAGTACACTCATCATCTTTTCATCAAAGTTTGAAGTAACCAGGTTGAGAAGTTGACCATGTCTCTTAGTGAACGCAGAAGTTTCAGAAACCCTTGATACTAGCTCTTTGAGTTGGGAAGGTATCTTCACAAAGCTGATTCGGATAGTGTTTCTACGAACGGAAGCCATGATCTGCAAAACAGAACAAAGATAAATTCCCTTGGTCTTTGAAATGGTTAGTGCAATAAGCATGAATGATATGTCATGATGCATGATGTTATGATAAACTACAGGTATAACAAACACAGTCAAATCACACCAAGTCCTTAGGTTCAAGGCTTGGATGAGGTTAAAGGTCACACCCTATTGAAGTTTAGTTGGTTTTAAACCTGTCTTAAAAAGTAACTGGGTTCTAAGGGATCTCAATATCACTGACCATCCTTTATCGAGCATTGTCTCAGCTCAAGCAATCTTTTCTTGCGGCAGAAATATCCCGAAAGTCTGATCTCAATAAATGTAGCATCGAGTATCAACCAATCCTCAGCTCTATATCGAGGTCGGCGATCTCACAACTTTCTAATGGCCAAGTTTTTTCAACTAAGGTTCTAAGGTCCGTTAGTGCTTCACGACACCACGCGGCGGCCCCGTATTCTCCTTGTTTCCCCACGAAGGATACCGGTATCAACCAAAGTACCACACTAACACAGCCATCGCTTAAACCATATCGGTCTATGCCATACAGTCTCCACGATCTATTGTTATTTACCTAATGAGTGCCCCCAGATCTGGGTGTAGGATCTATAGTAACCCAAGCAAAACCCTTTTAAGAATAAAGCAAACAAATAAGAAAGCAATTTTTTAACATGACCTAGATCCTTAGGTATACCCCACTTATTAAATTTTCCTCAGCAGAGTCGCCAGTTCTGTGATATGGTGGCAGAACCGACTGTTTTTACTGGTTTGCGTTTTGCGTTTTTTGTTTGCAAAATGTCGCGGTAAGCAAGAGTCGCCACCGACTTTTATTTCATCCAATCCGGAAAAGGAAAAAGAACAGAAAAAACCTTTTTTGAGAATATTTCTGAGTACGGGGGGTAGATTATATAAAGGAAAGGTGTTAGCACCATTTCTATCCATGGTTTTCCATGGGTCTTAGGTACTTGCTCATCTTTTTAAAATTGCTCGTGTGTGCTTGTTTTGAAAAAAAGTTTTACTTCGTGATAACCCTTGTATCAGTCCTCAAGGGTGTGACGAAGTTTGTTTTAAAAATTTATTTTGAAAGGTGTTTGTGTGAAAAGTTTTGTTGAGCAAGTATTTAAGATTCTACCTACTCGAAAAAAGGTTGTTTGTTCTCATTTCCTTTAGACATCGCTATCCTACTATTAAGGAGTAGGTAGCCCCGTCATTGGAGTTTGTAAGGGACGTTCGAAAGGGACAAGTAAAGTCACCAGAGCAATGGGTAGGAAACCTTAGTAGTAACCCTAGAGTCTTAAGATCTTTCTGAGGCAACATTTCCGAGGCAACTTTCGAATGGGACATTTGATCTTTTAGACAGGAGGGCAACCACTAAAATCTCCTATGCTTAAATGACTATTTTACCGAAGGCAACCGAAGTGAGGCAAACCCTAAGAGTGAAATATGTGCACGTGATTTTTTCAGTTAATTAGTCTTTGCATATTAAGTGAGCTACCGTTTTAATTTTCAAACATTTTTCCATGCAATCCTATTAACCATGCATCTAACAGTTAAAGATTGCGGAAATTAAAAGTGCGAGAAAATAAACCTAGCTATTACAAGGCTTCGGGGATAGGGATTAATTACATAACCAAAATCGGGGACAAAGCGATAAATGAAAACCCTAGTTTAACTATTACAAACCATTGGCAGTTACAAAAATATGAAAAGAATTAATTAAACGCGCGGCGAATTAAATGCGAGGACGCTTAAAAAAAATTACCTAAAACCCTAATTGAGAGAAAAATATTTTTTTTACATTTTTATTTGAGAAAAGAATTTAATTGCACATTAATTAAAACACTAATTTCTAATTGATTTTAATTATGAAAAAAAGAAATTAAATTAACCTATATTTCTAATTAAATTAAAATAAATATTTTATTTAAAAAAATGCTTTTTTGGTGTTTTATGATTTATTGATTTTATGAATAATAAAAAAGTAATTAATTTGGTGAAAAATAATTAAACAAAATATTTATAAAAAAAGAAATAAATAAAGAAAATAAAATGGGTATGTGTTGAATAACAAATCTAGGGGTGTGAGGAATTGAATTTGTTGGGCTCAAGATTGTTGGCCCACCTGCCTGCATGAGATCCTGTGTAGCGCTCTCCTGAAGGTACACCATGCTTCTTCAGGCTTGAAGCATTAGATCTGAAGAAGTTATGATCTGTTGGTTAGAAGTGATGGCAGATGATAGGCGCTCGAGCGTGTGATGCACTGAATCTGCAAAGGAAAAATAATACAAAGTAAATTGTTGGGACCTGGGATCGAACCCAGGTCCTTATGCTTACCACTAGCGCGCTCTTCCACTGGGCCAATTTGTTTAGTTGTCATTATACTGAAACAAAATATAATATAACAAAATAAATGAGTTAGTGGGAAACGCGCGCGAGATTTCAAATGGTCCACTGATTGGCTGCCACCTATTCTTCTTCTCCAAGGCTCCGTCGTCTTAACTATATACCTTTTACCTACAGTCGTGCATTTGTAGCTATAGCCCTGTCACCTTCAAAAACTCATAAAATGCATGATAAATTAAATTGGAGACCAGAATCTAATTGGTCTTGATGTCACAATCATCATGTATCTTGTTCATGGCCTGATTTTACCTGTATGCAAAAAACCTAAAACGCACATAAAAGATTTGATTTGATTTTTCATCCATATGCAAACCTTCTATATTGATCCAAATCATCCCATTTTTGTACCAATCATGCTTGATTCAATTTGGTCTTGATATCTCAGCATAATTTGATTGAGATCCTATCCAAAAATCATATCAAAACATATTTTTGATATTATTTACCAATTATTTGATTTTATTCAATTTTTAATAAATAAAAAATAAAAATAAAATAAATAATGAAGCAAATAATATGTGAGTGAACATTTGGGTCGGGGAACATGCTACAAGTGAGGTGCAATCATGAAATGCAAAGCCCATTGGGTAAAAAAAATGCACTTTTGAGCATATTTGACTTTTGGCAATTTTGCAAAAACGGTCAACTTTGACAAGGCATATCTCCTCCAATTTTAACCCTAGAGAGGTGTTCTTGGACTCTTTAGAAAGCTTAGGATGTAACATAAGCAAACCTTTTTGTCTCATTTCAATTGGATCTTCCATGTTCATGTAAGAAGCTTTGACCCAAAAAGTGTTTTTGTTGACTTTTCAAAAGGACCTATAATATGGAAATTAATATCTTTTTATGAGTGCATATTTTGAACTTGTGGAATGAAGATGAGTTTTAGGTAATTTCATCCTCTTCAAAATGAGCCTTGGATGGAAAATTTCTAATAAAGTATGTGGAAGTTATACTTGGTCAAAGTTTGGTTGACTTTTCCTAAGAAACCCTAATTTAGCAACTTTTGGGTTTTGATGAATTTAGGGCATTCCTTGAAGAATCATGATCAACCCTTGATAAAATGATGGATATCACTTCAAAATGTTGATGTTGACCAAAAATATTGAAGTTTGACTGTATGTGGGCCACAATTGACTTTTGACCTAATAAAGTCGATTCTCAAGCATCTGACCAGTTGACTGAGCAAACTTCTTGTGCAATGCTTGAAATTTGAAATGGAGGGTCTTGAGAACATATTAGGACCATGGAGAGAATATGAGGTCTTTGGAGTTCACCTATATTGATGAAAATGGAAACCCTAATTTGAGACACCCTGCCTTAGGAGAGAATTTGTCTGGTCAACTCTTGGGCAAACTTGAGCAAATTGAGGATCTCTAGGAGTATGTATTTAGTAAAATGATAGGGAAAATTTTGGGGGTACAACACTAATGATCACACACTCACAAGGTGAATTGACATATTTGGCCAAGGTAGTTGTGCTCAAAATTAAACAAAAAAGTTGCCTTGATCATGTTCAAGCTTTCATACAATCAACACAAACAAAAGATTAAGCATAATAAAATCCAGTTAAAACAAGAATTGTGGTCTCCAGCATATGTGAACAATGGAAAGCTACCTCACAAAAAGGGTAGGAACTAAAGTGATTCACAAATGAACAAGTATACAAAAGAATGAATGACATAAAAATTGTAAAAAGTCTAAGTATCATGAATACGCTAAAGTATAGAAAGCAATAAACACATACCTCGAATGTGTACAAAACTTTAACAAAATCATTACCATGCATTCGCAAGTCGAAACGATCAAACTTGATAAATCACCTCAATATTCTACAAGTTACCGGACCAAAACTTGAGTGTAAACAACAATAAAAGAATTATAAAAATAATACTCCTACAAAATTTCAATATACAAAATTTAAAATATATACAACGAACGAAACTCCTCAAGCTAAACACGATAAGCTTTCGGAAAACACAAATTGACATAACAAAACAAATACAAATAACGATATAAAAACCGGGTGAAAATGAATTAAGAAGTTGAAAAGTGAAAATTTGAAATTCAGAATATTTCCTTGTTTCAACTTGTTAAAGCACAAATCACCATACACATAAACAAATACAAACAAACATGGTTGTTTTACGTCGTAAGCTTGACGCCTTTATTGCGCGAGCTAGTAAACTCCTCTCATCATGTCATGGCATTGTCACACCGTGCAAACCTAAAGAAAGTGTCCTAAAAATCACACAACAAGCGTTACGAAAATGAGACAATTCACAACAATACGTGAAAACACATATATGCACAAATATCATATACAGGTTAATGTACAATTTCTATATTACATATACATTAATTACAAAACTCAAAAACAAAGAAATTATCACAATGCGAGATCAATAGAATCAATCCCCGACAACAATGCCATTTTGTTGGAAGCGGTATAGCGGTAAGCAACAAAAGTTTTGGAAATATTTATTCGGGAATTTATTGTGTCCACAGAGATTGGTTATTGAATTTTCGTTCGACAAATCTCTCGTTAATGAGTTTGGGGATAAATGGGTTTGTAAAGAAAATGTTATTAACAGAAAATAAATGTAAACAAAAGTAAAAACTAAGGAAGAACTTATCAAGCCTACATATAATCTACTCATCACAGACTTAAATCAACCGACCAATTACATTCAACCTAACAATACTCATCAATGTCACTACGTATTACTTACAACCTAAGTCATTTCTAACCCAAATCGAGAGATCGACTGTATCACCAAGGAAATGATATCTCTACCTCCTCAACAACACAGAAGACAACTATGTAATTGCACTGATGATCTCTCAGTACAGCACAACCACACAGAGGAAATAAGCTATGATACCCAAGTAGATGTCAGCTCTAAATCTATCTCTAGAGATCATAAACTAACAAATAATCATCCTAGATAAGAATCTAAGCAGTATATGTCTATAACAACTCAAATCCCTAGCACTGAGCAAAAATCCAGGACAACCAATCGACAGATATTTATAAAAGCAAGTTTAATATAACACCATGGGCGAAAAATATACATAAGTTCAAAGTAAATATATGTACAAACTCAACACATAAAGAATACACAAAGAGGAAGAGAAATGAACCACAAGTCTCCCGGTTTGTCAGCACCGATTGATGAGAAATCCATCCCGAATCATCCGTGTGCAAGCTTCAATGTTGTTTTCTAAGCTAATCCTATCAAATAATGAAGTTTGATCGAGTTGGGGTCAAAAATACCCAAAATCATTCCCAAAAAATGTGTTTTTGGCCCTAAATACGCATTTCTGACTGTCCAGGATCGGCCGACGACCAAAAGTTTCACTCAACGACCAAAAATAGCGTTTTCCCATGCTACAGCTCGCCTAGCGTTGCCCGGCGACTAAAATTTTCGCCCGGCGAAAGTTGACAGCAAGTTGAAAAATCAGCACATCATCATGCATTGTTTCAGCCATAACTTTTGAACCGTAACTCCAATTCGCACCCGATTTGAAGCGTTAGAAAGCTTATTCAATTATCCTTCTAAAAATGACAAAATATAAAACAAATTGATGATTTCTTATTCTTTGATTTTGAGCCTTATTCGTTGACGAGTTGCTCAAAATCGCACATTTGAAGCCGTGTCTTCAACACTTTATTGCTAATGCTCCAAATACGCATCAATACCTACAAAATGAATGGAAAAATATCAAACGATACCCTATGTACACAAAAACACAAATAAACACAAACTAAATGTATTTATACAAAAGTCATGATTATTCAACGATATTAACAACAAAAAGTAGATAAGTGCAACAAAAAGTATATACAAAAATAGCTACAATTTGCACTTATCAGTATCCAAACCAAGCATATCTTTATATGACAAAGAAAAGATGTCCACATACTCTTTCAACAATTCAGTCAAACTGCTCTTCACGTCGGGATGCGGCAATGCTCCAATCTTGACTTCTTTTGGCTCTTCCTCTGAACCCAAATTGATTGTCTCCAACGGCTCTTTATACGGCTGAATGGAACTTTCCTCGAGCTCGAGAAACCGTGAAACCTCTTTTGGAATATCATCATATTCTTCTTCTTCAGCCCTATACACATGATATTCAAAGTTGGGAGAGGATGCAGGGTCATTGTATTCAACAAGTTTTTTAATTAATTTGCACATATGATTTATGATTGCTTTTAGAAACTGACACATATATCAAGTGATCATGCAGATTTATTTTCAGTTATTATTTATTCCAAAAGGGTTTTTTTTATTACCATTTTTCAAGAAAAATCCAAAAATAAAAACATAACTTGAGAATGAAAGACAACTTTTATTTATTATTTTACTGAGCAAAGCAAACAGATAAGCCCATACAATATTAACTTTCACCTTGGGCAGAGTGAAAGTTTTTTTTGTTGCAAAGATTAACAAAAACAAATTACTTTGAGACATGGATGCAAGAAGAAACGTCAATAGTGACCCAGTTCTGGACTCTGAATCCAAGAGTCACATGATTCGGCATCTCCTGCTCTTCTTCATCCTCCATAATGGCATTAATCCCAGAAACAGTTAGATGAAGGTATCCTCCACTATGGAAAATATTTTGATACTTACCTAAAGTAGTCTTCGGCTTCAAGTTCTCACCTTTACCATTCTTCGCAGAAAATCCCAAACCGGCCTTGTTCTTGTTCACTGGTGGGTCAACAATCTGCCCCCATACTTTACTAGGGCCATTACGGAGAACCTGTTGAGCATCTTTGAATGAAGCCATAAAATTATCATTCTCTCTTATGTTATCAACGGATAAAGCTTGGAACTAAATTCCAACAGCAGCCTCATCTGCTTCCACAACACTGAAAGAGGATAAATGAGATATTAACAACGCTTGCTCTCCATTTATGATAACCACTTTTCCTTCACGCATGAACTTTAACTTTTGGTGTAGAGTTGAGGTGACAACCCATGCCTCATGTATCCATGGCCATCCCAGTAAACAATTTTATGCAGGCACAATATCCATGACTTGGAAAGTAATATGGAAAAATTATGGGCCTATGTGAATAAGCAGATCTACTTCCCTAATAACATACTTCCTTGATCCATCGAAAGCTTTTACAATAATGTCGCCTGGGCACATGGGAGTTCCTTGATACTTAAGCTTCATCAGCGTGCTCCTTGGTATAACATTTAAGGCAGACCCATTATCAATCATCACATTTGACAATGAATCGTTCTTACAGTTCATGGATATGTGGAGAGCCAGATTGTGATTTCTTCCTTCGTCAGGAAATTCGTCATCACAGAAGCTTAGGTTATTACAAGATGTAATATTACCTACCATATTGCTGAATTGGTCTAACGGTATATCACTTCCCATGAAGGCTTGATCCAACACTCTCATTAGAGATTCCCTATGGGAAGAAGAGTTCATCAGCAAGGCCAGAATTGATATCTTTGAAGGAGTCGGTAACATCTGATCTACGATCCTGTAGTCACTCATTTTGATAGTCTTCAATATATCATCTACCTCTTTCTCCAAAGTAGTACCACTGGAATCCCCTACTGGTTTCTTATTTTCAACACTTTCAACAACCTTCTTACCAGCACTATCATTTCCTTGAATAACAAGGGCGAACACATGACCACTACGGGTCACTCTACTGGCCTCAGCAATATTCTCGACATTAGACAAAGGCTGGATGGGAATTTCTACACCATCCTCTAAAATTGTAGCATTGTACTTGTACGGTACGGCTTTGTCTGATTTGTAAGAAACAAAACTCGACAAGCAAATCACTACTGGAGCAACAACTGGCTTGCTACAGTATTCAATCTCGAAAGGGGAGATATCATTGAAACAAGGCACAATTACATTCACCCCTTCTTCAGAAAATTTGGTCATTGCAAAATCATCATCGGAGAACATATCTTCGTCTGAGGAAAATAATTCATCTGCAGAAGAATATTCATCATCCGACAAAGTCTCAACCAAGAAATATTCAATCACACTAATCACATGGTAATCATCTCTATGGCCTGAAACCCTTGATGGTACCATTATCCAATAACAACTAAAAACCTCTTCTCATAATGGAACAACCACGAGAATCTCTGCAGCAAACCCGAAAAAATCCATAACGGTGTTCTACTTGACCATCCATGTGGCAGAAGGTAGCGTGCAATTGAACCAAATCATCATTCATATGGTTCACATCAAAGATTCGGAACTCTCTAGGACATCTAAAGACCGTATTCACTTCTTCCTCATATTCTGCCCTAGGCCGGGTTATATGAATGAGGCCTTCATCCATCATTTTATGTAAACCAGCCTTTATCTTATCACACCCCTGCATATCAGTACTGTAGATACCACAACCAGCATGGTCATGCGTATAGTAACTAAACTCACAAAGGTCAGAATGCATCTTTACCAAATATCCTCTTACCAGGTTTATATCAAATTCAGAAGTCCCCTGGACAACCAGCAACCATGTTGATAACATTTGCTCCTCCATGTTTTGGAAAAGGATTATCTTTTACATTAGGGCCGACATCTTTAAAGGACAAAAGGCCAGATCTCACCATTTTTTGTACCTCCGATTTCATAGGATAACAGTTTTCCATATTGTGCCCTGGTGCACACTAATGAAAAGCACACGTCTGATCTGCCTTATAATACCAAGGTAAAAGTGATTGTACAGCAGGGGGTGGCCTGGTGTGAACCAACTTTTTCTGAATCAATGCTGGGAGTAACTCTACATAACTCCTTTGGATAGAGTCAAAATCCTTTCTCCTCTGGTTCTGCCCTTGATTTCCTTGAGGGGCGGGTCTTTGATAAGCGACTGTGGTTGGAGTTGTATTAACAACTGGAGTTACTGAAGCAACATGTTGATGGAACTGATGATTTCTTCTAGGAGGATTAACCCTTCTCTCTTGAATAATAGCATTTGTCTCCCCTTCTTTCTTTTTAGCAAACCCGTTTGATGGTTTCTTCACACTGCCGGAATTTTCACTTCTTGTCAAATGACATTCTCTTAAAACTTCTTCCAAAAGAAAACCCACTCCCACCATCTCGGTAAAATCACTTGGCGCACTCGCCACCATTATTTCATAATAGAATTCACCTAAATTCTTCAGAAAAATCTTTGTCATTTCTTTTTCTTCCATTGGAGGAATCACCTAGGCGGCTACTTCATGATATCTCTGTGCATATTCTTTAAATGACTCTTTGTCCTTCTGGACCATGGCCCTGAGTTGATCACGGTCAGGTGCCATGTCTACATTTTATTTGTACTGTCTAATAAACACTTCACCCAAGTCGTTGAAATTAAGAATGTTGGCATTTTCCAAGCTCATGTACCATTTCAACGTTGCAACAGTCAAACTGTTTTGAAAGAAGTGAATCAACAGGCGTTGATCATCGGTATGAGTATACATTCTCCTCACATACATCACTAGGTGAGAACGAGGGAAAGTATTTCCCTTGTACTTCTCGAATTCGGGTACCTTGAACTTTGTAGGTATTTTCACATTTGGAACCAAACACAGATCATTCACATTCTGCCCAAATAGTTCTTTTCCTCCGAGGGCCTTCAACTCTTTTTGCATTTTATCAAACTGATCCTGAAAATCACCCATTCGATCATATAATTCTAAGCTTTCACTTAGTGGTGGAATAGGGCGATAAACTTCATCATTAGCAAATGGTACAATATTCACCGAAGGAGGCGCAACATAGTGAATCTCATTTCTAGCAGCAGGGGTAACATGCACCACATGAGGTGCAGGAGAAGCAGCAGCTTGAGAAAGTGGAGCAACTTGAGCATATTGATTATAACCTTCAGGCCTAAAGTTCTCCGGTATTCCCCACGGATAACCTGGAGGCATACGATTTTGAACAACATCAACTGAAGTAATAGAAATAGGAACGGTCAGAGCTTCAAAAGTAATCATTGTCTGTTGAGGGTGAGCAAGTGGTGGCTGATTCTGAGAAGCCACCAAAGATTTCATCAAAGCGGCGAGATTGGCCATATCAGCCTTCATAGCAGAAACTTATTCGCACAGCTCGCGATTCTCTTGTTCTAGATTATCCATCTTCCTTCTGGAATTAGCCCGAGTATTGTACTGGTGAGACAACTTGCTGAATGAAGTAAAGAAGCTCAGTAAGACACTTGGATATGAACATAAATACAAGAAGTATGTACAATATGATGCATGATATGCAATGCACATGATTTATTTTATTATTAATATTTCAAGGAACTAAAAAATTTATAGATAATTTTCAAATATTAAAGTACTAACACATTTGAAATACTGAAAATCTCATTATAATAACTTCAAAACGGATTATAAATTTTAGTACAAGTTTCAATAATCCCAAGTACAAGATAAGATAAGAATATAAGATCCTAAGAAAGAAAAGCTGATGAAGATCACTCCACAAACTGGCGCTTTCCTATGAGTCTTGCAATATGAGCCTTCAACTGCTTGTTCTCTTCTGCATACCTATCGGCAACCTCTTTCTAATCATCAGTGTTGAGAAGTGAGCAACTAGGTCCTAACTGAGCTCTAGAGGAAAATAAATCCTCTTGTCTCTCCATCATCTCTACAACACGACTCTCAAGAATCTCAATCAGATTATCTTTCTCCTTCAAGTCTGCTCGGTAAGACACTTCTAGAGTCTGACACTTATTCTTCCAAGCCTCCTTTTCGTGCTGCATCCTAACTAGGGCAATATGAAGCTCTTCCACATCATCTAATAGGGGAGGAGTGGTCTTCACAAACATATCAGGCATAGGTGCTTCACGGGAATATGGCATCTTCAACTGAATAACTCTTGCTTGTACCTATTGAAGATAAGGCTCCAAAGAAACAGCCCCTCTAGGTCCCAAGTCTTTCCTACCCTTCATATGAATATGACGCCAAGCCTTTGTAATCTCATCTTTAGCTTCCTTATGAATTTCTACCTCTTTAAGGAAGAATCCACTCAGATGAATACTATTTGGCGTATCCCTCATCGGATATCCAAGTTGTCGTCGCGCTAGAACATGGTTGTAGTTAATTCCTCCCTTTGTACCAAGAAGAGGTACATTGGGGAAACTACTACAACTATCGATAATCTCAACATCATGGTAATCCTGATGATAGCAAACAATATCTGAATGAGTGAGGGCCATAATCTTTGGAGCCCAACGAGGCTCCTTCCTGACATCCTAGAAAGCATCAGACCTAGGTAAGTGAGAAATAAACCACTGATACAACAAAGTTGTGCAGCAAATGATCATCCGTCCATGATAAGAATCCCAAATATGAATAGAGTAATAAGCATCACCCAATAATATAGGGACTGGATTTCCAATCATAAAGATCTTGATGGTATTGATATCCACAAATTTGTCGACATTGGGAAATAAGAACAACCCGTAGGCAAGTAGAGCATAGATGGCCTTAAAAGCAACCATACTCTTCATCCTAGCAAAGTAGCGAGATTTCTCCAACAAGAACTGAGCGGGTAATCCTCTAATCCCTCCTTTGGTAGTCATGCAGGCTTCAGCCCCAGACTTCCCCAAATGGATTAAAGCAGCAATCTCATGAGATTTTGGCTCCCCCTCTGAACCAGTAAAAGGAACACGATCAGTAATAGGTAAACCCAGCAAATAAGAATACTCCTCCAATGTAGGCATCAACTGATAATTAGGGAAAGTAAAGCATTGATACATCGGATCATAGAACTGGACCAAAGTCGAGAGAACCCTCCTTCATCCTGAGCTTCATAAGAGAAATGATAGACCCATACTTCCTCTGAAAATCTGTAGAACTCTCAATCTCGGGAATCAGACTCATCAACTCATCTATCTTGGGATTTTTGAAACTGTACTTCCCGATCTTTCTTTTTCCAGAATCCATGGTCAAAAAATACCTGAGATATTCACAAAGAGTCAACTTTTAAGTCCCTTGAAATAGAATGTTTTTTATAAGATGCTCATTGGTGCATAAATGCATGATGCAACAATCATACACAAGATCACAAACATATGGTTCATAGGTTCAACGTCACGAGAATGAGGTCGAAGGTACTACCCATAAAGTATGGTCTAAAAGTTTATCACCTGCCGAACATGGTTCTAAGAGGTTCCCAGAGTCTACATCCTTCCTTTGAATATTACCAGCGTCCCGATTGACTCGGTAATTAGCAATATTCTCAGGAAAAACTCGTTCGAGTGTAGTATCACGTGACAACCATTTCCAGATTACTCCGTTATGGCTTCCTCACTACACCTAAAAGGCCAAGATGGGTTAAAGGTTCTACGATCCTCAGTTTCAGCAGGCTCCCAGGTTGAAAGCAGCACATCTTCCCGATTACTCGATAAACGAAACTATAGTCAAAGGGGCCTCCACTGAGTGGGGGATCTCATGCCTCCTTTTTTGGGATTACTCCCTTAAATTTAACATCACTATACCACCCGTCCTATCTTAATTTTCCCCAAATCTGGGTATAGGACTTATGAGAAATCACCAAGCACCTTGAAAACTAGGAAAATCCAGAAAAACATATACACAACATATAAAATTTGAACAACAATAACACATATACAGATAAACAAAGATAGGCTCAACCCACTTAGGGATGGACCAACAAAGGGTCAATGTTTCCTCAGTGAAGTCACCATTTTTTTCTGTAGCGGTAGAAATGTTGAGACTAAGCCATTAGATTGACTTGACTCGCACAGATCAAAATTAAAAATCGCCACCACACTTTATTGTTTCCAAAGGAATGGGAAAAGAGCGAATAACCCAAAAGAGGGGGAGAGAATCTAAGTTTGGGGGTTGGTTATGCAAAGGGAAGGTATTAGAACCCTAAAAATATACGGTACTCTGCAGGAACCTCTTTGAAAATTTGTGTATTTTGGCTATAAAAGTTGTATATAGAAAAATAGATTGTGGAGATGAGAAAAAAAGTATTTTTTATAATTTTTTCACTCGCCGCGGTTGTGAACCTTTAGTGCCTACGTACCACCTTCTGTATAATAGGGGATCAGGGTACACATAGTTCACCTTTAAATATTTTAAAACACAAGTGTGTTGGTTGGTTTTAAGAGACGAGACATCATCGTCTTATCCGAGTGAAAAACCATACTTACTATCCACGTTTATGAGAAGGGAGAATTTGCATCATCTCAAAGTGGAGGATATGGCTTGGATTTTAAAATCAACAAAGCCTCACTCAACACCCAAGTGGAAAATATTTCACTTCATTATATATCATAGAAGTATAGTAGTTTGCATCACTTCGAGGATTGACAAGAGTCTAATCTTTTGAGAAAAATTTTAAGGTAAAAAGCCAAAGTGGCAAAATGGTTTGAATGAGATTGATTGACTTTTAGTCTTCTCACAAAAATGTCAAAGTATTATTAAATTGATTGAATTTTGATTAAGAATTTTTTTTGAAAATGCATGGACCTAAGTCCAAGTTTATTATGAAAGCGGTTCAAGTTTAAAAACAAGAAGAGTTTTCAAAAGGAGGGAGAAGATTTTTGAAATTAAAGAAGATGGGAGGAGATTAAGGGATTATCCTAAAGCATAAGGTGAAAGATAAGGAAAATAACTATCTAACCAACAAGAAGCCAATATTTGACACAATGAGTCAATGTAGAATTTCCATCCTTTGGACTTGAAATCAAACAAGCAAAGATAATAAACCTCTTAAGAAAATCAAGCTTCAATTGCATTAAGTCTTCAAAAATTGGGCAGAGTACGACTGTATACAGATGAATTCCTGATCACATACAAAGCATGTAATCAAAACAACCTGCACACAAAACAAACAAATAACCCAATGCCTTGAGGTAAACCCCAAGAACTCCAGACAAAATAACAGTTGAAATCACAAGGTCTTAAGGGTAGGTCATGGTCTCTAATTCTAAGTCCAAGAATTCCATCACTCTATAATGCCAGGGATAGTAAGCAAATAGTCCAAGTAACATTAAATTTTTTTATTGTTCAAGTTGATTATTAAGTATATTCAAAAAGAAATAAAAAGCTCAAGTGAGAAAAATAAAAATAAAATGACATAAAAAGTAAATGCTCAAATGGGCAAAGATGAAAATAGCATGAAATATAAATGCTAAAATAAATGTTCTTAAAATAAAAGCATAAAGTAAAAGCAAAAATAAAGTCAATTGTTAGAAATTAGAGGTTAGTTAATTGACCATCTTGAAACTTATATTTGAAACTCATTAGAGGATTGATAAAACCAAAGTCTCTTAACAACAAGTCTCATTTTCTTTTTGTCAAGTATATCATTCATTTAAAATTCCAAGGCAACAATAAATGATCAATAATTTTTAAGTGATTCACTTTGATCAAAGCTTGTGAAAATTCCTTAGAGGATTGATAAGACCAAAGCCTCATAACAATGAATCTCAAGGTTATTGGATCAAAGGATTCAAATTAATATAATTGGGCTTACAAACATGGGTTTGGGTCACGAGTGATCATTTCTCAAACCGGGACAAAATTTAGTGCTATGTTAACCAATCGTAAGTGGACTTATATAGAAGTCGCACCTATTTTGAGGTCGGTCAATAGCAATCTATGTACCATATGTTTTGAGAAATGATATGTAAATTATTCTCCAATAACATTTAGTATAATAAGAAGGGGATAAGATGAAGAGTGATGGGGTAAGAATTAAACCACATTTGAACCAAAAAATTAATCAAGCTATTATTAAAATAATTCATCAATTTTTGTGGAGTTGAACTCAACACCATGGATCCAATGATGTTACTAAAACTCATGATCAAAATCTCATAGTCCAAGATCAGCCAGAATATTTAAAAAATAAAAATGTATTTAATAATAAAGAAAAAGATTTTTAAAAAGATTTTTAAAATGATTTTTAAAATGAAAATAAGAGGAGAAATTAGAAACTATATTCAAAACATCAAAGAAAAATCAAATAAGACCATAGAAAAATCATAAATGAGCTCATTTATTTATATAAAAATTTTGGTGATTTTTTGAAATCAGAAACTATTTTTAAAATTAAAAGAAATAGGCAAAATAAACCAAAATTTTTGAAAAATAGTAAAGTCAGAAATAAAAATAAAATAAGGTCACCAATATTTGTCAAGAGGTCATTGGATCCTTTCCTATTTTTTTCAGAATTTAAAAATTAAGAAAAGTATTTTTTAACATTTAAAACAATTCACATAAAGTGAAAAATTATAAAAAAATATCAAAACACAAAATAAAATTATGAAAAAATAATAACCAGAAAGAGAAAAATCAAAAGTATTTTTAAGAATTTTTTCCATATTTTTTGAAGTTAAAACGGATTTTTTATGAATTTTTGAAGTTTAAAACAAATAAAATATAAAATCAGAAATAAAAATCAAAATAAAAAATATATAGACCAATGGGTCATAGTCAAAACGCGTTAGTTGTAACACCCCAATTCTACCCGACAATTATAAATGTAAATCAGAGTTAAAATCATTCATGCAAACGAATCAGGATGCCACAAATTCATCTTTTAAAAGACATTGCATTCATCGTGAATACATAACACTTTAAAACTTTGGACGAACCATCAGCATAATACTTTAATCTCTTAGTTCAATAATTTAAACATCTATGCAGCAGAATTCTTAGTAACATCTTTATCCATCGTTACAGCAACTTCAAAACAACACATACTTAATAACAATCAAATTAAAGTTCAACAACTGGAATAATCAACAATTAAAAGCAACAAGCATTCAACCCCCCCGAGTGTTACATATCAGAGAAATGACACCGAATCGAACTACTGAAGGTATACGGTCTTCACTCTCGATTACTCGCATGTTACCAACGTAAAAGTAACATTCAAACAGAAGGGGTGAGATATCTAACAATATAATAAAATGTATGATAATTAATATATTGAATTAGATCACATAACATCACCACTTCTCATCTCATAATCAACAATAATCGCAACGGAAATACCAACAATTATACACAATTTCTTTATGCAATCATATAATGTGACTCAATACTATGCAAATGCATGTGGTACCATTGGAGCAGAACTCTGATCTTAAAAATCTGCCAATAAATAGAGGCATCAATAAGGCATAAGCCTTCATCTTAATATTCACCAATACAAGCCATCTTAACGAGCATAAGCTTTACCTTGAAATGCAATGTATGCGACAAAATCATGAATGTAATGACAACATCATAATTAACAACATCTCAATACAACATCATCGTTGACCAGAAGCTTACATCTTAATAGCTTCCAATTATTAAAGGAATCTCAACATCTTTCATCAACATAGTCTCATCAACATCATTCGTCAAACATCATTTATCATCATAATTCATCAAACATCATTTATCATCGTAATTCATCAAACATCGTTTATCATCGTAATTCATCAAACATCTCAGCCATACAACAATACAACAGTAAATCGTCAATCTTGCAACGTTGACCATAGGTCTACAACATGATATTGCCTATATTTAATTAATCATCTAAGGCTTACTTCTAAATTACCAAACCTCTACATATCACTATTCTGTAATACTACATCATTATCATCATAAAACCTACTGTTACGAACCAAACAGTAATCTATAATCATCTCATCCTCATCATTCTTCACAAAAATCAACATAGCGATTAACGCGGAAACTAACTCTAGTCCTAATTTGGAAACTAGGATTATCCTTCCTATTCTTCACTTTAATCCTTAAGACTGAAGTTCATCGCGTTATTTATTCAACGCTTCGAATGGCACCTCAAACGGAGTCCGAAAACTCAAGTTATAGCCTTTTCAAAATGATTCTGTCAAAAACCAGACAACATGGATCGACGCATAATGCCTTGGGTCGACGTGTACTGGACTTAACATGCTACATGAGTCGATGCATACTCTCTTGTATCGACTCATACTGAGTCTGCAACACTGCATGTATCGACACATGCTCCTACATATCGATGCATCCCGAGTCTAAAAGCCTACATGTATCGATGCAGGACTCCTTCGTATCGACTCATCCTGAGTCTAAAGGCCTTTATGTATCGACGCATAACATTTGGGGTCGACACATACTGATCTGTCATGGATATTTTTTGCGATTTCACTGTGTTTTCACTACGTCTTCCATACTTTAGGCCCTAAAAACATCCTCTAATCATAGATAATCAGCAATTATAATTATCCTATAATTCTACATCAAATATACAGCATTAGGGCATCATTATTCATCTTTCAATCATTGATTTTCATCATACAACAACATATATAATTCAATAATAAACAAGACAACATTTTCACATCTAATCCCATAAACCAATCATCACAAACCCTATTATAGAGTCAGAACCCCACCCTTACCTTGGATTGAAGGTTGCTCTATAACTTTTCCGGTTGATTTTTCGTTCTGCCTCTTTCCTCCTTTCCAACAGCTTTCACGTTCTCTTCTTCCAACCCTTATTCTTTCTCTCTTACTGCTTCTTCTTTTTTATTATTTCTAACAATAATAAAATAACCCTATTATTCTCTTTATGCCTTAATGGGCTCAAGACTACTACACCCCCTTTTTACTACTTATATTCCTTTAAAACAAGCCCATATCAAATAATATTATCATTCTTCTAATATTATTCCACCACTTAATAAAATAATTAACTCCAACTAATCACACCACATCAATTATTCCAAAAATAATTTAATTAAATAATTAATTAAATTACAGGCGTTACAACTCTCTTCCACTTAGAATATTTCCGTCCTCGAAAATTTACCTTAATCAAACAACTCAGGATAGGAGTCTCGCATCTTGCTCTCAAACTCCCAAGTCATGCTTTCTCCGGCAGCTCCTAGCCAAACCACTTTAACCAAAGCAATCTCCTTACCCCTTAGAGTCTTTATTTCACGATCCGCGATCCGTACATGCATCATCTCCACCGTAAGATTATCCCGTACTTGCACATCATCCATATGAATCACATGAGATGGATCTGAAATATGGTTCCAGAGTTGCGACACATGAAACACATCATGCAAATTCGAAAGATTAGGTGGTAAAGCCACTCTATAAGAAACATTCCCCACTCTCTCCGAAATCTGATATGGTCCAATAAAACGAGAAGTGAGCTTCTTATACTTCAATGCTCACCCAACACCAGTCACATGATTAACTCTTAAAAACACATGGTCACCCGCTTGAAATTTTAAATCTTTCCTTTGCTTGTCATGATAACTCTTTTGTCTACTTTGGGAAGCTTTCATATTATCTCGAATCAACTTCACCTTCTCAGTAGTCTCACGAACAAGTTCGGGCCCAAGTACTACACTTTCACCAGATGCATGCCAACATAAAGGAGTTCTACATCTTCGACCAAACAACGCTTCAAAAGGTTCCATCCCAATATTGGAATGGTAACTGTTATTATAAGTGAACTCTATCAACGGAAGATAAGTATCCCACGAACCTCCCTGCTCAAGAACACATGCCCTGAACAAGTCTTCCAACGATTGAATAGTCCGTTCAGTCTGACCATCTGTCTGAGGATGATACGCTGAACTTAACCTCAACTTAGAACCCAACGCTTCTTGCAAACTCTTCCAAAAATCAGAAGTAAATATCGGATCTCTATCTGACACAATGCACAAAGGAACACCATGCAGCTTCACAATCACACTAGTGTAAATCTCAGCCAACTTCGACACTGGAAAACTGATGTTAATAGGAATAAAATGAGCCGACTTTGTAAGCCTATCAATAATCATCCAAATCGAATCATGTCCTCTTATAGTATTAGGTAACCCCGTCACAAAGTACATCGAAATGTTATCCCATTTCCATTCTAGAACTTCTAACGGTTGCATCAACCCTGCAGGTTTCTGATGTTCAACTTTTGACTTCTGACAAGTCAAATATGCATACACAAACCGAGCCACATCACTCTTCATTCCAGGCCACCAAAACAAACCTTTCAAATCTTGATACATGTTTGTAGCTCCTGGATGAATACTCAACTTACTTCTATGACTCTCTTCAAGTATCACTTTCTTCATCTCAGCATCATTAGGAATACAAATCTGGTTACGAAACCTCAACACGCCCTGCGCGTCTAGCTTAAAATCACTATTCTCATACTGATCGATTCCAACCATCAAATATACCAGTTTCACATCCAACTTTTAAGCTTCTCTGATACTATCTAGAAATTCATTATTAATCTTTAACATACCCAACATAACACTCTGCAGCGTAACCTCGCAAACTAAGCTCATATCTCTGAACTGCTCAATTAATTCTAACTCTTTAACCATCATTGCCGACATATGTAAAGTCTTTCGAATCAACGCATCAGCTACCACATTCACTTTTCCTGGATGATAATTCAAACCAAAATCATAATCCTTTAACAACTCCAACCATCTTCGTTGCCTCATATTCAGCTCTTTCTGATCAAATAAATACTTTAAGCTCTTATGGTCACTAAACACTTCGAATCTAGAACCATAAAGATAATGCCTCCAAATCTTCAACACAAAGACAACTGTAGCAAGCTCTAAATCATGTGTAGGACAGTTCTTCTCATGAGTCCTCAACTGCCTTAATGCATAAGCAACTACCTTATCATTCTGAATAAGTACACCTCCTAAACCTATCTTAGAAGCATCACAATACACCACAAAAGGCTCTCCTGGATTAGGCAACTTCAAAATCGGAGCCGACGTCAATCTCTTCTTCAATTCTGTAAAACTTTCTTCGCACTGAACATCTCACACAAAAGCTCTACCTTTACAAGTCAACTTAGTCAACGGAAGTGCCAACTTAGAAAAACCTTCGATAAACTTTCTATAATAACCAGCTAATCCCAAAAAGCTTCTAATCTCAGTAGCTGACTTCAGAGTTTCCCATTGTAACACAACATCAACCTTCAGTGGATCTACAATAATGCCACTACCTGAAATCACATGACCAAGAAAACTGACCTCAGTTAACCAGAATTCACACTTGGACAGCTTTGCATACAACTTCTTCTCTTTCAAAACTTGCAATACTACTCTTAAGTGTTTTACATGCTCTTCTTCTGACTTAGAGTAAATCAAAATATCATCAATAAACACCACAAGAAACCGATCCAAATAAGTATGAAAGATACGATTCATGTATTCCATGAATACTCCCGGTGCATTAGTAACACCGAAAGGTATCACCGAATACTCATAATGTCCATAACGCATTCTGAAAGCCGTCTTCTGGATATCTTCATCCATCACTTTAATCTGATGGTAACCCGATCTCAAATCAATCTTACTAAACACACGAGCATTCACCAATTGGTCCATCAAGTCATCTATTCTTGGAAGTGGATACTTGTTCTTAATCGTCACTTTATTCAACTGTCTATAATCAACACAAAGCCTCATACATCCATCTTTCTTCTTTACTAACAACACTAGAGCTCCCCACGGTGATACACTTGGTCTGACAAACTTATTTTCAAGTAACTCTTTCAATTGCTTCTTTAACTCAGAAAATTCAGATGCAGATATCATGTATGGTGCCATAGACACAGGTCTGGTACCAGGTACAAGATCAATAGCAAATTCAACTTCTCTCTCCGGCGGTACATCAAGAATTTCATCAGGGAAAACTTCAGGAAATTCACACACCACATGCAATTCCTCAATTATAGCTTGAGTCTCTATAGATAGCGACGCCATCAACGAGAACATATGTGCTTCCTCTTGCATCAACTTTCTCAACTGTTTAGTAGACAATAGACTATCTTCCTCTTCTTCAGGAGTAGAAAACCTCACAGACTTGTCATAACAGTTAATATGGACATAGTTATGTTCTAACCAGTTCATACCCAAAATCGCATCCAAACCTCTTAACGGTAAACAAACCAAATCAACAACAAAGTCTTTGTCGAAGATCGACAAGGGACACTTTAAACACACAAAAGAAGTAGTCACCGACCCCTTGGCTGGAGTATCGACGACCATTTCTCCATTCATAAAAGACAACATAAGACCCAATATTTCAACACAATCAGCAGCAATAAAGTAATGAGTAGCACCGGTGTCAATAATAGTAATTAAAGGAGTACTATTAATGAAACATGTACCTCTGATAAGTCTATCCTCAACAGCTGTCTGATCCTCAACCAAAGCGAACACTTTACCACTTGTCTGCGCCCTCTTTGGTTTCTGACACTGACTACCAATGTGCCCTTTCTTCACTACAATTGAAACAAATCACATCCTTATGCTTGCACTCAAATACAATGTGTCTGTTCTTACCACAACGAAAACACCTCTTTACTTCAGTAGTACACACATTACTCTTATGCCCAGGTTTCCCACATTTAAAACAAACCACACCAGCAGGAGCATCTCCTCCACTAGTCCTCTGACCCTGAGCAACTTTCAGTTTACCTTTACTAGCTGGGGAATCATAAGGCTTACCATGATTCTGTTGGTGCTTACCCCTCTTCTCACTGATAATCTTGTAATGAGCATTATTATCTTCCTCATAAATTCTGCAACTATCAACCAAATCGGCAAAGACATGGATCTTCTAGTATCCAACTTCCTTCTTGATCTTCGGGCGTAACCCGTTCTCAAACTTGATACACTTTGAAAACTCGGCATCTGCCTCAGCGTAGTACGGATAAAACTTAGCCAACTCAGAAAACTTGGCAGCATACTCAACAACTGACATATTCCCTTGCTTCAGCTCAAGGAATTCAATCTCCTTCTTACCACGAACATCTTCAGGAAAGTACTTCCTCAAAAATTCCCTATGGAACACAGCCTAAGTGACATTTTCACCTGCAGCTTCCAATCTTTGACAAGTCTCTAGCCACCATTCATCAGCCTTGACTGCTAGCATGTGAGTACCATACCGAACCTTCTGCGCTGGAGTGCAGTCCATCACACGGAAGATTCTCTCAATCTCTTTCAACCAATCTAATGCTCCATCAAGATCATACTTTCCCTTGAATGTAGGCGAATTCTCTCTCTGGAAAGTCGCCAAACTACGAGATCCAGCATCCCCGTCAGGATTCGGCTGATTCTCCATCGTATGAGCCATTGCTTCTAAAGCAGCAGCAAGTGCAACATCATTCCTTCCAGCCATCTCAACTTATCACTACAACATAAACAACAATTAGAACTCAAATTAACAATACTCGATTGTTAGATAACTACGACTCGACAATAAGGTCGGACCAACCTTTGCTCTGATACAAACTTTGTAACACCCCAATTCTACCCGGCAATTATAAATGTAAATCAGAGTTAAAATCATTCATGCAAACAAATCAGGATGCCACAAATTCATCTTTAAAAACACATTGCATTCATCGAGGATACTTAACACTTTAAAACTTTGGACGAACCATCAGCATAATACTTTAATCTCTTAGTTCATCAATTTAAACATCTACGCAAAGGAATTCTTAGTAACATCTTTATCCATCTTACAGCAACTTCAAAACAACACATACTTAATGACAATCAAATTAAAGTTCAACAACTGAAATAACCAACAATTATAAGCAACAAGCATTCACCCCCCCCCCCCCCCCCCCCCCGAGTGTTACATATCAGAGAAATGACATCGACTTGAACTACGGAAGGTATACAACCTTCACTCTCGATTACCTGCATGTTACCAACGTAAGGGTAACATTTAAATAGAAGGGGTGAGATATCTAACAATATAATAAAATGTATGATAATTAATATATTAAATTAGATCATATAACATCACCACTTCTCATCTAATAATCAACAATAATCGCAACGGAAATACCAACAATAATACACAACTTCTTTATGCAATTATATAATACGACTCAATACTATGCAAATGCATGTGGTACCAATGGAGCAGAACTTCCATCTTAAAAATCTGCCAATAAATAGAGGCATCAACAAGGCATAATCCTTCATCTTAATATTCGCCAATACAGGCCATCTCAACGAGCATAAGCTCCATCTTGAAATGCAATGTATGCGACACAATCATGAATGTAATGATAACACCATAATTAACAACATCTCAACACAACATCATCGTTGTCCAGAAGCCTACATCTTAATAACTGCCAATTATTAAAGGCATCTCAACATCTTTCATCAACATAGTCTCATCAACATCATTCGTCAAACATCGTTTATCATCATAATTCATCAAACATCATTTATCATCTTAATTCATCAAACATCATTTATCATCGTAATTCATCAAACATCTCAGCCATACAACAATACAATAGTAAATCATCAATCTTGCAACGTTGACCATAGGTCTACAACATGATATTGCCTATAGTTAATTAATCATATAAGGCTTAATTCTAAATTACCAAACCTCTACATATCATTATTCTGTAATACTACATTATTATCATCATAAAACCTACTATTACGAACCAAACAGTAATCTATAATCATCTCATCCTCATCATTCTTCACAAAAATCAACATAGCGATTAACGCGGAAACTAACTCTAGTCCTAATTTGGAAACTAGGATTATCCTTCCTATTCTTCACTTTAATCCTTAAGACTGAAGTTCATCGCGTTAGCTATTCAACGCTTTGAATGACACCTCAAACGAAGTCCAAAAACTCAAGTTACAGCCTTTTCAAAATGATTATGTCAAAAACCAGACAACATGGATCGATGCATAATGCCTTGGGTCGACGCGTACTGGACTTAACACGCTACATGAGTCTACGCATACTCTTATGTATCGACTCATACTGAGTTTGCAACACTGCATGTATCGACACATGCTCCTATGTATCGACTCATCCTGAGTCTAAAAGCCTACATGTATCAACGTAGGACTCCTTCGTATCGACTCATCCTGAGTCTAAAGGCCTTCATGTATCGATGCATAACATTTGGGGTCGACACATACTGATATGTCATGGCTATTTTCTGCGATTTCACTGTGTTTTCATTACGGTTTCCATACTTTAGGCCCTAAAAACATCCTCTAATCATAGATAATCAGCAATTATAATTATCCTATAATTCTACATCAAATATACAACATTGGGGCATCATTATTCATCTTTCAATCATCGATTTTCATCATACAACAACATATATAATTCAATCATAAACAAGACAACATTTTGACATCTAATCCCATAAACCAATCATCACAAACCCTATTATAGAGTCAAAACCCCACCCTTACCTTGGATTGAAGGTTGTTGTATAACTTTTCCGGTTGAATTTATGTTATGCCTCTTTCCTTCTTTCCAATAGCTTTCACGTTCTCTTCTTCCAACCCTTATTCTTTCTCTCTTACTGCTTCTTCTTTTCTATTATTTCTAACAATAATAAAATAACCCTATTATTCTCTTTATGCCTTAATGGGCTCAAGACTACTACACCACCTTTTTACTACTTCTATTTCTTTAAAACAAGCCCACATCAAATAATATTATCATTCTTCTAATATTATTCCACCACTTAATAAAATAATTAACTCCAACTAATCATAACACATCAATTATTTCAAAAATAATTTAATTAAATAATTAATTAAATTACGAGCGTTACATTAGTAAGCTAATCCATGGATCAGACGCGTTGTGCATATCATGGTCCTTACTGAATAAAGCATGGAATCAATTATTAAATCAGAATTTGAAAAAAAGCATGGCACGCTTTCATTGGCTAATAGATGGAACGTTGGTCATCTTCAACCTCCAGCCACGAGATTTGCATGTCCCTGAAACGGTAAAAAATTATGTAAGTTGTAGTTCAGTCGTTTTAGAAGAGAAGTTTTGAAAAGGGATTTGAAATATCATGCCAAAACGTACTTCCAGTTGAAAACAATTGTTGCAACTAGAATCAGGATAATGAGAGCTTCATAACAGTATCAAAGTTTGAGAGAATTGGTGAGGGAATCTACCTATTGAAGTTCAATTGTAGAGCTCTGAAACTTGACTTGGCTAGCCTGATTTAGAAAGTCTTAGAGCTTAATTCTTCTAATGTTAGCTTCAGTGAGGTTCAAGGAAGGTGAATTGACACGGAAAATGGATTGAGGAAAGCTGTAAAAGCAAATCCGAAGTTATAGAAAATTGCGTTTAAGAGGATGTTTGGCAGGGTAATTCTGGCTCTCTAAGCTTGAGGAAATGAATGAGGTATGACCCTCTATTTATAGGGAAGCTGATTGAATGCTCAAGCGTGTGGAATGATGAGATTTGGATGGAATTCGTGTGAAGTTGCAAACAAGAAAAGTGTGACTTCTATTTTGATCTAAACTCATCCAAAGCTTGCCTTTTAATGTGCTAATCACTTCTGGAAGTTCTTTAAACATGATTAGAAGAAAAAGCGCATAGAAAATTTGTGTTTAGAAGCCAAATCAAGGATTTCAAATTCTGACTTGAGGTGAAACTTCAGTTTCAAGGTACCATGTTCAAATCAATGGTGTGCATGATTCAGGGCATCTCAAGACTTGATTCTTGATGCATTGGAAAGATGAGATCACAAACTTTACAATGTGCAAAGAATGGAATCAAATTGATGCTTGAGCTGAAAATTGTGATGAGTCAAAGTTGAGAAAAAGAGGTTGACTTTTTTACTTAGAAAATATTCTAAGTTTTTTCTTCAAAAATGACCTATAATGTCTTGCATCCAAACATGGCCTTCCACTTGAAATTTTCTCCTGACCAAAAAAGATGGCATGAAGTAGATCTCTTGAATGGAATTTTGAGACTCAAACCATTTAAAATCTCAAAAAGATGAGAAAGTTATGACTTGTTGAAGTTGGCAAAAATTCATGAAATGACCTATAATCTTTTGCATCCTTAGGGTATCTTCCATCCATTTTCACACTTTGCACATAAAAGAAGAGTTGAAGTTCACATCTTCAAGATCATTATGGAAAAATAATGGGCTCAAGGAGATAAAATTTTTCCAAGTTATGATCTTTTGAAATCGCATAAAGGATTTTGATGGTTTATCTAGAGGACTTGTAATCTTTCTTCATCATTAGGTATCTTCCACGCAAAATTTTGTTGAAACTTTTGAAGTGATTTTTTGACAACTCTTTGAAGATAAGCGTGTCTTTGGAATCACTCAAAAATAATAAAAGATGAGCAAGATATAGCCCTTTGAAGTTCAAAACCTTAGCTCCTAGAGCAACAAGATGCCTTGGGAAACCTTTTCCATTTTGACAAAACTTCTTGCACAAATACATTTGTCATGTAAATAGAAGTTGTTGAGGAAGATAATGAGGAACCATAGAAACCATAACCACTTACAAATATTGATAATTGAGAAAAATATGCACTTGTAATCAAGAAATCAAGGATTTATCCAATTAGGTCAAACTTCTTCAATCAACCCTTGTATCTTTGAACTATCTTTGACAAGTTGAGGCATGATGAATCAAAATAGACTTTGTCATGTCATTAATTAAAGGTATCTCCAATTATGGGGCTTGAATCTTAATGAAACTTTGTTGAAGAAGGCATGGGAATAATCTCGTGAACCTGTATATCAACTTGATTAAATGTATTATGCTTTTACCTATAACATCATTAATTAGGGCAAGCATTTATCATATTTATTAGTTAAAAGGTTAATCAATGCAAAATATAGATGATCATAAAAGTACAAGTCAATGTGCTTAGTGATTCCCCATGAGAAAAGCTTAAGATAATGAGAAGAGTCAAACCCTAGTGTGTGATCTTGTTGTATTATGATGGTATGAGATGATAGAGGAATCTTAGGGGCAAAACTTGGGGTACAATAGAAACATCATTTAAATTGTTAACATCACTGTGGAGTCATCTTCATAAAAGAACTCCTTCATAAATCAAAACTCTTAATATTTTTGCCTCATCAAAGGTTGTAATTAAAAACCACTTTAACAATCAAAGAGCCTTCATAAGTTATGTCAACCAAAGGAACATAACATCAAATTCAAGTGTTCCCAACCCGATGTTACATATTAGAGCAAGACACCTTCTAATTAATGAAAAACTAAATAAAATACTCAAAATCTCTATCCTCGATACTTCAGCAAGCTACTCTTGAGTATATGCGCGTTACCCATGTGAAGGCAACATTCAAACAGAAAGGGTGAGTAATCATGATTCATTATAAAAGATATAAGAAAAATATTAGTAGTTATAAATGACATCATCATATAGCAACACATATCATACATCAACACTTCATACTCACTGATACATCATAATAACACTTAGAGATCTTTCATCATCTAATCATCAATATAACTACAAATTTCACAATTATCATCATATCACAACTCATTAACAAAGTTCATACAATGTCACATAAGATGTTAATGCAACAATACTGACTCAATGCACGTGGTACTGATATTTATTAACATCTGGTTCATAACCCTCCATGATCCCCACCATAGGATTGATTACCTCTTGGATCGGAGCACATCACAAACATACTCAATCCACACAATAGGATTGAGGCTCGTCACAAGCATATCATCGTCCAAAAATTCTACGAATGTATGATGCACAACAATATCATATAAAATCCGACCACATCTAGTCAATTTCATCATCATTCACATAATCATCATCACATAGCATGTATACACATTAAAATGCACATCCTTAAAACATCTTCATGGATAACATCAATTACATCACAACAACATCATAGCAACTTCACAGCGTCATCAAACTCATCATTAAAATAAAGCATATTAACATCTCAAACATATAACAATTCAATCTCATAAACATATAGGTGATAGAATAATGCATCAAATTCCTCATATATTTATGTTATGAGATAGTTCTGCATGTTAGCTACCCAACACTTTGAGCGGTGTATCAGACAGAGTCTTGAAACTTAAGTTACGACACTTTGAAATTTTTGCCAAGCCTGCTCGCCTAAACCTCGTGTAGAGACTCTGGGGTGCTCTGCTCGCCACCTCCTCGCCTGATGCTCGCACGGAAACACTGGGGCGCTCTGCTCGCCACCTCCTCGCCTGATGCTCGCCCAGTTAATAGCTTGATTGGGTTTATCATTGCCTCGCTCGCTTGGCGACGCTAGGAAACGTTCCCCTCCCTTACATATTCCAAGAGCTCACCTTTTCCACCATCCTACTCGTCAGCTAGCTCGTACGGAGACTTTGAGGCGACACGCTCGCCCCGTGCTTTCCTCTGGCTCACCTGGTGACGCTAGCCAATCAACAACTTCTCAGTTATGATTTATCTTCCATCCAGGCCATACCAACTCCAATTCTAGGCATCATACTCAGTCCAAAACGCATTTTAATCACCATACATCACATGTTAACATCAAAATACATCATTGCATCATTATAGATAGAAATCATAGTACACAAACATCATCATTAACAAATTCATCATGCATTTCATCAAATCAATTACACAAACAAACCTTACTCTACTGTAACCAATTATTGATCATAATAAACCCGATTACACCCCTTACCTCAAACTTCTTAGCAACTTGATCTCTTCTAACTCTAAGGAATGAATATATTCTTCTTCTTATCTATGTGCCATAGCTCTTCTTGAAGTTCTCCCAAATTCCACGATCACACAGAATAATCTTTGTTCCTCTTATTTTCTCTTTTTATCCCTTGGACCCCTTTCTATAGTTTTCTTCTTATGCCCTCACTTATCTCACACATTTACCACTATACATTTATTCTCTTTTTCACCTTAATATACTATTTAATTAATATTTAAATCTAAATAATATAAACTAAATTATTTAAATCTATATTATTCTAATTAGCACCTTAGTCCACCACTATTCCACAACATACCACACACATCACACAGATAATCATCAATAATTCACAAATAATCAATTAAATAATTAATTCTAATGGTGTTACATTCAACACTTGGTTTTTAGAGTCTTCAAAAACTTTTCTTTAGAGTCTTCAGAACTTCATTCAACATAACCTTAGAGTCTTCAAAAGTTGGTTTAGAGAACTGTTGGTCTTCAGAATCTTCATAATTTGTTCAACAAAACCTTGTCTTTAGAATCTTCAGAACTTAAACAAGATAACTTGGAATCTTCATAGCTTTATAACGTATCAGAAGCTCTACAATAAAATCACGGTTAGAAGCAATGAAACTAACGTTCTTTCATAATCGTTTCTTTAAGACACATTCTAAGCCATGAAACACAATCTTGTACTCTTCAGTGTGTTGAGTCTAGAATCTGATGACGTCACACATCATTTCTTCAGAGGAAAAACATGTCACTACTATGGAAAATCCACTTAACAATGGTTGGAAAATACATATATCACGCAAGTCCAAGCGTTATTATGTATAGTGTTGTTGTAAATGCGTTACTTATAATCACGATCTTGGAACAGTTGTAGTATTCTGGAAAGCACGCGCTATATCACAATAGTTAGTTAACTCAACCTTTGTGATGGACCAAAAGGTCCCAGGTTCGATTCTCAATATCAAAATTTTATAATTTATATTATTTTGGTCAGCGTTCAATATACAAGCACGATTAGTGGTTATAACCACTGTCAAAATTTCTGCTGTTTTAAAAAAACAATTCTGCTTTTAAAATTTTCCCGTATTTAACCTGTATTTATTTTAACCATATCAAAGAATTAAAAGCAACATGCATTTTTGTTAACCATGCATAAAGAGCATAAAAACAACCTACATTTTGCATCAAAAACCAAAAGTAATATTTACATCAAACACAAAATATGTTATTTACATCTTCAATCTCAAAAATATATCAAACATATCTATAAATCAAATAGCAAGACCCTTAAGCACATTATGGATATACGCCCAACGTTTACGAAGATCTACAAAATCCTCAACTGGGAATGATGTTTTATTGTTAAACATCTACATAAAAAAGAGCAAAAAAGTAAATATCATGCATGATAATAATTGAATACTCAACTTATATATAATATATGTAAATATTTTATGACATATATACCTTATCCCACGAATCAACAATGCCGGTAAGGACAATGGTTAACATGTGTTTCATGACATAATACACACACTCGTAACCCCCTGGTTGTTTCCTCGTCTACAAATTTAAGCAATAATTACATGAGTATAACAACACATGAATGTAAATTAAAGAAACAGGTAATCAGGCCACTTAGCTTAGGCAATGGGCCATGGGGAATTTCTTCTAACATTGAGCATGATATTCACTTGCTGCAATACACTGTACATTGCAAATGAATGAAACATATTACACGATAGACTAATTACAATATCAAAGAAAATATTAATTTAAAGTTTCATATAAACTTACACTTATCAATTAGTAATATCTTTCATTTTCCTTTCGAGTTTATAATGTAAGGAACACTGTGTAGTTATTGTATTCATCCTAAATGATATGATGATCAATTTCAAATGACCATTGAATAAACACAAGCATATATATAATTAGTATTTGCTAAAACAAAACTAAATATATAATAGATAAACATTAATTACAAAAACTTACTCATTAAGAAATGGTGTTAAATAACATTCTTTTCCCCCCTCATTTAACCGTTTTTTCACGTACTCTTCAATGTCTTTTGGATCATTATATGCCCATCGAATACAAAATGGATCCAAGATTCTATAAATACTCAATTTATTTAACTATATACAAACATGGTGAATTTACCTAAATGGTTAAAGAAAAATTAAAAAATTAAGAGAGGAAATATAAAAAAATGATAATGTTCTATAATGACATGCATATCAATTGTATACTTATATGCACCAAACTTGTAATATCTCTATGTCCAGCCACTTATATCCAACGAGAAAATCTCTTACATCATCAAGATTATAATAGAAGAACTCTATATATGGATAATGTTCTAAATGTTCTAACTTTTCCATATCTTTCTTCTGTCTTTCCTTCTCCTCTTCTAACATCCTCCTTTGTTCATGTAACTGCTTCTCAAAATTCTCAATTTTTCTCTTTGTGCATGAAATTCTAGGCTTTCAGTGCTTTTTCTTGATGAACCAAAGTATAACCTCATGCCAACACATTCTCTAACACCACAGACAAACCCACCATGCTCATTTGTTCTAATAGCTTCTACTAGTATATCAAGTCAGAGTTCTGGAACAAATGTACATTTCCGGGTTGCCTCAACCAACTTATCTTACACAAAATGAGCAAATTACATATATTCTTACAAACGAGTTTAAGTAACAGATAACATAATCAAAACAAATCATACTTACAATTTCTCAGCAACTACTCTTGACACATTTGAGGTATACTCTCCATTTGGTCTTGATTGATCCCTCTTCCACTTATCATGTCTTGACGGTGAAGAAGGGATGCGATCATCTCCCTTTCTTGTTTTTTCTTCAAGCATGGTTGTTTTCTCAAGTTTCCTATAACCCCCATGAGACAATCTACAGGGAACATGTTTTTTGCCTTGTTTTGTATTCCTATTTCACTTTTAACCTGTTATTTACATAGTGAAAAATATATATGATTAGTATCTATAACTCATTAGCATAAAATTATCGTATAAATAAGACTACTACTAACCTTGAATTTCTCATAACGACGGTCCTTCGAAAACTTTTTTCATTGCTTCTTTGATATAAAACTATATCTTATCCATGAATGAGCAAGAATGGGCTTAGGCTTCCTAATGTAGTCAAGTGTGACCGTGACTTCAAGCCCCTCCAACAAGTACGACATAAGTGATCCACTTTTTTTCTTCAAGTTTTGAGTCATCGGTAAACTCAAAACTCAACTACATTTAAATTAATATTTCAAGTTCTTTATTCAACAATTATGAAAGAAAGTTGAACAAAAACTAGAAGCATTGAAGAGATTTTAACTATAAAAGAACATGAGATGATTGATGGCTTGCAGAATGCTAGAAAAACATTAATCAGTGTAATATATGTTTCAAATACAACATAATTTTTAATATGATTATTTTTAAAATCAATTTAATAGTTTATATGTTGAAAGGGGGTTAGTGAAACAAATAATCGACATTAGATATAATAAACTCAACTCGATGGAACAAGATGAGAGTTGCACAAAGAATCACAAAATACATAAACTCAATATCAATATCAATCTAAAACTTAACAACAACAAAATCAACATCAAAAATAACATCAACAACAACATCAACAACGGGTCTTAGTAACAACACCATAAATCCATTAGGGTCTCAACAATGAATCTCAACAACAACAACATCAATAAACCTATAACATAAATCTGTTTTTACAACAACAACATAAAACTTCTAGGATTTCGAGTCTCAATAACAAATCTCAACAACAACAAAAATAACATCAATTAATTTTACACTATCAACTAATAATCATATTACATTCCTCCAAATCATACTAAATTTTTTAAATTACTTATATACCATGACATTATGATATATTTACATTGAATAAGAGTTTAATACACCTTCATTAAACTCTTTTTAATAAAAAAGTATGTGCTGAGGAATTTTCTCACTTAAATTTAGAGGATAATATTCTCCATAAATTTAAATAGATAGGAAAAATTATTTCCATTTAATTTTCCTAACATAATAAATTCTTAAAAGAACAAATTTTCTGACACATTTGTTGCTCAAACAAATTGTTTGTGTTTTAGTGTTAGCCCCAAAACAAAGTAACTAAAAGCTTCATATATATATATATATTATAAAGCACAATATTTCCAATAGTGTGTTCTTATAAACTTTCCAAAATTGAACCATTACAAACTTATTATAATTTTTTATAGGATCATTCTAACTAATGTCCCAAGAATATTGTTTAACTAACTATCTATCTCAACTGATATGCAGTCTGAACTTAAATTCATCTACCTTGTCACACATTGACGAATAAGGAACACACCTATCCACCACTTCTCTAAAAATGGATCACATCACAATTTGTGAAATTCGTTAAAAATGATTTCGTAAATTCAAAATCTTTCTTTTCTTACATGTGGTGAAATTATGAATACATATTGGACAATCCATAAAATGTCTATAACAGAAAGGTATTTAGTGGTTCACACATCACCACATATAAAAATATATGTGACTTTATGCTTTAATTCGGAATCCATTTATTCAAAACAATATTTTTCCATTACAAACAATTTTCATGAAACTATCTTTAATCAAAATCAAATAGTCTAGATAGCATAAAAGCATAAATAAACAAATATTAACATGTTAAAACACTAGTAACATTAACCGATATTCATTAGAAAGTCATCTATATAGCACAGTTAAAAATAATAATGGGTACTCATGAACATGAATATTAATTTTCTAATATCCGTCATATTTAATAAATATAATATATGTACTTATCTCATACTCGTGCGAGTATTTATTAGATGAATATCCGTAAATTATAAAATATAAGCGGATATATACGAATATCTATAAATGTTATTGTTTAAATATATATATTTTAAATATATTTAAAAAACTAATTTTTATCTTTTTTAAAGATAAAAATATATTTTTTCAAATTTAACACATAATAAATATTTACAAAAATAAATTAAATTTATTTTATTTATTCTTTTATCAAAATAGTTATAATAATAGCCATAATAATATTATATTTAACAAAATAATAATAATAATAATAATAATAATAATAATAATAATAATAATAATAATAAGTTTTTATTAAACTAATTAATATTTAAGTATTTTTTTAATTATTAAAGAATACGGATATCCGCATATACAGATATTATCAAATCTATATTTTTATCTATAAATAAACGTGTAATTAAATATCTAACTATTTTACTCGCAAATATTCATAAAGTCATCATACCGTGTTCGATATAGATTTTACCTACGAATATTTGGATTTTTTTATTATCCCTATACACGAGTACATAAAAGGATATCATGTACTCCCTCTGTTTCTTTTTAAGTGTCATTTTAACATAAAACTCTTCAACCAAGATAGTGGATTATTAGAGTTATTTTTCCTATTATATCCTCATTTATTTTCTCTTTTCAAATAAATTCAATCATACACCATCTCTCTTTTTTCAATAACTAATTGAGAAAATAATTAATTTTATGGAAAATGTGAAGTGGAGTTATTGAGAAAGTAGGGATATAATTGACAAATGATAACATTAAACTATAAAAACGACACTTAAATAGAAACGAAAAAATTCTTCTAAAACGACACTTAAAAAGGAACGGAGAGAACAATATATTTAGAAATTTGACTATATTACTATAGAAACGTGTGATTTTATTAAAAATTGAAGCTTGGAACTTCTTCTTAAATCACATTAGCACTTTATAATTATCTCAAACTGATCTTCAATCCAAACTTACATAGTAGATGATAATTGTACGTTTTCTTTCAATGACAACCATTTATTTCTAAAAATAGGAAAATAAAAACCAGATACTTAATATGACATTGAATTAAAAACATGTTGACTTGGAGTTGAAGATGCTCCTTTTAGTTTGTGGTAGTCCAAGTCATATCGTTCTCGAAGGTCCAATGGCACACTTCAATTCGACCTGGACCAAACCCAAGAGCCATGAATGTACCATGGGGTAGACTCCAAGCAATCATATCCAAGTGATATATCGCAATATCATGATTGATCTTGGCCTTTGATTTCGGGTTCAAAAGGTCTGCTTCATGAACCCACCTTTACAACGGAGTGACAATAGTATAATAAAGAATGAAACAAACTCAGATGACACAACCTGTGTCATATTCCATAATAAATTTATCCGTATTATTATTTTCAAATTCTATTTTGATATATAATAGTTTATTTTTCAATAAAAAAAACATACTGTCTTCAAATGTTTTTAATACCATTTAATTTTTAATAAATAATATAATATAGTTGGTAAAAAGACATGTATGTATAAGAGATTTAAATATAAAGTTATGAATACAAGTCATATTGTACTATTTTTGATATTTATTTTCTTTTTTTTTTGTATATTTTTCAATAAAAAGGATAAAAAATAATTTTTAATTATTTTATTTTATTTTTCTATTTTAGGGATATTTTAAAATTTATTTTTTTAAATCATTAATTTTACGCATTTAATGGTCAAGATGCAAAAAAAAAATTATCAATATCAAATCATTTTTCATCACAAATCGATTAGAACATTCGAAAAAGTCACAAAAGTGTCTAGGTTCATAGTTTTGTCATTCAAATTTCAATCAAGTCTCAATCTGTATAAATCTTACAAAAAATATATCAATCGAACTTAATTTTAATCTAAAATCACCTTATAAATATGACATTTTTCCTTCATAAATTATCATCCATGTGTTGGCTGAAGATTTTGATGACACAGTTCGAAACGAAGCAAGTTGGACGTTTCGTTGGAATAAAGCAAGATGTTACAGTTCGGAATGGTAGAAGCAGTTCTTCGAACGAATATGTCAAAGCTCGGAACTTCGAGTGACAGAAGCCTCGAAGTGGTAATGAAACTGTGTTTAAGAAATGAGTTCGAAGCGAAGAGTGCCAAACATTTGAAATTCAAACGCAAGCGGGATGTTCGAAATTTAAAAATATATGCGCTGGAGCATTCGAAGACGCGTGGAAGCTAGAGAGGAGCAGTGCTCTGCATGTTCTGAACGTGGCAGAATCTTATAGGCAAGACCGTTATGGTCGAAGTAGTATAAATAGAAGTCTTAGCGTTAGGATTTCGTGTGTCATATCTATTGTACAAAATTCAGTAAACATTCAAAATACCACATGGCTAGGGAAACGAATGCTCGAACAATGTACGTATGATAACACCAAATATTTATGATTCAGTAAAACTCTTTATCATTTCCAGTTTATCTTCTGTCTTCATGTCAATGTCATTCAAATACCTTTTTATTCAAAGTCATTTATTGATTTCTTGCATTTAAACGCTTTTTCTTCCATTTCGAATCCTCTACAAATTGGTTTCTTTTACATTTCATGCTTTTATATTCATGTTCTTTACATTAAAGTCTTTTCATTCAAAGTCATTTATTGATTTCTTGCATTTAAACGCTTTTTCTTCCATTTCAAACCCTTTACATTGCAGAAACTCTTTTACATTTCATGCTTTTATCTTCATGCTTTTGTCATTCGAATACTCTTACCTTCAAAGTTATTTACTTGTTTCTTGCATTTTTATACTTCTTTGCAATCGAATCTTTGTTCATGCAATTTAGTTTCGCATGTCTTTACTTGATCATGTCATTAGATCCTTTTAATATGGTAATCGAAGTGAGTTGAACGTCTATAAAAATTCCAAATACAAATCCTAACTATGAATATCAGTTCTACAATTGGAGTTATCCAAACGACCAATACCCCATAGAATCAATCTAGTCGATCCTGCAAGTTACCAGAGAGATTAAATAACTGTTATTAAGATTATTTGATAGTTTGGAGGACTAACGATTGTTTACCAGAAATCACTGTAAACACCATGATATTCACCTGCAATTTTTTCCTCATTTTTTTCACACATTATTTTGCAATTCTTATATATACAAACTCACTTTTCCAATTTCTTTTCAAAATTTTATTTTTTAAAACTATTTAGTCAATAAATAATTTTCATATGAGACTTCGTCCTTTTATTTTCAATTTTATCTTTCTATTTTTAATTTGTTCGTTGTTTTTATCCAATGATAATAATTATCCAATGGTTTATTTTAGAAAGAAAATACAAATTATATTTATTTTTGGTGTTTTAACTTACTCCCACGTACAAAACAAATTTCACACAGTAAATAACACACTTGATGTAATTCACATACTCACAATTTCTAATAGCTGGCACGTGTGACATTTTCCAAATTCACATATTTACATAATCATTATCTAAACTCTATTGTTTGTTGTATTTGCTGAATGTTTTTATTTTGTAGGCATTAGTCACTCTATTGTTCAGCCACTTTTCTCTTACATACATACACTTGACTATTAAGTCATTAACAAAAAGTACCTTTCTTTTCCTCTTAAATTTTGGCTTTTTTATTTCTCTTTAACTTATTATTTAAATTGGGTTTTGTGATTATTCATAAAGGTCATATAAAAACGGCTTATCAAAGTTTAGGAATTATACAGTGGAAAAGGATGACAACCATGGAGGTTCGTAGCCGCCAAAAGATCCGACGAAACTACAGAACTTCCACGCCGACCACCGAGGCCAACACCCCTTCATCTGACTATTTTCGCACAGCTCTGACGGTCCAGATCAACCACGACAACTATCAAGAATGGTGAAAAACTCCATTGGAGGAAGACAGAAGCAACAAACTTCTAACTGTATTCTAATAGAAAATGATAAGGCAAGGAAAGAGTAAAATTATCACTGTTGCATTGAATGAAATTAAATCTGTACAAGTGGTCATTGCATAATATATACATAAGCCTAGATTAAATAACAGCCATTGGATCAAGATAATAACAAAATAGAAAACTTAATGATCTATTCTATTATCTAATATAAGCTAAGAGGCCCCCTCAAGTTGGACTATGGATACTGCATAGACCCAACTTGGACAAAATAGAGGTCAAAGCTGGAGAATGTAATGGCTTAGTAAACATGTCCGCGAGTGTTGGCTGAAGATTTTGATGATACAGTTGGAATAAAGCAAGATATCATGTTTCGAAATGGTAGAAGCAGTGCTTCGAATGGGAATGTCAAAGCTCGGAGCTTCGAGTGACAGTTATGGGGATATATTCAAAGAAGTCTCGAAATGGTAACAAGGTTGTGTCCAAGAAATGAGTTCGAAGCGAAGAGTGCCAAAACATTTGAAATTCAAACGCAAGCGGGATGTTCGAAATTTAAAATATATGCGCTGGAGCATTCGAAGACGCGTGGAAGCTAGAGAGGGGCATTGCTTTGCATGTTCTGAACGTGGCAGAATCTTATAGCAAGACCGTTATGGTCGAAGTAGTATAAATAGAAGTCTTATCGTTAGGATTTCGTGTGTCATATCTATTGTACAAAATTCAGTAAACATTCAAAATACCACATGGCTAGGGAAACGAATGCTCGAACAATGTACGTATGATAACACCAAATATTTATGATTCAATAAAACTCTCTATCATTTCCAGTTTATCCTCTATCTTCATGTCAATATCATTCAAAAGCTTTTACATTAAAGTATTTTCATTCGAAGTCTTTTACTGATGTCTTGCATTTAAATGTTTTCTTTCCATTTCAAATCCTTTACATTTCAGAAACTTTTGTATATTTCATGTCTTTATCTTCATGCTTTTATCATTCGAATACCTTTTTTCATTTAAAGTAATTTTACTGATTTCTTGCATTTAAACGCTTTCTTTATATTTCGAGTCTTTTACATTTCAGAGAATCTTTTACATTACATGCTTTTATACTTCGAAGTTATTTACTTGTCTTTTTGCAGTTTTACATGTCTTCACAATTGAACCTTTATTCATGCAATTTAATTTCGCGCGTATTTACTTGATCATGTCATTAGATCTTTAATAGAGTAATCGAAGTAAGTTGAACACCTACACAATATTCTAAATACCAACCATGAATATCAGTTCTATAATGAGAATTATCCAAATGACCAATACACCATAGGATCAATCTAGTCGATCCTGCAAGTTACCAGAGAGATTAAATAACAATCATTAAGATTATTTGATAGTTTGGAGGACTAGCGATTGTTTACCAGAAATAACTGTAAACAAATTGGCACACCTGGTGGGACGGTCATTGGTCATTACGAAATTTAGAACAAAGTAAAAATTGTTGAGACATAACCATTGTAGAAGTACTTTCTGAGTGATAAGTTTGTTGTTATATGAACCTTAGAAGTGGTAGAATAATCAATAGCAACCAACCCTTACCCAGAAGAAAACTTTTAAACAAGATGTCTAATTCAGACAATCAACAAGGGGAACAGAATATCCCACATACAACAGGCACTAATATCTCCGCCTCGATGGGAACATCTAATGTGATCCCTTCGAACGCACAGTCTGTTGCATCTTCTACCAGTAGTGTAGCCACTAATGGAACAAGTGGCATATCAACTAACAGTTCGATCCTAGGAAATACTGGAACCATTGGTTATCCTGGGGGATTCATCCCACCACCAGGGACACAAACCCATTTCACCACCCCACTAACTAGACCACCCGGTTTCGATGGTAACAGAACCAGAAATTCCTCTTATGGAATGCCAACATCTTTTATGGCAGGCTTACACAATTCCACATCGAATTCATCACCACAATTAGGGTCTGGATCTGGGGCTAATCAATTTATGACAAATAACCAAGGGTCAGTGGGTTATAGCGCAATGCCTATCTTAACCACAGAAAATCAGTTGGCCTTTAGGCAATTAATGGATGACAGTAACCATAATATGATAGGAGTATTAGCACAAACTATGCAGGAGATCTTTGCTCCAATAGTACAAAATGTAACTGTGGCAAACAGAGAAAACGCGGATAACATGAGTCGAATAACAGATTTTTTCGCTCCCCCAGAAAGGCGTAGGCAGAATCAGGCGGGAGTTCGAGCAAACGTACCTATCATAGAACAAGTTGCTAACAACCCACCCTATAGACCAGCCAGAGAGGAGGTTAATTTAGGGGCAAGGGCACAGAGGTTAGAAGCCCCAATGATTCAAGGCCCACAAAGGGAAATCATGGAACCAGGGGCAAGGGTCGAAAGGCTAGAAGTCCCAGAGTTTCAAGAAGAACAACCTAGAGGAGTTGTCATGGTGGGTCGAAATCAAGATGCTGATGCAGTCGTTCACAGAATTCGAAACGATAACATCTTGGCAGAAAATAATTTAACCGCCATGATAGAGAGAATCATGGCCCATAATGGCCTCAACACAGGAATTAGAAGGCCAAATTATGCCTCTCCTATATTAGATTACATAATGCACACTGATTTACCAAGGGGATATAAAGTCCCTAAGTTCACAAAGTTTGCTGGGGATACCAATGAATCAACAGTCGAACACATAACCAGGTATCTAACCGAAGCAAGAGATATAGCGAATAATGAAGACCTTAGGATCAAATATTTCCCAAGTTCCCTAACTAAAAACGCTTTCACATGGTTCACCACTTTACCTCCTAGGTCCATAGATACTTGGGCTCTTTTGGAGAGATTATTCCATGAACAGTTCTACATGGGGCAATCAAAAATAAGTCTGAAGGAACTAGCCAGTGTCAAGAGGAAGTTTACTGAACCCATAGATGATTATCTGAATAGATTCAGGCTCTTGAAATCTAGATGTTTTACAGTAGTTCCTGAACATGAGTTAGTCGAAATGGCTGCTGGCGGCCTGGATTACTCTATTCGAAAGAAATTAGACACTCAATACTTGAGGGATATGGCTCAACTAGCCGATAGGGTTCGACAGGTCGAAAGGCTAAAAGCCGAAAAGGCCAGAGTTTTTAAAAATAACAAGAAGGAAAGGGTCTCCTATGTTAGAACTGAGGAAACAGAAGATTATCCTGAATTCGAATTCGAAGAGGTCGAAATCGACCTCGCTGAATTAAAACAGGAACCACCTTACTCATGCAAATTATTAATTCCCACAAAAGGGAAAGAAATTGTGGAAAATGAGAAAAGTGACAAATTCCCAAAGAAGGTTTATACCTTCGATGTAACTAAGTGTGACGAGATTTTTGATTTACTTGTCAAAGATGGCCAACTCATTGTGCCATCAAATGTCAAAATACCTCCTTTAGATCAAAGGAAGAAAAGAGGATTTTGCAAGTATCATAGTTTCCTAGGCCACAAAACCTCACAGTGTTTTCTTTTCAGGGACCTAATTCAGAATGCAATTAAAGATGGCAGACTGAAATTCGCTGATAAACCAAAAATGAAAGTAGATGAAGATCCTTTGGATGTCGCAGACACCAATTACTCCGAGCCTGCATGCATTGGGGAAATCAACATGGTGGAAGCTGATCAAAATGACGCTCCAGTAGGAGAGAAAGGTACTGAAAATGAAAGTTGGGTGTTAGTCGAAGTCAACAAGGGGGTCACTGAAGACATCCACAAGAAACCAGAGACTTCGATCGAAGCAGCATCTTTAGCTGTTGCAAAAGAAATCCAGGCTACTGAAGGCCAGGAAAACCAAAAGCAAGAATTGACACAGGTTACTGAAGGCCTGAGGTTAGAATTGGAGAAAGTCCAGATCACGAAGCCAACCTCCCCTCAGAATGAAATATGGGATACTTTAGGGGAACCCAGTGGAAAGTTTGACTACTTGGTCAAATATTCTGCCCCAGAGAGTTCAAAAATCCAAATTGAAGATATAAAACCTACAGGATGGGGAGATGATGACACTAAAGGGGAGGATGTCGGTGTAAACATGGTGGATATGGAGAGACCTCGTTCTAAATGGAGGAGGTGGAGAGATACTTAGAAAGAGAAAAGTATAAAATGGAGGATAATTACGCGGGGGATGCTAGTCTTAAGGATTACCTCATGATGTGCCACAAAGGAGATACGGGAATGATACTATGCCCTAGGTGCAACATCCTTTGCAACCAGAGAATTGCTGTAAACTTCGAGAGGGTACAAAGGGCACGAACTGGCATCAACTGGCACCAGGATAACCAGTTATTCAGATGTTATCCTAAAGCAGGAGAAAGTTTGTTGGAATTTGTGCTTCGCTGTTACAAAGGGGCAACCAAATGCTTGATATGCCCAAGGTGTTCTGCTGTGTATGATCAAAGCATGGCCAGAGCCTTCGAAACAATCCCTTTCGCCCCGTGCTGGAACCACCAAGAGACTGGTCAAATGGGCCAACGTTTCGATAACAAATACAATCAATGAAGGCCTGATAGTCCTCATCCCAAGGGCGCTCGAAGAGTGACGTTCAAAATTCCTGCTGAAGTGCCAACCGACAAATGGCTGCAAGTCAGAACTGACAAAGGCAAAGACAAATGGAGAAACAATGAACGAAACGCACGCCACGCTATGACATATAGAAGGCAGTTCAACATAGCAAAGAGGGAAGAAGTGAGGTTAGAGAACTACAAAGGTAGAAACCCCATGTCAAGATCTCAATGGCGAAGGCAACAGAGAATTCGAAAGGCTGAAAGGGAAGCTGTGGCAAATAAAGGAGCAACTTCAATAAAAAAACCAAGGTGAATCTAGCACCAACAAACCCACACCAAATAATCAGACTGAAGACAAACCCCCAGTTAGTAGGAGACTCTTCGCTGAAGTACAACCAAATGAATCAAAGGAATACACTCCAGGTCCAGAAGAAGACGAAGATATGCTAACGGACAACTTCGAATCAGAGGGGGAGTCTTATCTCAATATCAATTGCAACGTGGTATTTGTGCTTCCTTGTGAGTTTGGACAGGAAACTGAAATCTAAGAGTATGAGGAAGAAGATACCATAGATCTGATGAAGCATAGGCCTGTGTGTTACTACGTGATGGATAACGGAGCTGTCGAGGAGCAGAATGCGTTCTTCGAGCATCCAGAACCAGCTATGAAAAATCATCTGAAGCCATTATTCATTCGGGCAAAGGTTGGTGCCCATGGCGTAAATAAGGTTTTAGTGGATGGGGGCGCTGCAGTTAACTTAATACCCCACTTCATGCTGAAAAAGCTAGAAATACGCGAAGGAGACATCAAACCACATAACATGGTTCTATCCAATTATGAAGGGAAAGTAGGCAGAACATTGGGGGTGGTTCAATTGGACTTGACGATAGGCTCAAGCTGTAGGCCCACCATGTTCATGGTGATCTAAGCCAAGGCCAACTACAACTTGTTGCTGGGAAGAGAGTGGATCCATGGCGTAGGAGCAGTTCCTTCATCAATGCACCAGAGATTAGTTTTATGGAGAGAAGATGGGATCGTGGAAAACATTGAAGCGGGCCAGAGTTACTTCATGTCAGCTGTGATCGGTGGATCTGGAACTGACTGTTTAACGCTGGTTCGCGAAATGTCGCGGAAGCAAGAGTCGCCACCGTCTTTTATTTTCTCCAACATGGACAGGACAAAAGCACAGCAAAATTCCTTATGAGAATAATTCTCGGTTTGAGAGGTAGATTTATAGAAAGGGAATGTGTTAGCACCCTTTCTATCCATGGTTATCCATGCGCTCTTAGATACTTGCTCATTTGTGTTTTCAAAATGGTTTGTTTTTCAATTGTGAGTGAGTTTGAAAAAAGTTTCGTTTAAAAGTTTCAGATCGACTCTTGTATCAGTCCTCAAGAGTGTTTGAAAAATTATTTTGAAAGCTTTTTGAAAGTGTCAGTGTGAAAAGAGTTTTGATTTGTTTTTTTGAATAGAGCAAGTATCTATGAGTCATCTACCTACCCTAAGGAATTAGGCTGTGTAAATGTCCTTAAGGTAGTGCCATCCCACCATTGAGAGATAGGTAGCACCACCATTGGAGGTGTTCGGGTCAATTCGAGTTTGTAGGGACAGTGTGGTCACCAGAGCAACAGTAGGACACCTTAGAAGCTACCCCCATGCCATAGATCATGGACATGAGGACTTACTAAAACGTCATATACTCGACGACCACGTTTCGAGGGGCAAGGCAACAGTGAGGCGTACCCTAAGAGTGGTGTGTGAATTTGTGTATTGTTTTCAGTTATGTTTTATCTTGTCATTGCATTTGGTGAGCTACGCGTTGCTTTTAATTTAGGCCATTCATTCTTTCATGCAAAGTTTAGCAGTTTTAAGGGTGCGGAAATTAAAGTGCGGAAAATAAAGTCCTACGCTATTACAAGGCGCGGATCTATACATCGCCAAGTTAACAAAGACCCGTTTCGAATAAAATGCGGAAAGTAAATAAATTTCCTAATTACTATTACAAGGCTTGGACAATTACATAATATTTAAAAGAAAATAAATAAGAATAAACGTGCGAAAAGAAATTAGAATCGAATGTTCGAGGGCGTTGGACCCTTTAAAGAAATTAAATGAAATTAAAAATTAATTAATTATTAAAATAAGAAAAGGAATTGTTTTTTATGTTTTTTTTTTGTATTTAATGAAAATAAAGAAAATTCATTAAAATTAGAAGTTAAATAAAACCCTAGTTCTAAGTTGTTTTTAATTATTTATGAAAGATATTCAAGTTTTAACCTAATTTTCCCTAATTAATTAATTACATGTTTATTTACAAAATAATTAATAATTATTAATAATAATAAGAAGAAGAAATTATTTATTAAGAAAAAGATAAAAATGCTAAAAAAACCTATTTTCTACACATTTTAGTTATTTAAGAAAAGATTAAAATTGAAAACCCTAAATTAAACTAAATTGATTATTAAAATTTATTTACAAAAATATTAATGAATTAAATTAATGTTAATAACAATAAAACATTTTTTTTGTATTTTTCTGTATTTATTATTGTGAAAATTATTTTGTGCAATTTAAAGGAAACAATTAATTAAAAAGAACAATAAAAAGAATAAAGGGAAAAATAACTAAAAATTGAAAATTGAACAAACCATGGGGGGTATTCTGACCCTTTTGGAGGTTAATTATGAGTAATTTGGCCCATTGAATCAGGCCCTTTTTGACTTTCCAGCACTTGCGTGCAGAGTGGTTGACTAACGCGTATGGTAGGCTGCATGTTATGGCCTTTGGATTGACCCTCAGGGACACTTGGCTGGCTTGGACGTGGGGTTGCATGATGAACCCTGAGAGAGGCGCTACACAGAAGCATGTTACGGAAAAAATTATGAAATATATAAGGGGACCTGGGAATCGAACCCAGGTCCCAGTACCTGCAAGCCAGCTAATCAACCATCAGAGTCAACGCGCGCTTTTGTTATTATTATAGAACGTAGTTAATATAAGAGAAATCAAGCGCTATTGGTAGAAAACAAAAATCACGCGCGAATATTTAAACTATCCAGTCATGCTTTGACACGCCAGCTTCATCTTCTCCATATGCCTGTAAATAAAAACGAATAGCGGGGGTTTTAAACCCTCACTAACTGCAATGTGTGAAAATAACGATTAGAGCATGGCCAATTATAAAAAGGGCGCGAGGTGGTCAAATGATTCGTCTGGATGTCCTGATTTCAATGGTACCAGTTTGGTGACCCAATTTTTCCATATGGGGAAACCCCCAATTCCAAGCTTCTGAAACCCTAACAAGCGTCAATGGCAACTTTCTATACATGCATTATTAGTTCAATCAAAAGGCACCATTAGCTTCAGCACATTCATATTAGTATAAATCAACCATTAAAATGCATGGACAATGCCTGGAAATTAAAACACGATAATAAAAAAAACTATGAAAAGTGAGACATCGTTCTACCACTTCTTTGGGTATGGAGGCCTGGATTTGATTGCAAATGCTTCCTAGTAGTGTCAGGAGTATATTGGGATACTTTTCAAGCTTTGAAACGCCCTCTAACTAGGATTTCAGTGTTCAACTTTTTTGTGAAAAATGCACTTTTGTTCTGCAGCTTGTATGCAATGTCTTCGTGTCTCAGCATTAGGGTTATGTTGTATATGTATCTGAGCATGATTAGGTTAAGAAAGCAAGCCCAAAGATCCATGCATTTATGATTTTGATATTTGATTTTTCTACACATAAAATCCAATCTTTTTCAATCCTTTTTTATGCCAATCATTGCCAATCATGTAGAATCTTTCCTTTTTGAATGATGCACGAAATATTGAGTACATAATGAGTGAATTCTCTGCACAAAAAGATTTGAAAAGTATCATTTGCTATTTTTTCATATTTAATTTTAATTAAGTGAATTAATAATAATAAAAATTCAAATAATTAATCAAAAATGAGAAAATAACTCCCTTGGAGGTCAATGGGTCGTGCATGGCCTTTGGGTAATGATTCATGGAAGAAATTGAGTCCCATTAGCAATTTTGAGGCTTTTTATGCAAAGTTGACTTTTCAAAATTCCCAAAACTTTCCCAACTTTCACAAGGCATATCTTGCTCAATTTTTAATCTTTGATCATGTTATTGGACATTTTGGAAAGTTCTTGAAGTACTCTAACCAATGCCTTTGGTCCCATGTCATTTTGATTTACCAATCTCAAGTTATGGTCTTTGACTTAAAGTGCCTTTTTGTTGACTTTTGAAAATGACCTATAATGTTGAAATTGATAACTTTTTGTGAGAGCATTTCTTGGACTTGAAGTGTGAAGATGAGTTGTAGGAAATGTCATTCTATTCAAAATGAGCTTTGGATGGAATTTTTCTGATAAACCATGAAGAAGTTATGCCCTGGTCAATTTGCAGTTGACTTTTTCAGCTGTCCAAAAATGGAAACTTTTGCATCTTGAGACTTTTTGAGCCATTCTTGTGAAATCATGGTCAAGACTTGACCAAATGATGATTGTGGCTTCAAAATGAGATGTTGACCAAAAATTTTGACTTTTGACTGCCAAATGACTATTTTGCCCCTGCAGTTGACTGTGGAGCAATTAGGGTTTTTGACTGTGCAACTTGACCTTGTGAGCCTTGAAACTTGACATGTAGGTGCTTGACAATGTATATGAGCATATGTGACTTGATTGAGCCCTTGAAAACCTCAACTTCCTTGCAAGAACCAAAACCCTAGTTTGACTGGCTTAGGAGGGTGGTTTGACTGTGTAGCCCTTGAGTAGACTTTGAACCATTGGAGGTGATGCTTGTCAAATCTTGAAGAATATGGGAGGGAAAATTTTGGGGTACAACAGTTGCCCCTGTTCAATCTTCTTAGACCTGAGGATGTAGATTGGCTTGCGTGCCTTTCGTAATCCGAAGGTGGAAGATGATTGAACACTAGAGTGCCCAGAAATTTGCACTCACATAGTTGAGTATCAGCATTGTGATAGAGGGAATGGGCTTACAGATGCCATTTGGAGATTGATGGATAGGAATATGGGCTTATAGATGCCATCTGGAAGTGTGACTGAACTTTGTCGGGAATGGGCTTATAGATGCCATTTGGAGACTGATGGTATGTGGAGAGATGGGCTTATAGATGCCATCGGGAGGTTGTCGATCGCGTAAGAGATTCCTTAGCGAGAACTTGCGTACCTGAGAAAGAAAAATAATTACCTGGCCTGTTACAGGAGTTGATCTTCGAACTCTTCGTGTAGATGTGCCCTGGCCGGATACAGGAATCGAATCTTTAAACTCTTCAGTCGTGCCCTGGCAAGATACAGGAATCGAGTCCGGAGAATATAGTCGTCAGCAGATACACCCTGGAAAGATACAGGAATCGGATCTTCGAACTCTTCAGACGTGCCCTGGCGAGATACAGGAATCGAGTCTGGTAATGTTAGTCGTCAACATATACACCCTGGCAAGATACAGGAATCGGATCCTCAAACTCTTCAGACGCACCCTGGAAAGATACAGGAATCGGGTCTGGTAATGTTAGTCGTCAACAGATACACTCTGGCAAGATACAGGAATCGGATCTTCGAACCCTTCAGACGTGCCCTGGCGAGATACAGGAATCGAGTCTGGTAATGTTAGTCGTCAACAGATACACCCTGGCAAGATACAGGAATCGGATCCTCAAACTCTTCAGACGCACCCTAGCAAGATACAGGAATCGGGTCTGGTAATGTTAGTCGTCAACAGATACACCCTGGCAAGATACAGGAATCAGATCCTCAAACTCTTCAGACGCACCCTGGCAAGATACAGGAATCGGGTCTGGTAATATAGCCGTCAACAGATACTCCCTGGTGAGATACAGGAATCGGATCTGGAATCACGACTATTGATAGCAATCATCTTTGTATTAACTTTTGTCCTGAAAAGACAAAACGTTACTTGTATGCGATGTCATGATGTATGACATGCGTGATGAGGTTATATGTTCATGATGCGTATATGCATGCTATAATGTATGGAAATGCGATGTTTATGAATGTATGTTTTTTTTGTCTAGGAAAACGAATCCTTGACGGGTGCCGGGAAATTAAATCCTGGGCTTGACATGGAATAGAGTTTTGCTGTTTCCGCTGGGGATGATGGTTGTAAGGATACCGGTAGGAGAAGATGACTCAGTTGGGGAATAAACTTGGGGATTACTCTGCGGGGGGAAAATTATTCTAGCAATCTTGCTGGGGAACAATACTCTGCGGGAAGAGAGGTACTCTGTTGAGATGTTGATGATAACTTCGTTGGGGATACCGTTGTTATGTTGGAAGTTTTAATAGACTCCGCTGGGGATAAGAAGACTTCGCCGAGGACGATCTTTCCGTGGCTTTTGGCTGAGGATAACCCAGTTATATCCTGGTAGGGAAATAACCTTTGAATAAAGTCGGGAGACGCGTTCGTGCTCTGCAGGGGGGGCGCTTCCAGAACCTACTGGGGATAAGCTTCCTGCTGGGGAGATGATTCAGCTTTCCTAGGGAAATCTTCAGACTGGACTCTCCTGGGGAAATTTTTGAGATATATTGGGGAAGTGGCTCCGCTGAATGTCTGGTATTCCGCCGGGGAACAATCTTAGGTCAAGATTTCCGGGGATGCTTGTTAAGAATGCTTGAATACTCTGTTGAGGAATGTTGAGATCTGCTGGGGATACCCAATTTCCTTAAGGCTGACAGTATAACTTTGCTTGGGGAGAGTATGTTGACTTGCTGGCTCACTCTCTGGGGAGTTAAGATATCTTGGTTATGTTCTTCAGCTGAACCTACCTTGGTACCTTGGTGGACAGAGCAATTAGATCGCTTAGACAACTCATTATTGCCCCTGTTTCTAATGTTACCTGTAATTAATCCTTTGTTTCGTATGCAAATATTTATGAGTTAGCAATTATTGTCAAATGCATATATCACAAATTGAACCTTGGACGTTCTTCACAAAACAAAACAGAAAAAGGAAAAACAATTGGCAATTGATCTGAAAAGTGAATTTATATTGATTTTTGAATTTGCCTGTGAATAGGCGTTTTATGTACAAGAGGCTGACATCCTAGTAAGAGAACGCCGCCAAATAAAAGAGTTTATACAATTTGTGAAAACGGGAAAACAAAACAGCTATGTGAAAAGAATAATCCCACTGGGTTCCAACTCTGCTATCGCCTTTATATCTTCGAGCGTCTCATCACTTGACTGCTCGGTTGACGATGAAGCTGATTGATCGATGCCGTCTGAACTTGATAGCTGATGCCGGATTCTGGATGCAAAGTGATCCAATGAGACATAGTATTACGCTTTAATCCCTAACTTTTGCCTGGACCGCCCTTTCGGGTTTTCAGTCCACCGGGATACCCATTTTTGCCCAAGCCGCCTTTTCAGGTTTTCGACTTGCCGGGTGTACAGATTTTTTTCATTTCATCCCTCATTTTGCCCGAACCCTTTTGGTTCGCCGGGAAGCCCTAATTTTTGCCTAGGTATGTCAACCTAGCGGGTCTTTTATCATGCGTAGTATCTTTTTACTATGTCTGCATTGGCGGGGTGAGGAAGGTCGTCACCATCCATGGTGGTAAGAATCATGGCTCCTCCTGAGAACACATGTTTAACCACAAATGGCCCTTCGTACGTAGGGGTCCATTTGCCCCTGGGATCACTCTGAGGAAGGATGATGCGTTTGATTACCAGATCCCCAACTTGATACTCTTGTGGTCTGACTCTCTTGTTAAATGCCCTGATCATCCGTTTTTGGTACGTTTGACCATGACATATAGCAGCGAGTCTCTTTTCGTCAATTAGGTTCAATTGATCAAGTCGAGTCTGGATCCAATCATCTTCGCTCAGATCTGCATCCTTCATTATCCGGAGAGAGGGTATCTGGACTTCAATAGGCAAGACTGCCTCCATGCCATAGACCAAGGAAAAAGGAGTTGCCCCGGTTGACGTTCTTGCTGAGGTACGGTACCCATGTAGAGCAAACGGTAACATCTCGTGCCAATCTTTGTAGGTCACTGTCATCTTCTGCACAATCTTTTTGATATTCTTATTTGCCGCTTCTACAGCCCCGTTCATCTTCGGCCGGTAAGGAGAAGAGTTATGGTGTTGTATCTTGAATTGCTCGCAGAGCTCAGTGATCATCTTGTTGTTAAGATTGGTACCGTTGTCTGTAATGATTCTCTCAGGGACGCCGTATCGACAAATCAGGTTGTGCCGAATGAACCGTGCCACAACATTCTTGGTTACAGTGGCGTAAGAAGCTGCTTCAACCCACTTTGTAAAGTAATCGATCGCTACCAGGATGAAGCGATGCCCATTGGAAGCCGTAGGTTTAATCTCGCCGATCATATCAATACCCCACATTGCAAAAGGCCAAGGTGCTGTCAAGACATTCAAAGGAACTGGAGGAACGTGCACCTTATCTGCATATATCTGGCATTTATGGCATGTCCGAGAATGTTGATAACAGTCAGCTTCCATTGTGGACCAGAAATGTCATGCCCTAAGGATTTTCTTTGCCATGGTGTGTCCACTGGAATGTGTTCCAAAGGTACCTTCATGTAGCTCCGCCATGATCCTTTCTACTTCAGTCTTATCCACACAGCGCAGTAAGGTTGAATCATGGTTTCGCTTGTACAGAATGTCGTTGCTGAGGAAGAACTTTGCTGCGAACCTTCTCAGAAACTTCTTGTCATTGACGGACGCACCTTCAGGGTACTCTTGAGCTTCCAAGTACCTCTTTACCTCATGGTACCAGGGTTTTTCAGTCACTACCTCAGCCTCAAGGTTACAACAATATGCCGGTTCGTCCAATTTCCAGATGATGATCCAGGGAGCCTCATTGTCCCATTTGACTTTGAACATGGAAGACATCGTAGCTAACGCGTCCGCCAACTGATTCTCCTCCCTTGGGAAATGTTCAAAAGTTATCTCTGTGAAATGGGGGATCAATATCAACACACATTCTTTGTAAGGAATAAGATTTGGGTGTTTCATATCCCACTCGCCTTTGATCTGATTGATCACGAGAGTGGAATCTCCGAAGACACTCAGAAACTTGATCCTTAAGTCAATCGCAGCTTGAAGACCCATGATGCATGCCTCATACTCCGCCATGTTGTTGGTGCAGTTGAAACATAGCCGGGCAGTAAGTGGAGTATGAGTGCCTTGAGGGGATATTATCACTGTGCCGATACCGTTACCCAAAGCGTTGGAGGCTCCGTCAAAGTGCATAGACCATCGGGATCCTTCCTCAGGTCCTTCATCCGATCCAGGTACTTCACAATCAGTCACTATCATGATGCTCTCGTCAGGAAATTCAAAGTTCATTGACTGATAGTCGTCCACTGCCTGATGTGCTAAGTGGTCTGCCAATACACTTCCTTTGATAGCTTTCTGAGTCGTGTACTGGATGTCGTATTATGTCAAGATCATTTGCCATCTTGCTATTCTTCCAGACAGAGCAGGCTTTTCGAATATGTACTTTATTGGATCCATCTTTGAGATCAACAAGGTAGTGTGAGTCAGCATATACTGTCTCATCCGGCGAGCAGCCCATACCAAAGCGCAACAAGTTTTCTCGAGCAGTGAGTATCGGGTCTCACAGTCGGTAAACTTTTTGCTAAGGTAATAAATGGCGTGCTCTTTTCGGTCAGACTCGTCATGCTGCCCCAGCACACACCCCATTGAGTTGTCAAGTACTGTCAGGTATAGTATCAGAGGTCTCCCTTCAACCGGTGGCATAAGGATGGGTGGTTCTTGGAGATACTCTTTGATTCTGTCAAAAGCGGCCTGACATTCATCATTCCAACGTACTACCTGATCTTTCTTCAGCAGCTTGAAGATTGGTTCACAAGTAGCAGTTAGGTGCGAGATGAATCGGGTAATGTAATTCAGACGTCCTAGAAAGCCTCTGACCTCTTTCTCTGTCTTAGGAATTGGCATCTCTTGAATGGCTTTAACCTTGGCAGGGTCCACTTGAATACCCTTGTCGCTCACGACGAAGCCTAGCAACTTTCCAGATCTTACCCCAAATGTGCACTTATTCGGGTTCAATCTCAGCTTGTATAACTTCAGACGGTCAAATAACTTCTGTAGATGATCAAGGTGCTCCTCCTCAGTTTGGGACCTTGCAATCATATCGTCAACATACACTTCAATCTCATGATGGATCATGTCATGAAATAAAGCAACCATGGCACGTTGGTAGGTTGCCCCAGCGTTTTTCAACCCGAATGGCATGACCTTGTAGCAGAAGGTGCCCCACTGAGTAACAAAGGTAGTCTTCTCTATGTCTTCAGGAGCCATCTTGATTTAATTGTAACCTGAAAAACCATCCATGAAGGAGAACACCTTGTGTTGAGCAGTATTGTCAACCAGGACATCAATGTGAGGTAGGGGGAAGTCATTCTTAGGGCTGGCCCTGTTCAGATCCCTGTAGTCGACACACATTCTGACCTTACCATCCTTCTTCGGTACCGGCACCACATTAGCAACCCACTGAGGGTAAGAAGTCACTGCAAGAAACCCGGCATCGAATTGCTTCATAACCTCGGCTTTGATCTTCTCAGACATCTCTGGACGCATACGGCGGACCTTTTGCTTAACCGGAGGGCAGTCTTCCTTGGTAGGCAAATGATGGACCACAATGTCGGTATCCAACCCAGGCATGTCTTCGTAGGACCAGGCAAAGATCTCCACATAATCATGTAACATCTGAATCAACCGTTGTTTTACGCTGAGCTCCAGATTGGCACCAATCTTAACTTCCCTTCTATCTGTCTCAGTACCCAGATTGATCGTTTCCACTGGCTCTTCATGTGGTTGAATTGCCCTTTCTTCCTGGAGTAACAGTCTTGCAAGCTTGCCAGGCACTTCGCAATCATCTTCACCTTCGTCTTCGGCTAAGTTGATCGGATTTTCGAAGTCATAACTGGTGGTAGCAGAATCGTTACCAGTGAGATCCAGAGTGGATTGAAACCTATATAGGTGAGTGTGTGTAAATATAGCTGTTTTGCAATATATAACGAAAGAAATAAAGAAAGGGAGCACAAGATTTGAAATGTGAAAAAACGTCCAAGGTCTTTATTCATGATATATGGAGATGACAAGTAATAAGCCCTCACAAATGAAGCCACGGTGCCCCGGGTAAGACACCGGGCCATAAAGTTTCAGTTTATTGTTTATTACAAATAACAAAAACAAAGGAATTCATTACTGCGTAACAAAAGTAACAGGTATGTGATCTTTTGCGGTCCAATTGGTCAGTCCACCGTCAGTCATCGGGTAGATCCAGCTATCTAACTCCGATTCTTCCACTTCGTCTTCATCCCCAATAGCATTCACTCCTGGATTGGTGATGAGCACAGGAGGTCTTCCGATCCTAGCTTTACGCACAGCCCTCTGAGCCTCTGCAGTAAAACCCAGTCCAAACTTGTCAGTTTTAGGAGTGAAATCAGGGAGTCTGCCCCAGTTAGCACATTCACCTTTCTCGATTACAGCCCGGGTGTCCTTCAAGGAAGCCATCTTCAAAGGAAAGTCTTCTTCAATTACCGTCTCAGCTGACGCCAATGTTGGAGGTACCTCCTCAAAATGTTGAAAGGGGGTTTCAATAAACTCCCCGTCCATCTCAATATACCGGAAGGAATTCAGATGACTAACCATGTATTCTTCCTCCCCCTGCACAGTGACAATCTTCCCTCTGATAGGGTACTTGAGCTTCTGGTGTAGGGTAGAGGTCACTGCCCCAGCTTTGTGAATCCAAGGTCGACCCAGTAAACAGGAATAAGATGGACGAATATCCATCACATAGAAAGTTGAGTCGAATACTTGAGAACCCACACGAATAGGAATGTCTACCTCACCATGAACCATCCTCTTCGACCCATCAAAGGCTCGGACAATGATGTTGCTAGGTTTCAACTCCAGGCCCTCACAATCCAGCCTGTCTAGGGCCTTCTTGGGCAATACATTCAGGGAAGAACCGGTATCCACCAACACGTGAGCAAGAGTAGTGCCCCTGCATTCAATGGAGACATGCAGGGCATCATTGTGGTTCTTTCCCTTAGCGGTAAGATCAGCATCCGAGAAACCCAAACCATTGTCGGCGGTCAGATTAGCCACACAGTCAGTGAATTGATCTGCAGAGGTCTCTTGTAGCACATGGGCCGTCTTCAGAAATGAAATCAGGGCCTTGGCATGGGCCTCTGAGCACAGCAGCAATAAGAGCATAGAGATCTTGGAGGGGGTATGCCCCAGCTGTTCAACGACATTGAAGTCACTCTTCTTGATTATCTTAAGAATTTCCTCCATCTCTTGCTGGGAGGCTTCAACATTCACAGACTTTGGTGCCTCCATCCGGGCAAGCTCATCATCAATCCCTTTGCCCCGAGTATTAGATGACTCGGCAGCAGGGGAAGCATCTTGATCAGAAGTGGAAACAGGCGCACTTACAGGCGTTATTATAAGAGGTCTTCGGATAACTGGTGGAGCAATGTCAGGCGAGAAGAGCCTGCCACTGCGGGTAACTTTAGCTGGACCGGTGATATTGCTGATGCTTGTACCGGTGTTGAACTCCTGCTTCACTCTAAGTACATATACATCTGCCCCATAGTGCCATGGGACAGCCTTGTCAGATTCATAGGGGAGAGGCCCAGGAACAGTAATAATGATGGGTGCAACAGACATGATCTTGACTGGCTTCCTCGGGGGAGCCTTGATTGGATTATTGAAAATTGTAACGACAAATACTTCTTCAACAGGAACACAAGGAACAGCGGTCTTCTTGAATAAAATTTCTTTGCTGTCCATCAGGCTTTGGATGCCTGACTTCAGCAACGGACAACCAGTAGGGGAAACAGCACACAAAAGGCAACCCTTACTACATCCCGGAAATAAACCGGCCAGCAGCAAGTTCCTCTTAACAGTCATCAGAGGGGTAGCTACATCATTCACAGAAACGGCATACAAGTCTTCATCAATGGCATTTACTCCATGCTGGGGCATAGGAGCAGTCACAACATTTGGCCTCTCAGGCGTCCCAAATTGTATCTCCTTCGCATCAATAAGGTCTTGAACCTTATTCCTTAGGGCCCAGCAATCATCAGTAGAATGCCCCGGGCTATCAGAATGGTAAGCACAGTGGGCATTTGGATTATACTTGGGGGATGCAGTATTCACAACCTTCGGAGCCTCTCTGACGGTTACCAAGTTGGTTGATAGCAGTTGCGGCAAGATTTGTGACAAGGTCATACTCAGCCGAGTGTAATCTCTTCTGGGTCTCTCACCCCTTGGTTGGTTAGCTTGCCGAGGAGCGGCAGCAGGCTTAGCAATTACCACCGCGTTGACAGCTTAGTGGCGCTCTGGTTTGTCTTGCCTTCTAGGCCCATACACAGCACTGGCCTCCTTCTTAAAAGGTTTCTTTTCAGCACTTAAGGACACACCTTTCTGAATCTTACCTGATTTCATACCAGCCTCTATCCTTTCCCCAGTCAGAATAAGGTATGTGAACCCTGCAGACGAATTGCCAATGAGATGATTAAAGAACGGCCCAGATAGGGTCCCCAAGAACATATCTACTAGCTCACGGTCTGTTAACGGTGGCTGCACCCTGCCAGCCAGATCCCTCCACTTCTGCGCATACTCTTTAAAACCTTCTCCTGATCCTAGCGACATACCCTGGAGTTGGGTACGTGTAGGAGCAAGGTCGGCATTATATTGATACTGCTTGTAAAAAGCAGTAGCCAACTCCTCCCAGTTACGAACCTTGGTTCCATCCAGCTGATAGAACCATTCGAGATGAGTCCCTGAAAGACTCTCCTGGAAGAAGTGGATCCACAAGTTTTTGTCCACTATATACGACTGAATCTTCCGCACATAAGATCTGAGGTGTAGCTTAGGGCAGGACGCCCCGTCATACTTTGCAAAAGATGGTGCTTTAAACTTGTGCGGGATGATCACACCAGAAGATAAACCCAAGTCTCCGAAATCCAAACCAGGCACTTGTTGAATTTCCATGGCATTCAGACGGTCTTCCAACTGCTTGTATCTGTCTTCAGCTGGAGGATACTGCTCCTCATTAAAATCAGTCTCGTTGTCAAAGACCACCGGACTAGGAGCCCTTCCCCCCTGGGGACTGTCTTTGCCTACAGAAGAACCAGCTTCCTCATTCTGCAGTGTGTTACCAAATCTCCGGCCCGTGTTGAATAAAACAGTTCTCTTTTTCTTCTTCTTCTTAACCAGCAAAGCCTTCAACTCCTCTTAACCTTGGGCCAAACCCATGATCAGCTCTTGAAATTGGGCATTCTGAGCCTGAAGGGCCTTGATAGACTGCTCGGTAGATGATTCAGGGTTCATGATGCTGAAATAAACAGCGAAGAACATTAAGCAACCTGAAAAGAAGAGTACCTGCTATGCACATGATGTATGGAATGCGTATGATTTATGTTTTCAAAGACAATCGGGAATCAACTTTGTAAACAAAAAGGAACACACTTCATTAGATTCAACTTTGAAATTTCAATTGTTCAACAGATTGCCCTTAGGCGTTACATAAAAAATGGAAATACTAAAAAGGGAAATAAAAACTGTAAAAGAACATCCAAAGTTCATCATTGATCCCAGGGTCTCCTCTTCTCAGTACGGATGTAGTCATTCAGAGCTTGCTCATTCTCCAACTGCTTTGTCAGCTTCTGGATCTTCAATTCCTGCTCATTGAACTTTTCCCGATAAGAATCCCGTTCTTCTCGCAGTTGTGCCCAAGACCTCTTTAGTGTCTCAATATCAGTAGGTATCTGAGGAGGGAGGACAGTTGGAGGAACCCCATCTCTATCAGGATACTCAAGAATGATGGGTCTGACAGCTTCATATGGCATACCTAACTTCTGAGCACGGATGCGGACCCATTTGTAGTAGGCTTCCATAGGTAGAGAAGTCTTTGGTCCCAACTCTTGTGGGTCAGCTTTGTGAATTCTGTCCCAAGCTTTGATGAATCTACGGCGTAGCTCGTCACTATCTTTTTGAAACTCAAAACTGAGGTGAGGCACCAACATCTCATGAGGCCCTGCTCTTCTGGCTCTTCCAAACTGACGGAGAGCTAGACATGGATTATAAGAGATTCCTCCTTGGGTACCAATCAGAGGAACATTAGGGTATTCTCCGCAACAATCAATAACAGCTACCTCATCCAAACCCCTGAAAGTCCAAATGATGTCCTTATCAGTGAGAGACATTAACCTATGAGCCCAGCCTCTTCCTTCTTTGTTCTTCAGCACGAACTTAGGGAGGTGCGAAATAAACCACCTCACTAACAAAGGAATACAACACCACAGAGTTCCTCGTCTTCGGGCAGTACGAGCATAAAGTTGTTGCAGGATATCACCCAAGAGAGTGGGCACAGGATTCCGAGACATGAAGATCCTTATGGCAGTGACGTTAATGAAGTTGTCAGGATTAGGAAACAAGACTAGACCATAGATTAAGAGAGCCAGGATGTCTTCATATGCCCTAAAGTCCAAGTCATTCCAGAAACTGTTAGCTTTACCAACCAGGAACTTGGCCAAGAAACCCTTAACTCCGCTTCTAGTCACCCAGTTGTCCATTACTTCTTGGTTGGTCAAGGGAAGGGATGCAGCAATCTCCTCAAGCCTAAGAGTCTTTTCCCAACCAGTGTAGGGAGTCTGATCCAAGATAGGGATACCAAGCAAATCAGAGAACTCTTCCAAGGTAGGGACCAGCTGGAAGTCTTGAAAGGTGAAGCACTGGTACAGAGGGTCATAGAACTGGGTCAGGACACTCATCAACTGTTGGTCCCACTTTGCCGTGACTAAACTGAGAAGAGAACCATGCCTCTGGATGAAGGAAGTAGTATTTGGAATTCTGCTAACCAACTCTTCAAGTAACTCAGGTGGGTGAACAAAGTTGAACCGGATAGTATTCCTTCGCATAAGCATCATGATATCCTACAAAACAAAGCAAAGGTGAAACCCTCTTGTCTTTGAAATGGTCAGTCCTTATGCAGGATGCATGCAATGTTTATGATGGCATGATGTTATGATAAAGCACACCACAAATATTCACAAAGGCAAACATGATAAGGCACACAAGTCACACAAGACAACCCTTAGAGTTTAGGCCAGCATGGGGTCTAGGTATTACCCTCTTTCAGTTTGTTGGTTCAGACCTGTCCTATCAGAAGTAACTGGGTTCTAGAGGATCCCAATATCACTGACTACCCTCAATCGGTCATAACTCCAGCACCGCAATCATTTCTTGCAGCCAGAACCATCACGAGAGTTTAGCCTCAATGGGCGTAGCATACTGCTACTGTTCTATTGGCCAAGTTGGGTCATTTAAGGTTCTAAGGTCGGTTGGTGCTTAATGACTCCTCAGAAGACCCATATTCTCCTCGTTGCGACACAAGGGATATCGGTACAGACCAAGGTGCCACACCAACGTAGCCATTGCTTCACCCATGTCGGTCTACGCCGGACAGGTCCCTCACAGCTTATGCTACCTAACAGGGTATCCCCAGATCCGGGTTAGGATCTATGTAACTCCGATGCAGCCTACAATAATAAAGCAAACAAGCACAACAATTGAAAACACAAGTGAACTTATTCCTAAGGTGCACCTCACTTTATAAGAGTCCCCAGCAGAGTCGCCAGTTCTGTGATCGGTGGATCTGGAACTGACTGTTTAACGCTGGTTCGCGAAATGTCGCGGAAGCAAGAGTCGCCACCGTCTTTTATTTTCTCCAACATGGACAGGACAAAAGCACATCAAAATTCCTTATGAGAATAGTTCTCGGTTCGAGAGGTAGATTTATAGAAAGGGAAGGTGTTAGGACCCTTTCTATCCATGGTTATCCATGGGCTCTTAGATACTTGCTCATTTGTCTTTTCAAAATGGTTTGTTTTTCAATTGTGAGTGAGTTTGAAAAAAGTTTGGTTTAAAAGTTTCAGATCGACTCTTGTATCAGTCCTCAAGAGTGTTTGAAAAATTGTTTTGAAAGCTTTTTGAAAGTGTCGGTGTGAAAAGAGTTTTGATTTGTTTTTTTTGAATAGAGCAAGTATCTATGAGTCATCTACCTACCCTAAGGAATTAGGCTGTGTAAATGTCCTTAAGGTAGTGCCATCCCACCATTGAGAGATAGGTAGCACCACCATTGGAGGTGTTCGGGTCAATTCGAGTTTGTAGGGACAGTGTGGTCACCAGAGCAACAGTAGGACACCTTAGAAGCTACCCCCATGCCATAGATCATGGACATGAGGACTTACTAAAACGTCCTATACTCGACGACCACGTTTCGAGGGGCAAGGCAACAGTGAGGCGTACCCTAAGAGTGGTGTGTGAATTTGTGTATTGTTTTCAGTTATGTTTTATCTTGTCATTGCATTTGGTGAGCTATGCGTTGCTTTTAATTTAGGCCATTCATTCTTTCATGCAAAGTTTAGCAGTTTTAAGGGTGCGGAAATTAAAGTGCGGAAAATAAAGTCCTACGCTATTACAAGGCGCAAGTCTATACATCGCCAAGTTAACAAAGACCCGTTTCGAATAAAATGCGGAAAGTAAATAAATTTCCTAATTACTATTACAAGGCTTGGACAATTACATAATATTTAAAAGAAAATAAATAAGAATAAACGTGCGAAAAGAAATTAGAATCGAATGTTCGAGGGCGTTGGACCCTTTAAAGAAATTAAATGAAATTAAAAATTAATTAATTATTAAAATAAGAAAAGGAATTGTTTTTTATGTTTTTTTTTTGTATTTATTGAAAATAAAGAAAATTCATTAAAATTAGAAGTTAAATAAAACCCTAGTTCTAAGTTGTTTTTAATTATTTATGAAAGATATTCAAGTTTTAACCTAATTTTCCCTAATTAATTAATTACATGTTTATTTACAAAATAATTAATAATTAATAATAATAATAATAATAATAATAATAAGAAGAAGAAGAAGAAATTATTTATTAAGAAAAAGATAAAAATGCTAAAAAAAACCTATTTTCTACACATTTTAGTTATTTAAGAAAAGATTAAAATTGAAAACCCTAAATTAAACTAAATTGATTATTAAAATTTATTTACAAAAATATTAATGAATTAAATTAATGTTAATAACAATAAAACATTTTTTTTGTATTTTTCTGTATTTATTATTGTGAAAATTATTTTGTGCAATTTAAAGGAAACAATTAATTAAAAAGAACAATAAAAAGAATAAAAGGAAAAATAACTAAAAATTGAAAATTGAACAAACCATGGGGGGTATTCTGACCCTTTTGGAGGTTAATTGTGAGTAATTTGGCCCATTGAATCAGGCCCTTTTTGACTTTCCAGCGCTTGCGTGCAGAGTGGTTGACTAACGCGTATGGTAGGCTGCATGTTCTGGCCTTTGGATTGAGCCTCAGGGACACTTGGCTGGCTTGGACGTGGGGTTGCATGATGAACCCTGGGAGAGGCGCTACACAGAAGCATGTTACGGAAAAAATTATAAAATATATAAGGGGACCTGGGAATCGAACCCAAGTCCCAGTACCTGTAAGCCAGCTAATCAACCATCCGAGCCAACGCGCGCTTTTGTTATTATTATAGAACGTAATTAATATAAGAGAAATCAAGCGCTATTGGTAGAAAACAAAAATCACGCGCGAATATTTAAACTATCCAGTCATGCTTTGACACGCCAGCTTCATCTTCTCCATCTGCCTGTAAATAAAAACGAATAGCGGGGGTTTTAAACCCCCACTAACTGTAATGTGTGAAAATAACGATTAGAGCATGGCCAATTATAAAAAGGGCGCGAGGTGGTCAAATGATTCGTCTGGATGTCTTGATTTCAATGGTACCAGTTTGGTGACCCAATTTTTCCATATGGGGAAACCCCCAATTCCAAGCTTCTGAAACCCTAGCAAGCGTCAATGGCAACTTTCTATACAGACATTATTAGTTCAATCAAAAGGCACCATTAGCTTCAGCACATTCATATTAGTATAAATCAACCATTAAAATGCATGGACAATGCCTGGAAATTAAAACACGATAATAAAAAAACTATGAAAAGTGAGACATCGTTCTACCACTTCTTTGGGTATGGAGGCCTGGATTTGATTCCAAATGCTTCCTAGTAGTGTCAGGAGTGTATTGGGATACTTTTCAAGCTTTGAAACGCCCTCTAACTAGGATTTCAGTGTTCAACTTTTTTGTGAAAAATGCACTTTTGTTCTGCAGCTTGTATGCAATGTCTTCGTGTCTCAGCATTAGGGTTATGTTGTATATGTATCTGAGCATGATTAGGTTAAGAAAGCAAGCCCAAAGATCCATGCATTTATGATTTTGATATTTGATTTTTCTACACATAAAATCCAATCTTTTTCAATCCTTTTTTATGCCAATCATTGCCAATCATGTAGAATCTTTCCTTTTTGAATGATGCATGAAATATTGAGTACATAATGAGTGAATTCTCTGCACAAAAAGATTTGAAAAGTATCATTTGCTATTTTTTCATATTTAATTTTAATTAAGTGAATTAATAATAATAAAAATTCAAATAATTAATCAAAAATGAGAAAATAACTCCCTTGGAGGTCAATGGGTCGTGCATGGCCTTTGGGTAATGATTCATGGAAGAAATTGAGGCCCATTAGCAATTTTGAGGCTTTTTATGCAAAGTTGACTTTTCAAAATTCCCAAAAATTTCCCAACTTCCACAAGGCATATCTTGCTCAATTTTTAAGCTTTGATCATGTTCTTGGACATTTTGGAAAGGTCTTGAAGTCCTATAACCAATTCCTTTGGTCCCATGTCATTTTGATTTACCAATCTCAAGGTATGGTCTTTGACTTAAAGTGCCTTTTTGTTGACTTTTGAAAATGACCTATAATGTTGAAATTGATAACTTTTTGTGAGAGCATTTCTTGGACTTGAAGTGTGAAGATGAGTTGAAGGAAATGTCATTCTCTTCAAAATGAGCTTTGTATGGAATTTTTCTGATAAACCATGAAGAAGTTATGCCCTGGTCAATTTGCAGTTAACTTTTTCAGCTGTCCAAAAATGGAAACTTTTGCATCTTGAGACTTTTTGAGCCATTCTTGTGAAATCATGGTCAAGACTTGACCAAATGATGATTGTGGCTTCAAAATGAGATGTTGACCAAAATTTTTGACTTTTTACTTCCAAATGACTATTTTGCCCCTGCAGTTGACTGTGGAGCAATTAGGGTTTTTGACTGTGCAACTTGACCTTGTGAGCCTTGAAACTTGACATGTAGGTGCTTGACAATGTATATGAGCATATGTGACTTGATTGAGCCCTTGAAAACCTCAACTTCCTTGCAAGAACCAAAACCCTAGTTTGACTGGCTTAGGAGGGTGGTTTGACTGTGTAGCCCTTGAGTAGACTTTGAACCATTGGAGGTGATGCTTGTCAAATCTTGAAGAATATGGGAGGGCAAATTTTGGGGTACAACATCAGCAGTCAACTTAGTTGACAAGAGGAATTATGACAAACATCTGGCAAAGATTGCTCCTTGTGTCCCAAATGATGAAATCAATGAAACCAGGAACGCACACTACTATATGACCCTTCACCATGATGGCATATATTGGGATAGAAGAATAATCAGTGAAGATGAAGGAGTCGAAGGTACTATACAAAGACGGCCAGCAGGCTGGGAATTCGACAACCTTGCTCATGACTGAGTCCTCCTTTTTCGAAAGGATTTCGGCCTATATGGCTGAGAACGAATCAAAGGCGGCCTTAGAGGCTGAAATAAATAAACTAGCTGTAAAGGTGAACAAAATAAATGGGGGTAGCTCGAAAGGCTCACCCTTTGAAGAATTCGAAATAGATCAAAGGCTGGACTCCATTTATGATAAAGAACCCTTAGGTTTCGAGAGAGACCCCATAGACTCAGGTGCCAAAATGTTGGCGCAGGATCCACTCGAAGAAGTGAATTTAAGGGATGAGAACACGAAAAGAATAACCTACATAAGTGCAAAACTTGATCCAGGCCTCAAGCAGGAAGTGATCGAAGTCCTCAAGAAAAACAAAGATTGCTTCGCGTGGGACTATGACGAAATGCCTGGTTTAAAGAGGGAGTTAGTGGAACATAGACTTCCAATCAAGGATGGCAAGAAGCCCATCAAGAAAACTCCTAGAAGATTCGCACCAGCGATTCTCACAAAGATCAAAGCTGAGATCGAAAGGTTGCTGCACTGCAGATTCATCAGAACCACAAGGTATGTCGAATGGTTAGCAAATATAGTGCCTGTTATTAAGAAAAATGGCTCTCTGAGAATCTGCATAGATTTTAGGGATTTAAATACTACAACCCCTAAAGATGAGTACTCCATGCTTGTGGCAGAAATGTTGGTAGACTCTGCTGCAGGATTCGAATATTTGAGTATGCTAGATGGATACTCTGGTTACAATCAGATTTTTATTGCTGAAGAAGATGTTGCCAAGACAGCATTTCGTTGCCCAGGAGCCTTAGGCACCTACGAATGGGTGGTGATGCCTTTTGGTTTAAAAAATGCTGGGGAAACTTATCAAAGGGCAATGAATTCAATTTTCCATGATTTCATTGAAACTTTTATGCAGGTGTATATTGATGATACAGTCATCAAATCTATATCTGCAGAAACCCATTTGCATCATTTGAGCCAATCATTCGAACGAATGAGAAAACATGGCTTAAAGATGAATCCCCTTAAATGTGCATTTTTTGTGCAAGCTGGAGATTTCCTTGGCTTTGTGGTTCACAAAAAAGGAATTGAGATCAACCAAAATAAAACCAAAGCCATAATGGAGACGAAAGCGCCTACGTCAAAAAGGGAGCTGCAATCTTTGCTAGGGAAGATTAACTTTCTCAGAAGGTTCATTTCGAATCTGAGTGGAAGAACCCAAGCTTTCTCTCCGTTGCTTCGTTTGAAGCAAGGCCAAGCCTTCGAGTGGAACGAAGCCCATCAGGAGGCATTTGACAAGATAAAAAGATATCTCTCTCAGCCTCCCATATTGTCTCCACCTTCATGGGGAAAGCCCATGAGATTGTACATATCTGCCTCTGAAGTTAGTATAGGTAGTATGTTAGTGCAAGAAGATAGCAATGGCATCGAAAGAGCCATATACTATTTAAGTAGAGTATTGAATGATGCAGAGACTAGATATAGCAACTTAGAAAAGTTATGTCTCTGTTTGTACCTTTCTTGTATGAAACTCAAGTATTATATAAAGCCTGTTGATGTTTATGTTTCATCTCATTTCGATGTTATCAAACACATGCTTTCGAAACCAATAATGCATAGCAGAGTTGGTAAATGGGCTTTAGCCTTAACATAATATTCTTTGACTTTCATGCCTTTAAAAGCTGTAAAAGGCCAAGTTATTTCTGATTTCATTGTGGACCATTCATTGGTTGAACAGACTGTTATGAGTTATGTTGAAATACAACCATGGAAATTATACTTTGATGGTTCGACCCACAGGAATGGTAGTGGTGTTAGGGTCCTTATAATTTCTCCTGAAGGAATTCCAACAAAATTCAAGTATAAATTAGATGGTCCTCGTTGCTCGAACAACGAAGCTGAGTACGAAGCGCTTATTGTTGGACTTGAAGCTTTGTTGGAATTGGGGGCAACTAGAGTCGAAATTAAAGGAGACTCGGAGTTAGTGGTCAAGCAAATAACAAAGGAGTACAAATGCATAAAGGAAAATCTGATGATATACTTCGTCATAGTTAACAGGCTACTTAGAAAATTCGAATACATGGATATTCAACATATACCAAGAATAGAAAACCAAGAAGCAAATGACTTAGCACAGTTGGCTTCAGGTTATAAAGTTTCTGCCAAAAACTTTGAGGATCTGGTCGAATTAAGAGGTAGAGTTATGGCTACTAGATTCATACCATCAGATGTAGAGAGTATAAAGTTAGGGTATGCTGAGAAATAGGGATTCGAAGTGCTAGCCATATACACCTTATCAGATGCAGATTGGAGAAGTCCACTTGTGAGCTATTTAACAAATCCAACTTTGAATGTTGATAGGAAGATAAAATATAGAGCATTATCATATGTCCTCATGGGAAACAAATTGTTCAAAAAGACTCAAGAAGGCGTATTACTGAAATGCCTAGGAGAAAGTGAGGCATACTTAGCATTGTCAGAAGTCCACAATGGGGCATGTGGGGCACATCAAGCAGGTCATAAAATGAAATGGTTGTTATTTCGATATGGCATGTATTTTCCCAGCATGCTCAAAGATTGTATAGACTTTGCTAAAGGGTGTGAAGAATGCCAGAAGCATGCAGGGATCAACATGCCCCTGCAAGTGAGTTGCATTCAATCATTAAACCATGGCCCTTCAGAGGATGGGCATTGGATTTAATAGGAGAAATAAATCCTGCTTTGTCTAAAGGACAGAAATATATCTTGGTAGGAATAGATTATTTTACCAAGTGGATCGAAGCAATACCATTAATAGTTGTTGATCAAAATGCTATTATTGAGTTCATACAGAAACAAATTATCTATAGGTTCGGATTGCCAGAGAGCATAACCACAGACCAAGGTTCTGTGTTTACTGGTAGAAAGATGCAAGAATTTGCTCAAGAGATGGGGTTCAAATTACTGACATCAATGCCATATTATGCTCAAGCAAATGGTCAGGTCGAAGCAGCTAATAAAGTGATAATAGGGTTAATCAAGAAACATATTGGGAAAAAGCCAAGGAACTAGCACAAAACTCTGGACCAAATACTATGGGCCTGTAGAACATCTCCTAAAGAATCTACTAACACCACACCTTTCCAACTCACATTTGGTCATGATGCAGTTATGCCAGTAGAAATTCATCTACAATCAGTTCGAATTCAAAGACAAAACGAAATTCCAGCTGCATTATATTGGGGAATGATGATGAATGAGTTAGTTGAGTTGGATGAAGTTAGATTGCATGCATTGGAAATCCTGATGAGACAAAAGGAAAGGGTAGCCATGGCATATAACAAAAGGGTGAAAGGAAAAGCATTCACTATTAATGACTTAGTCTGGAAAGTCATATTGCCCATGGACAAGAAAAATAAAACATTAGGTAAATGGTCACCTCATTGGGAAGGACCTTTTCGAATAGTAAAGATGTTTTCAAGCAATGCATACGAAATCGAAGAGTTGGCTGATGATAAGCGAATCCTAAAGGTTAATGGGAAATATTTAAAGAAATATAAGCCACGCTTGCAAGAGATTCGAATAATAACAACGTAGTCAAACATCATAAAGGAATGCCAAAATGGTAATATGGGATTGCCAAAATGGCGTTGTTCAGATATTACAGACCAAAACCAAATTACAAAAATAATTAAAACTAAGATTTAAAAATAGACATTATTCTTCAATCTGTTAAAGGTACTTCGAAAGACTCAAGCCTTTGTTGAGTAAAACGTCTTGCTCCCTCTAAGGTAGCCACTTCTCCCTTGAGTTGTTCTGCGGTTTCCATTTCTGCAAGTCCTTTGTTGAGGAGCTCTTTGAACTGGTTGCCAGCAGTATTGGTATCGTAGGATAATTGTTGTTCTTGAGCCTCCTTAACCTTCTGTTGAAGTTCCTGAATTTGCTTTTCTCAGAGAAGAATGGACTCAGCTCGAGCTTCATATTCGGTTTTTGCTTGCTTTAGATGCATGGCTTGATCTTCAGCTTCTTGAGAGAGCTTCGAAGCATGCTCATAAGCAGCGTCCATTGCAGTTCGTTTTTCTTGGACCTTTCTGGTAGCAAATTCATCTTGGAGAAGACACCCAGTCACGTTGTCTAAGAGAGATTGAAGGTCAAATAAGATAGTGCTAACTGGCAAAGAGCAGGTAGCGAGGTTGACTTGTGTAAGTAGCTCCTTCATGGTATAGCAAGTTGTACTATCCTGTTTGAGCACTTCGAACAAGTCCACATCAAGGATTGTTCTCCTAATTCTGTTAAGGAGTACAATTCTATCATCTGTGGGCAACGGATTGCTAGTCAAACTAGTGCCAGCCCTAGCAAGAGGAATATCCCTTTGAGTTAGCTTCACCTTTATGTACCCAATTGGGTCATTTCGTCTTAGGAGGGCTAGCTCCTCTTCAGTCATTCGAGCTTGAGACGATTGAGGAAGTTCCACGCGCAAGGGAGTCACATCCATTTCGACTTCCATGGGTTTATTGGTCGCGTCACCGTCGCCTTCACTCGTTTCCCGCTCATTGCCTTCTTCATTATCAACCAGATCCACCACTTCGATATCATCGTTTTCACTGCTATTTGCATCTGACTCTGTTCCAGCAGTCGAACCATCGTGAGCATCTTCTTCCTCAGACCCTTCCTCTGCAGATTCTTCGTTTCCTTGATCAGAATCAGCCTTCTCTCCTTCAACATGAATGTCCTTTGGATTCTCTTGAAGGGTTTCAAGAGGGGACTTTTGAAGAGAAGTTTTTTGTAAAGTATCTGCAGATTCATGAAGCGTTGCTTCATTTGTTTCTTTCAGAGGGGGAGAAGTACTCTGGTCATCTTGCTGCTCTGAAGCCCCAGTCAGAACCGCCATGTTGGAGGATCCTTTGTTCTGTACCAGGTTACTAGAGTCCCCTTGAGGAGAAGAGTTGATGGGAGCAGCAGTTTTCGATGGAGAAGTCGAAGTGGTAAGAGCTGAGTTCAAAATGTCCTACAGAGGCAAAGAATATTAAGAGCATGCACCAAGGTAATGAACAATTATTTTGTTAAAAATTAGAGTTCAATTTACCTGTGGACTCTCAGAAGAGAGGTTGCTATCTATATGTTCCAACATTACGTTGGAGGTTGAAGGTGGATTTTTGGATTTAGTTGAGGGAGCAGCATCTCTGGAATCGAGTCCAGAGATACCAGTTGGTGCAGCACTTTTGGAAATTTCCTTCTTCTGCTTCTTCTTCGAAGCAGCCGGTGAATTCCCTCCAGCATTGGGATCCTTCCCAGTAGTGTTTGTTTTTATTTTCTTTGGAGTGGTTGGTGGGAGTTTATTAGTCTGAAAAGATTTAAACATGAGTTAGATCCAAATCATGAAACATTAGTGTATTCGAAACATCAAGGCTAATTGATTACATGTGGAGTTGGAACAGTGGTTATTACTGGTGTTGTTGTTGTTGTTGCAGCAGTTGTTGTTGGTTTGGATAGAGTCACATTATCAATGGTTTCGACAGATGTTTGGGAGGCGCTTCCCTCTTTAGACTTTGAAGCAGCAGTCTTTATCCTGATGGCTGAAAATTGAAACAATTAAGGCAAAAGTTAAAAATGTAGAATTTGAGAAACAGTTGGGATTTTCCCAAGCATTCGCACCTGCGCCTTGATCAGATTTAATCGACATGGCAGAAAGGTCATAGCGAAGATGTCCTGGGAAATCGTGGAGCCAATGACGAGCCCATGTCACAATCTCAGATGGCTTTGGTTTCTTTTGAAGATATTTGAACATTTCTTTGCAAGTGAACCACCAAGGGTATGGAGGAAACCAAGCCAGAGCCAGTTCTGAGGTAGGCAATCTAGGAAATTTAGGTGGATGCATTTCGAATGCCAACCTATACCTATCCTCAGGTGACAACCCTGAAGGAAGTTTTAGCTTAGAAATTTTTTCTTTAAATTTTTCCTTCAAGGTCTCAGCCGCTTGATACACAGTGGATTCCAAGTGTGTGGGATCATAAGTGGTTTCGAAATAATTTTGAAAAGCCCTAATCTCTTTGGCATGAGTGAACATACCTTTTCTGGAGTGTACCTGCACATAGAACGCATCAGTTAGTTTCTGTTGAATAGAAAGGGTATCGAACATACAAGATTGGTAGAACTTTGTCCACCATTCCAGAAAACCCTTTGTTGTGAGGTGTGTAGGTTCGAAAGATATTAGTTCAAAGTGGGCAAAGCCTTGATATTGTTCATGTTGTAGTTTGGCTTCTCTTGCTTTGAAGGTTCGCCCAGAGGTGATGGCACTTTCTGTTTGGAACAAGGGTTCAGGGATTAGTTGGCATAGGCCAAATTGTCTAGAAACGAAATTGGGTTGATAAGCAAAAAGGCAGATTTGATTCTTAGAGGGAGTAATTCATGAGGAGATTAATCTGGGGAGCAAAAAGGCTTTCCAAATATCTTGAATCTCTTTGCTCTTGACTGCTTCTGAGAGATCCATGGTGAACCATGAGGGTCCATGAGTCCTTGAAGCGAAGGGCGCCATGGTCTCTTCGAATTTATGCCTCTTGGAGAAAATCATGATATAGTTGGATAAGAGAACTTTGAATTCATCCTTATCATCGTTTGGGGTAAGTCTTCGCAGCCTAGTACCTTCGATGATTCTATCAGTTATTTCCGGATCTTGTTCAACAATAGTGTTAGCAGTTGATAGTGAAGGTTCAAACATGGCATTAAGCCATAACTGGAGTAACCAGAAGGGGCCAGCTAGAAGGATGTTTTTGGAGGTGTGGGATTTCAAACTTGAAACGGTTGATCTTAAACTTTCGTAAAGATCAACAAGTAACAGTTCGCTTAAACACACCCTCCGATTCTCATGTAAATCTCTAGCTAGAGGGATGAACCTGCTGGCTACCTGTAAGGACCTGCTGCAGAATACATACCTCGATAACCATAAGGTAAGGAAAGCAATGTGTTCCACATCCGACACACTATCTCCTTCAGTGTGGTAGTGGCTAATGAACTTTGAAAAGTTGGCTAATTTGACTTCAAAGTCAATAATGCTCGAGTGCTCTTCATTGTCAGGAATGTATGTTTCTCCTACTGGTGAGAAACCAGTAATGGCTGCTATGTCAAAAAAGGTGGGTGTAATCATTCCCCCAGGGAGGTGGAAGGTGTTGTAGGTATTGTCCCAGAAATATAAGGACGCAAATAATAATGGATGGCTATAGGTGAAGCTTGGTTTCGATAATTTAATCAAGTTGTAAATGCCTAATTCCTCCCATTGCTGGGATTTCTTGGCTTCTACTTTGGTAAACCAGTTGTGGTAAGCTGTGTCAGAGGTGGGACAGGATCAAAATGGTTTAAAGTTACTCTTTACATAATCTAGCACAAAAGGGTCCTTTGGGGGAATGATTGGAGTTTCCACGGTTGTCGAATCAGAAGACTCCCCTGTCTTAGGGGTATCCATTTTATTAAACAAAGGTTTAAAATTATAACAAACAAGGAAAAATTTTCTGGTATCTTTTAAGATTTCAAAGACTGTAAGAGGGCCCATTAGAGCAAACCTCTTGCCAGCGGCGTTAGTGGAAATTAGTACCTGAGATGCGTAGAGCATTTCCTTCTCTTTGGAGATCATCTGAGGAATAAGCACAGATTGACCTTGATAGGTGCCAACCTTGCTTTCCATTATGGTTCCTGTATTCTTTCCTTTCTTTTTGGAAGCTTTTTTCAGTTGGGATGATGTTGAAGAAGACATTGTTGAAGATTGTTGAAAATTTAGGGTTTCGGTGAGAAGAGAGGAAGAAAAGATTCAGAATGTGGAAAGAAAAATAAAAGACTAAGTTGATGGGTTTTTATAGTGTGGAAGTTTAAACATCCACTGAGTAAGATTAAGATACGTGGGAATCGTGGGTTGGATTGAGAAGGAGGTGGCGTAAAAGTTGATATTGGTAATAGGCATGATTAAATAATAATCATTGTTTTATAACTGCACCATGCTGTGAAATGGTTCAAGGCGGTTAAGGAATCTGAAGGGCGTCGTGATTGACGTGACTGGAGTCATACACAATAAATGTTGCAATTATTCAAAGGTCACATCAAAATCTTGCATATATATTTAAAATAAGTATTTCTCAAAGGGTCTAAATACATATTTTAAAGGGGCATTTTGTTGGCTGAAGATTTTGATGATACAGTTGGAATAAAGCAAGATGTCATGTTTCGAAATGGTAGAAGCAGTGCTTCGAATGGGAATGTCAAAGCTCGGAGCTTCGAGTGACAGTTATGGGGATATATTCAAAGAAGTCTCGAAATGGTAACAAGGCTGTGTCCAAGAAATGAGTTCGAAGCGAAGAGTGCCAAAACATTTGAAATTCAAACGCAAGCGGGATGTTCGAAATTTAAAATATATGCGCTGGAGCATTCGAAGACGCGTGGAAGCTAGAGAGGGGCATTGCTTTGCATGTTCTAAACGTGGCAGAATCTTATAGCAAGACCATTATGGTCGAAGTAGTATAAATAGAAGTCTTAGCGTTAGGATTTCATGTGTCATATCTATTGTACAAAATTCAGTAAACATTCAAAATACCACATGGCTAGGGAAACGAATGCTCGAACAATGTACATATGATAACACCAAATATTTATGATTCAATAAAACTCTCTATCATTTTCAGTTTATCCTCTATCTTCATGTCAATATCATTCAAAAGCTTTTACATTAAAGTATTTTCATTCGAAGTCTTTTACTGATGTCTTGCATTTAAATGTTTTCTTTCCATTTCAAATCCTTTACATTTCAGAAACTTTTGTATATTTCATGCCTTTATCTTCATGCTTTTATCATTCGAATACCTTTTTCATTTAAAGTCATTTTACTGATTTCTTGCATTTAAACGCTTTCTTTATATTTCGAGTCTTTTACATTCCAGAGAATCTTTTACATTACATGCTTTTATACTTCGAAGTTATTTACTTGTCTTTTTGCAGTTTTACATGTCTTCACAATTGAACCTTTATTCATGCAATTTAATTTCGCGCATATTTACTTGATCATGTCATTAGATCTTTAATAGAGTAATCGAAGTAAGTTGAACACCTACACAACATTCTAAATACCAACCATGAATATTAGTTCTATAATGAGAATTATCCAAATGACCAATACACCATAGGATCAATCTAGTCGATCCTGCAAGTTACCAGAGAGATTAAATAACATCCATTAAGATTAGTTGATAGTTTGGAGGACTAGCGGTTGTTTACCAGAAATAACTGTAAACAGCGAGCTAATCCACTGTAGAAATAGGCAAAAGGTGCAAGAGCTTGGACTGAATCTTCTCACGTATAACATGGCATTCAAGTTCTATGTGTTTACTACGCTCATGAAATGCAGGATTGTGAGCCAAGTAGATAGCGAACTTACTGTCACAATAGACTGAGGTAGGCTGAGACAAAGTGATGGTGAGATCTTTGAACAAATACTGAAGCCACTGAAGCTCACAAGTCAAGGATGCTAGGGCACGGTACTCTGCTTCAGTTGAAGAATGTGACACCGTGTTCTGTTTCTTGGACTTCCAGCAAATAAGAGAAGTACCTAGAAGAACACAAAAACCAGTTGTTGACCTGCGCGTATCTGGACATCGTGCCCAGTCAGAATCAGCAAATCCATACACTTTAAGAGCACTATTAGAAGAGAACAAAATGCCTTTGGTAGGAAAACTCTTCAAATATCTCAGAACCTTAATGGCAGCCTGATAATGTGGAAGTAAGGGATGAGACACAAACTGACTTAACTATTGAACAGCATAAGAAATATCTGGCCGGGTATTAGTAAGGTAAATCAATTTACCAATCAACTGTCTATAGGAAGAAGGATCCTGCAAAGGTTCACCAGTAGAAACAGAAAGTTTCAAGTTAGGATCATAAGGTACAGAAGATGGTTTGCAAGCAAGTAAACCTGTCTCCTCTAAAAGCTCAAGAGCATACTTCCTTTGATTCAAAAAAATACCCTTAGAGGACCTTGCAATTTCAAAACCTAAAAAGAACCTCAATTGACCAAGATCCTTGATCTTGAATTCTTTATCAAGAACATCTTTAACAAACTGAATTTCCTGTAGAGAGTTCCCAGCTAGGACTATGTCATCAACATAGACAAGTAAAGCAGTGAAACTGTGCTCAGTAGACTTGGTATACAAAGAATGATCTGCTTGTGATTGAGAGTACCCCAAGGAAAGAAGAAACACAGAAATTCTAGAGTACCATTGTCTACTAGCCTGCTTTAAACCATACAATGACTTTTGTAGCTTGCAAACCTGAGTAGAACTGGAAACAGAGAGACCAGGTGGAACTGACATATATACCTCCTCATTCAAGTCACCATGCAAGAATGCATTGTTTATATCCAATTGTTCCAAGTGCCAACCCTTAATGGCAACAATGGATAACAAGACTCTGACAGTGGTGATCTTAGCAACTGGAGAAAATGTGTCAAAATAGTCAACTCCTTCAAGTTGAGTATATCCCTTGGCAACAAGCCTAGCCTTATACCTCTCTATAGACCCATCAGCTTTGTATTTTATTCTGTAAACCCATCTACAACCAATGGGAACCTTTCCATGAGGCAAATCTATTACAGTCCAAGTGTGATTCTTAGCAAGAGCCTTCAACTCATCATCCATGGCATTCTTCCAACAGTCCTGCTTAATTGCCTGAGCATATGTTTTGGGTTCAATATTGGTAGAAATAGAAAAACAATAGTTTTTGTAAGCAGGAGAACAATGTTTATAAGAGAGAACAGAAGAAAGAGGATATGTAATTTTTGAGGAAGAAGGACTAGAATGAGATGTAAGAGTGGAATAACAGTGATAATCAGATAAGTAGCTAGGGGGATTGGAAGTTCTGCTGGACTGCCTTATAGGAGGAATATGAGTAGGGAAGTCTATGGACTGATTAGACAACTCAGGAGAAGAGACATGAGGATTATGACTTTGGTCAGAAGGCACGGGAAAAGATGTGGCACTAGAAGGACTAGATGTACTAGAAGGACTGTGAGGGGATGTAACAGCAGAGGGACTAAAAGATAAAGGAGATCTAGGATTATAGGGAGATTGAGGAGTACCACTGCTGTCAGGAGAAGAACTAGGAACAGATGGTGAAGTCAACTCAGTGCTGCTATGGTCAATATCATTGTTAAATGGTGATGGCATGTCAAGAAATTCATTGAGAACAAAAGAAGGAATAGAGGAAGGAGAGGATGACACAGAAGAAAGTTTGAATGGAAAAATATATTCATAAAAGATGACATTTCTAGACACAGAAATAGCATGACTATGAAGATTGTAAACTATGTACCCCTTGGTACCATCTGTTGTACCCCAAAATTTGCCCTCCCATTTCCTCAACATTTTCTCATCACAAAACCCTTGGAGCTCAAGATCCAGTTAGGGTTTCCTCTGCTTAAGACTTCTCCTTGCACTGTGGACCCAAATTAGGGTTTGTGTTTGAACAAATATATTTTGACTTAAAATGCCTAAGATGACTTTCATGCTTCATGTTGGACTCCCAAGTTTATCCATACCAAGTTTCAAGTCTTGATTCCAAATTTTGCCCAGTCAATTGGACAGTTGACCTAGAAATCAACTGTATTGGGGAAAAAGTCAACTGTGACCAATTGAAAGTCAAATCTCATGAAAATTGACCCACATCAACATTATGAACTCACATGGACCATTTTATCAAGTTTGGATCACAATTCCACAACAAATTTGATCAGATCACCAAAAGGACAAAATGGTCATTTTTAGGGTTCTGACTGCACAAAGGCAATCTTTGACTGTTTGACCTAGCCAATGGCTCGTCAAGCTCACATATGGACTCAAGGACCCCATGGAATTGTCTTGACATGCTCAACAAGTTCAAAAGATCCCAAATACACAAGATTGACAGTTGAATTTCCCAGTCAATTGATCAATTTTGACTGTATACTGAAAAGTCAAACTTTGACTTTTTGGTCAAAATCAAGTGTCAAGATTCATTTTTCATCAAAAACATGCCAAATCATGAAACTTGTTCATCAAGAAATCAAGAATTGCAAATTAGGGTTTGAAATGAAGATTTTTCATAACTTAGAATTTTTCTAAGTTATGAAAAACCCTAATTTTTTTCCTAACTTTGTCCCACTTTCTCACCAAGATTCATTTGGATTCAAGCAAAAGTCAAAACATGAAAGTTGTAGCCTATTGCAAAATATACAACTTTGATTCACAAAGTTTTCCAAAAAGAAGCTTGTAGCTCAAGTTACAATTTTTGGAACAAGGGTACCAAACCATTCTTAACTTAGAGAAAATTTGACCTATTTTAGGCAAGGTTTTTACCTAACTTCAAGACCATTTTTCACATACTTCCACTTGGAATTTCAATTTGCATTTCAAAGATGGATTGTAGTACACATTCCAATATTTCCAAAATGTCCAAGAACTCATCAAAAAACCTCATGGTTAGGGAGAATCGAATTTGGCAAGTTGGGAAAAACTCACTTTGTTCATGACCAAGTTACATGTCCATAACCTTGCATTTTTAAACTCAGCATGCCTTGAGCTAGATTACAGGTCTTTTATCTCATCTACACTCCATAATTTAATGCCAATCCTTTGTGCCAAGATGTTGTTCTATGAGTTTGAGCATTACATGTTAAACTAAGCCATTTTTAGATAAAGCATAATATCCATTTTTGAAAAGTATGGCTTTATGTCAAAAAGCAAATCCAAGCAAGTACAGTTCAAATCTCCTTGGCACAAGTTTATGGGCTAATTGCACTGATCAAGGCCAAGTTTTGCAGCACATTATGGGGGCCTCTACCTGTCTAAAAACTCAAGTGGACATTTGTTGCTTAAAGTTGAAGAAAGCTAGCATAACATAACATAACTATCATTCCTGTAAACCAAGCCTTAAGCAAAGACTTTGTACACTTTCAAGACATCCTAACTGAGCTAGAACACGAGTGAACCACCTCCATTGCCTTCTAAAACACATAATCACCCTCAAACTGCCCAAACAGAGCATCTGATGCAGATTGGGTTCCATAGCTCAAACCTTTCATGCATTCTTGCTAAAACCACTTCAAACACATCCCACAACATTCCTTGAAGCTATTCCAAACCCCAAACACGACCTGTAACACTCCCAATCAACATCACCATTTTCATTTTTCTGTTTTGCAGGTGGAGTTCTATAACTCGATTCAGCTAGTTTCAAAGCAAAGTAACACTTGGAATAGCATCCCTGGACATCAAGGAAGCTGTATCAATCATCACCTTGCATTGAAGACACCTCCATCACCAGATACAACTTCAACTGAACAGGTAAGTTCATGAACTCGTATCTCTCTATCCAGGCATTGTTAGATTTAGGTTTGTGAAGAAAATATGTCACATTCATAGCCCTGAACATGCCCATGTAATTAGTTTTCATTTATATTATGTGTGCTGTGAGAATTTAATGTCTGGACATGGAACAAAAACTAGGTCAGGAATTGGGGGAGAAGAAATTCTCTCTCATTTCTGAGAGTTAGATTGATTTCTTTATATGTCTGGAATCGTGGCTTCAAGCTCTACAGGTTTCATGTTGGAAGATTTGGCAAAAGATCAAGGAATTGGAAGATAGAAAACGCGTGTTTTCTTGAACAAAAATGCTGGAGGTTGAAGATGACAGGGTCATTGGGCTGGGCTTTATTTGTTATTCATTTTCACACCTCATTTTCACACACACACCCCCTAGGCCCATTTTGCTTATTTTTATGATTTTTTGACTTTTGTTTTTTATTCCTGACTTATTTATTTTTTCTTATAATATTAAAAAAATAAAAAATATTTTTTACACCATTTTCATATTTATTAGGCATTTAAATAATATTTGTACATAAATAAATACATAAACACTTTTATTTAAAAATACTAAAAATAATGCAAACTTATTTTATTTCTGATTTTTATTTTATTTTCTCTCTTGAAAACATTTTATATCAAAAATACTTTTTTTGTAAATATTAAATATTATATTTTTTACACATATTTAATATATTTATCATATAATACAAATACATATATATATTTATTAGTATATTTAGGTTAAAAAATACAAAATATACACATTTTTACTTTTATTAATATTTAATATTAAAAATACCTTTTTGACAAATATACTTCATTTTTTATTTTATTTTTGTATATAATAAATAAATATTGTACATATTAAATAATTAATATCTTTTATTTAATAAATTAGGGTTTTTGCCCTAAATGCATAAAAACTCCAAAAATAATACTTTTTTTATTTTGTTCATTTGACATAAAAAAATACCTTTTTTCATACACATAAAAAAACATTTTTTGCATATTTATTCCATTTTTATTTAATTGTTGTATACTAAATATCTTGTAAATAATTCAATTTTGATGTAATAGTCTAGGTTTAAATTCCTTGTCAAAATACCCCCATTTGAACATTTGTACCCCCCCTTCCCATATATTGTGTTGTAATAGTTTAGGACTTTATTTTTCGCACTTTATTGCTTTCTAAATATACCATGCTAGAATTAGGGTTTGTATGCGAATCAAAAACAACAAAAATAGTTTGACCTAATTTCGAGATAAACAAGCATGAAAATGGACAACACCAATCACACTTGCACCCCTAGGGTATTCCACTTGTTGCCTTCAATAATGAGCCATATTGCATGTTAGGTCTCTTTGGGCAAAACAAACAATCAAATGATCATAGTCCCTCGATGACGCTTTCGAAAGTTGCCTAAAAAATGATCAAGTCCCTTAAAAGAAAAATTGCCCAAAGATACTTGGCACCATTGCAATCATGGTCTAAACGATGACCCGCACCCGTCCCTTACACATCCTAACACAAGATTGTCCACCAAATGCAATGGTGGAACAAAATTGTTAAAAGGGTTAAAAGCATAGGAGAAATCTTTGAGAAATTTAGGAGTAGATAACCTCTTAGTTACTTGAATCAAACTTGCAAAACAAAACACTTGCCTATTTTTAAAACCACATCTCACAACACTTTCAAAACAAACTTTCAAAAACAAATTAAAACCTTTTCAAAAGACGTACACTTTTGTATACATCCCAACATGGATCATTACAAAGGTTGCCACCACATTGGCCTCTTTTCAAAAACATTTTCAAACCACACACACAAAGTAACATTTCAAACAATTGAAAATTAAGGCAAGTTGATCTAAGCAAGTAACTAAGAGCCCATGGATAACCATGGATAGAAAGGGTGCTAATACCTTCCCTTTCTATAATCTACTCCCCGAACCCAAGAAAACATCTCAAAGGTTTTTGCTGTGCTTTTTTAACCTTTCCTTAGGATAAAATAAAAAGTCGGTGGCGACTCTTGCTCAACCGAAACATTTGCGAAAACAAACGCAAAACCATAGTCAGTTCTCCCACCGTATCACAGAACTGGCGACTCTGCTGGGGAAATAATTTAAAGTGGAGTAACCTTAGGGCTTAGATCACCTTTGTTTTCAATTGTTTGCTTTGTTTGCTTTTACATTTGTGGGCTTTTGCATCGGAGTTTCATAGATCCTAACCCGGATCTGGGGAATACCCTTTTTAGGTAGCATAATCTGTGAGGGACCTGTCCGGTGTAGACCGACATGGGTGAAGCAGTGGCTACGTTGGTGTGGCACCTTGGTCTGTACCGATATCCCTTGTGTTGCAACGAGGAGAATATGGGTCTTCTAAGGAGTCATTAAACACCAACCAACCTTAGAACCTTAAATTGACCAAACTTGGCCATAGAACAGTAGCAGTATGCTACACTCATTGAGGCTAAACTCTCGCGATGGTTCTGGCCGCAAGAAAAGATTGCGATGCTGGAGTTATGACCGATTGAGGGTAGTCAATGATTTGAGATCCTCTAGAACCCGGTTACTTTTGATAGGACAGGTTTTAACCAACGAAACTAAAAGAGGGTAATACCTAAACTTCATGCTGGCCTGAAAACTAAGGGTTGTCTTGTGTGACATGTGTGCCTTATCATACTTGTGGTGTGCTTCATCATAGCATCATGCCATCATACCATTGCATGCATCCTGTATAAGGACTAACCCATTTCAAAGACAAAAAAAAAGTTTCATCTTTGCTCTGTTTTGTAGGACATCATGATGCCCGTGCGTAGGAATACTATTCGGCTCAACTTTGTTCAACCACCAGCTTTGCTCAAAGATTTGGTTGGTAGGATTCCAAACACTACTTCCTTCATCAAAAGGCATGGTTCTCTCCTTGGCTTGATCACTTCAAAGTGGGACCAACAGCTGATAAGTGTCCTGACCCAGTTTTATGATCCCCTGTATCATTGCTTTACCATTCAAGACTTCCAGCTGGTCCCTACCCTGGAAGAATTCTCTGATTTGCTTGGTATCCCTATTTTGGAACAAACTCCATTCACTGGTTGGGAAAAGACTCCTAGGCCTGAAGAGGTTGTTGCAGTTCTCCCCTTGACTAAAGAAGAGGTGTTGGCTAACTGGGAAACTAGAAGTGGAGTTAAGGGCTTTTTGGTCAAATTTCTGGTTGGCAAAGCTAATAATTTCTGGAATGACTTAGACTTCAAGGCGTACGAAGACATCCTGGCTCTTTTAATCTATGGTCTGGTTTTGTTTCCCAATCCTGACACCTTTGTCAGTATCTATGCCATAAGGATCTTCATGTCTCGGAATCCTGTACCCACTCTTTTGGGTGATATCCTGCAACAAATCTATGCTCGTACTGCCCGAAAACGGGGAACTCCATGGTGTTGTGCGCCTTTGCTAGTGAGGTGGTTTATTTCGCACCTTCCTAAGTTCGTGTTGAAGAATGAAGAAGGAAAGGGTTGGGCTCATAGGTTAATATCTCTCACTGATAATGACATCACTTGGACTCTCAGAGGTTTGGATGAGGTAGCTGTTATTGATCGTTGCGGAGAATATCCTAATGTCCCATTGATTGGTATCCAAGGAGGAATCTCTTATAATCCATGCTTAGCTCTCTGCCAGTTTGGAAGAGCCAGAAGAGTAGGGCCTCATGAAATGTTGGTTCCTCACTTCCATTTTGAATTTCAGGCAGACAGTGACAAACTACGCCATGGATTCATTAAGGCTTGGGACAGAATTCACAAAGCTGACCCACATGAGTTGGGACCAAAGACCTCTCTACCAATGGAACCCTATTGCAGATGGGTCCACGTCCGTTCTCAGAAGTTAGGTATGCCGTACGAAGCTGTCAGACCTATCATGCTTGAATCTCCTGATGAAGATGGGGTTCCTCCAACTGTCCTGCCTCCTCAGATACCCACTGATTTTGACACATTGAAGAGATCTTGGGCGCAGCTAAAGGAAGAACGGGATTTTTATCGGGAAAAGTTCAACGAACAGGAACGGAAGATCCAGAGGCTGACTAAGCAATTGGAGGAAGAGCAGGTTCTGAATGACTATATCCATACTGAGAAGAGGAGGCCATGGGAGCACTGATGGGCTTTGGATGTTTCCTTTTACAGCTTTTATTTCCTTTTCAGTATTTTTCATTCCTGTAATGCCTAAGGGCAAGTTGTTGAACAATTTAAAATTTGAATCTAATGAAGTGTGTTTCCCTTTTGTCTACAAAGTTGAATCTTGTTTGTCTTTGAAAACATAAAACATACGCATCTCATCGCACCATATGCATAACAGGTACCCTTTTTCACAGGTTGCTTAATCTCCTTCGCTGTTTATTTTGAACAGTCATCATGAATCCAGACTCATCCAGTGAGCAAGCAATCAAGGCCCTTCAGGCCCAAAGTGCCCAGTTTCAAGAGATGGTCTTAAGCCTGGCCCAAGGTCAGCAAGAGTTGAAGGCTCTGCTCCTAAAGAAGAAGAAGAAAAAGAGGACTGCGTTATTCAACACTGGACGCAGGTTTGGGAACACACTCCATAATGAGGCTGATCCAACTACTTCCTCTGCAGAGAAAGACAGTCCCCAAGGGGGAGGAACTCCTAGTCCTGCAGTCTCTGACAACGAGACGGACTACAATGACGAACAATACCCACCCGCTGCTGACAGATACAAGCAATTAGAAGACCGCTTGAGTGCCATGGAGATTCAGAATATGCCGAGGCTGGATTTCGGAGATTTGGGGTTATCTTCTGGGGTGGTAATCCCACACAAGTTTAAGGCGCCTGCCTTTGCCAAATATGACGGGGCTTCCTGTCCAAAGCTGCATCTAAGGTCGTACGTAAGGAAGATCCAACCTTACACGGCAGACAAGAATCTTTGGATCCACTTCTTCCAAGATAGCCTTTCGGGGTCACAGCTTGAGTGGTTCTATCAGCTACATGGAACCAGTATCCGACATTGGGAAGATTTGGCTACCGCATTCTATAGACAATATCAATACAATTCTGACCTCGCTCCTACGCGTACCCAACTTCAGGGTATGTCTCTAGGAACGGGCGAAGGGTTCAAAGAATATGCGCAAAAATGGAGAGATTTGGCTGGCAGGGTGCAGCCTCTATTGACTGATCGTGAGCTGGTTGATATGTTTCTAGGGACCTTGTCTGGTCCATTTTTCAATCATCTGGTTGGCAATTCCTCAGCTGGGTTTACGGATTTGATCCTGACGGGTGAAAGGATAGAAGCTGGCATCAGGTCAGGAAAGATACAAAAGGCTGCCTCCGCAAGTACTGAGAGGAGGCCTTTCAAGAAAGAAGCAAGTGCAGTCTATGGTCCTAGAAGACAAGTCAAGCCAGAAAGCCACCAAGCCGTCAATGCCTTGGTCATTTCAAAACCTGTTGCTGCTCCTCAGCAGTACAATCAACAAAGAGGTGAAAGGCCCAAGAGGCAGTATACTCGGCTGAGTATGACCTTGTCACAAATCTTACCACAACTGTTATCAACCAACTTGGTGACCATCAAAGAGGCCCCGAAGGTCGTGAATACTGCATCTCCTAAGTATAACCCAAATGCCCGTTGCGCTTATCATTCTGATAGCCCCGGGCATACCACTGATGATTGCTGGGCCCTGAGAAATAAAGTGCAAGACCTTATTGACGCGAAGGAAATTCAGTTTGAGGCGCCTGAGAGGCCAAATGTTGTAACTGCTCCTATGCCCCAGCATAGAGTAAATGCCATTGAGGAAGATTTGTATGCTGTTTCGGTGAATGATGTTGCTACCCCTCTATTGACTGTTAAGAGGAACCTACTACTAGCCGGTTTATTTCCGGGTTGTAGCAAGGGTTGCCTCATGTGTGCTGTTATCCCTACCGGTTGTCCGCTGCTGAAATCAAGCATCCAAAGCCTGATGGATAGCAAAGAAATTCTGTTCAAGAAAACTATTGTTCCGTTTGTTTCCACTGAAGAAGTATCTGTCGTCACAATTTTCAACAATCCTACCAAAGCTCCCCCGAGGAAGCCAGTCCAAATTATGTCTATTGCACCCATTACTATTACTGTTCCGGGGCCTCTCCCCTATGAATCTGACAAGTCTGTCCCATGGCACTATGGGGAAGACGTGTATGTGCTTGGAGTGAAGCAGGAGTTCAACACCAGTACCAGTATCAGTAACATCACTGGTCCCGCCAAGATTACTCGCAGTGGCAGGCTCTTCTCGCCTGACATTGCACCGCCAGTTATCCGGAAACCTCTTATCATCACACCCGCAAGTGTGCATGTTCCAAATCAAGTTCCTGTGTCTACTACTGCCGCCGAGTCCTCTGATGCTAAGGGCAAAGAAGTTGCTACCGATTTGCCTGCCAGGACGGAGGCACCAAAAAAGACTGCTGTTGAAGCCTCCCAACAAGAGATGGAGGAAATCCTTAAAATCATTAAAAAGAGTGACTTCAATGTTGTTGAACAGCTGGGGCATACCCCCTCCAAAATCTCTATGCTATCATTGCTGCTATGCTCAGAGGCCCACGCAAAAGCCCTGATTTCATTTCTGAAAATGGCCCATGTGCCGCAAGAGACCTCTGCAGACTAGTTCACTGACTGTGTGGCTAATTTGACAGCGGACAGTGGCTTGGGTTTCTCAGATGCAGACCTTACCGCCAAAGGAAAAAATCACAATGATGCCCTGCACGTCTCTATAGAGTGCATGGGGCACTACTCTCGCACACGTGTTGGTGGATACCGGTTCTTCCCTGAATGTTTTGCCCAAGAAGGCATTGGATCGCTTGGACTGCGAGGGCCTGGAATTGAAACCTAGCAACATCATTGTTAGAGCCTTCGACGGTTCTAAGAGGATGGTGCACGGTGAGGTAGACATTCCTATTCGTGTGGGTTCCCAAGTCTTCGACTCAACGTTCTATGTAATGGATATCCGCCCATCTTATTCCTGCTTGTTGGGCCGACCTTGGATTCACAAGGCTGGGGCAGTAACATCCACTCTACACCAAAAGCTCAAATACCCTGTCAAAGGGAAGATTGTTATTGTGCAGGGTGAGGAGGAATACATGGTAAGTCACTTGAATTCATTCTGATATATCGAGATGGACGGGGAGTTTATTGAAACCCCCTTTCAGCATTTTGAGGAGGTACCTCCAACGTTGGCATCGGCTGAGACAGTGGTTGAAGAAGACTTTCCTCTGAAGATGGCTTCCCTGAAGGATGCCCGGGCTATAATCGAGAAAGGCAAATGTGCAAACTGGGGTCAGCTTCCTGACTTCACTCAAAAGACCGACAAGTTTGGGCTGGGCTTCACTGCAGAGGCTCAGAGGGCTGTTCGCAAAGAGAGGATCAGAAAGGCTCCAGTGTTCATAACCAACCCAAGGGTGAATGCTATCGAGGAGGACGTAGAGGAAGCGGAGTTTGACAGTTGGATCTATCCAACCACCAGCAACGGACCAAGCAACTGGACGGCAAAGGATTTTACACCTATCACATTTGTCACGCAGTAATTAACTCTTTTGATTTTCAATTTGTAACAAACAATATGTTGAAACTTTATTGGCTCGGTGTCCTACCCGGGGCACCGTAGCTCCATTTGTGAGGGCTTTTTGTATGACATTTCCATATATCATTAATCAAAACATTGGACGTTTGTTGCATTTCAAATCTTGTGCTCTTTTTCTTTCTGTGTCATATATTGCAAAACAGCTATATTTACACACACTCACTTATACAGGTTTCAATCCACTCTGGATCTCACTGGTAACAGCTCTGCTACTGCCAGTTATGACTTCGAAAATCCGATCAACTTGGCTGAAGACGAAGGTGAAGATGATGTCGAAGTGCCTGGTGAACTCGCAAGACTGCTACTCCAGGAAGAGAGGGCCATTCAGCCGCATGAAGAGCCGGTGGAAACAGTGAACCTGGGTACTGAGACAGATAGGAAAGAAGTCAAGATCGGTGCTAATCTAGAGCTCAGTGTGAAGCAACGATTGATCCAGATGCTGCATGATTACATGGAAATCTTTGCTTGGTCCTACGAAGACATGCCTGGTTTGGATGCCGACATTGTAGTTCATCACCTACCTACCAAGGAAGACTGCCCTCCGGTAAAGCAAAAGGTCCACCGTATGCGCCCAGAGATATCCGAAAAGATCAAAGCTGAGGTTATGAAGCAATTCGATGCCGGGTTTCTAGCAGTGACTTCTTACTCTCAGTAGGTTGCTAACGTGGTGCCAGTGCCGAAGAAGGACGGTAAAGTCAGAATGTGTGTCGACTACATGGATTTGAACAGGGCCAGCCCCAAAGATGATTTCCCTCTGCCTCACATCGACGTTCTTGTTGACAATACGGCTTAACACAAGGTGTTCTCCTTCATGGATGGCTTTTCAGGATATAATCAGATCAAGATGGCTCCGGAAGATATGGAAAAGACTATCTTTGTGACTCAGTGGGGCACCTTCTGCTACAAGGTCATGCCATTCGGGTTGAAAAATGTTGGGGCAACCTACCAACGGGCCATGGTTGCTTTATTTCATGATATGATCCATCATGAGATTGAGGTATACGTTGACAACATGATTGCAAGGTCTCAAACTGAAGAGGAACACCTTGACCATCTGCGAAAGCTGTTTGACCGACTGAAGTTATACAAGCTGAGGTTGAATCCAAACAAATGTACCTTTGGGGTGAGGTCCGGAAAATTGCTAGGTTTCATTATAAGCGATAAAGGTATTCAGGTGGACCCTGCCAAGGTAAAAGCCATACAAGAGATGCCGACTCCCAAGACAGAGAAAGAAGTCAGAGGCTTTCTGGGACGACTGAATTACATTGCCCGATTCATCTCACATCTAACTGCTACCTGTGAGCCAATCTTCAAATTGCTGAAAAAAGATCAGGTAGTACGTTGGAACGATGAATGTCAGGCTACTTTCGAAAAGATAAAGGAGTACCTCCAAGAGCCACCCATTCTTATGCCTCCAGTGGAAGGGAGACCTCTAATACTATACTTGACAGTACTTGACAACTCGATGGGGTGTGTGCTGGGGCAGCATGACGAGTCTGGCCGAAAAGAGCACGCTATTTATTACCTGAGCAAAAAGTTTACCGACTGTGAGTCTCGTTACTCACTGCTCGAGAAAACTTGCTGCGCTCTGGTATGGGCTGCTCGCCGGCTGAGACAGTATATGCTAACTCACACTACTCTGTTGATTTCAAAAATGGATCCCATCAAGTACATATTCGAAAAGCCTGCTCTGTCTGGAAGAATAGCAAGATGGCAAATGATCTTGACAGAATATGATATCCAGTATACAACTCAGAAAGCAATCAAAGGAAGTGTATTGGCAGATCATTTGGCACACCAACCTGTGGACGATTACCAATCATTGAACTTCGAATTTCCGGACGAAGATATCATGGTAGTAACAGATTGTGAAGTGCCTGGACCGGATGAAGGACCTGAGAAAGGATCCCGATGGTCTATGCATTTTGACGGAGCCTCTAACGCTTTGGGTAACGGTATCGGCGCTGTGATCATATCCCCCAAAGGTACTCATACTCCACTCACCGCCCGACTATGTTTCAACAGCACCAACAACATGGCAGAATATGAGGCATGCATCATGGGTCTTCAAGCTGCAATCGACTTAAGGATCAAGTTTCTGAGTGTCTTCGGAGATTCCGCTCTCGTGATCAATTAGATCAAAGGCGAGTGGGATATGAAACACCCAAATCTTATTCCTTACAAGGAGTATGTGCTGACTTTGCTTCCCCACTTTGAAGAGATAACTTTTGAACACTTCCCAAGAGAGGAGAATCAGTTAGCGGACGCACTAGCTACGATGTCTTCAATGTTCAAAGTCAAATGGGACAATGAGGCTCCCCGGATCATTATCTGGAAGTTGGACGAACCGGCATACTGCTGCGATCTTGAGGCTGAAAAGGTGATTGAAAAACCCTGGTATCATGAGGTGAAGAGATACTTGGAAGCTCAGGAATACCCTGAAGGTGCATCTGTCAACGATAAGAAGTTCATGAGAAGGTTTACGGCAAAATTCTTCCTCAGCAACGACATTCTCTACAAAAGAAATCATGATTCAACTCTACTGCGTTGTGTGGATAAGGCTGAAGCAGAGAAGATCATGATAGAACTGCATGAAGGTACATTCGAAACACATTCCAGTGGACATACCATGGCAAAGAAAATCCTTAGGGCAGGATATTTCTGGTCCACAATGGAAGCCGACTGTTACCAACATTCTCGAACTTGTCATAAATGCCAGATCTATGCTGATAAGGTGCACATCCATCCGGTTCCTCTGAATGTCCTGACGGCACCTTGGCCTTTTGCAATGTGGGGCATCGATATGATCGGCGAGATCCGACCGACGGCATCCAACGGGCATCGCTTCATCTTGGTAGCGATTGATTACTTCACGAAGTGGGTAGAAGCAGCTTCCTACGCCACCGTAACCAAGAGCGTCGTGGCACGTTTCATTCGGCATAACCTGATCTGTCGGTATGGCGTCCCAGAAAGGATCATTACGGACAATGGTACCAATCTTAACAACAAGATGATCACTGAGCTCTGCGAGCAATTTAAGATACAGCACCACAACTCTTCTCCTTACCGGCCGAAGATGAATGGGGCTGTAGAAGCAGCTAATAAGAACATCAAGAAAATTGTGCAGAAGATGACAGTGACCTATAAAGATTGGCACGAAATGTTACCGTTTGCTCTTCATGGGTACCGTACCTCAGCAAGGACGTCAACCGGGGCAACACCCTTTTCCTTGGTCTATAGCATGGAGGCAGTCTTGCCAATTGAAGTCCAGATACCCTCTCTCCGGATAATGAAGGATGCAGATCTGAGCGAAGATGACTGGATCCAGACTCGACTTGATCAGTTAAACCTGATTGACGAAAAGAGACTTACCGCTATCTGTCATGGTCAGACGTATCAAAAACGGATGATCAGGGCATTTAACAAGAAAGTCAGACCACAAGAGTATCAAGTTGGGGACCTGGTAATCAAGCGCATCATCCTTCCTCAAAGTGATCCCCGGGGCAAATGGACCCCTACATACGAAGGGCCATTTGTGGTTAAACATGTGTTCTCAGGAGGAGCCATGATTCTAACCACCATGGATGGTGACAACCTTCCTCACCCCGCCAATGCAGACATAGTAAAAAGATACTACGCATGAATAAAAGACCCGCTAGGTTGACATACCTAGGCAAAAATAAGGGCTTCCCAGCGAACCAAAAGGGTTCGGGCAAAAATAAGGGATGAAATAAAAAAAATCTGTACACCCGGCAAGTCGAAAACCTGAAAAGGCGGCTTGGGCAAAAATGGGTATCCCGGTGGACTGAAAACCCGAAAGGGCGGTCCAGGCAAAAGTTAGGGATAAAGCGTAACACTATGTCTCATTGGACCACCTTGCATCCAGAATTCGGCATCAACTATCTGGCTCAGACTTCGGCATCGATCAATCGGCTTCATCTTCAACTAAGCAGCAAAGTGATGAGACGCTTGAAGACATAAAGGCGATAGCAGAGTTGGAACCCAGTGGGAATATTGTGCACATAGCTGTTTTGTTTCCTTTTCAAAATTGTATAAACTTTATGTTATTCGGCGGCGTTCTCTTACTAGGACGTCGGCCTCTTGTACAAAAAACGCCTATTTTCGGGCAAACTTCAAAATCAATACAAATTCACTTTTTCAAACAAATTGCCAATTGTTTTTCCCTTTTCTGTTTTGTCTTGCGAAGAACGTCCAATGTTCATTTTTGATATATGCATTTGACATTAAATTGCTAATTCACAAGTACTTGCATACGAAACAAAAGACTAATTACAGGTGACATCAGAAACAGGGGCAATGTAAAGTTGTCTGATGCAGTCTGGTTGCTTTGTCCGCCGAAGTACCAAGGTAGGTTCAACTGAAGAATGTGACCAAATTATCTCAACTCCCCGCAGAGTAAGACAAGATTCAGCAATACTTTCCCCAAGTAGAGGTAGTTCCCTATCAATTCTGAAAAGGCACAATATTCCCCTAGCAAGTCAGCAATACTCTCCTCCAACAGAGTTAGTCTACGGTCAGCCTGAAGGAAGTTGTGTATCCCCAGAAGATATCAACATTCCCCAGCGGAGTATAGGCATTTCATCAGCAAGCATCCCCGGCAGTCTTGACCTAAGATTGTTCCCCGGCGGAATACCAACACCCAGTACAGTCTGAAAAGTTTCCCCAGGAAAGTGGAATTCTTATCCCCGGCAGGTCTTGAAGCTTATCCCCTGCAGAGTACGGACGTCTCTCCCGAGCTTTATTCAAAGTTATTCCTCACAAGGGCTTATAACTGGGTTATCCTCAGCTAATTACCACGGAAGACCACCCTCGGCAAAGTTCTCCCTATCCCCAGCGGAGTTCATCAAAGTTCCCCAATATAACTAATCAACACAATCCCCAACGGAGTTTATCATTGTCATCCCCAGAGGAGTTTATCTTTGTTATCCCCAGCGGAATCCATCATTTAAATCCTCAGCAAAGCATCTCTTCCACAGAGCAATTCCCCTCAGAATGATCTCTTCAACAAGCTTATTCCCCAACGGAGTCATCTTCTCCTACCAGTGTATTCTTGCAACCATCATCCCTAGCGGAAGCAAAGAACTCTACTCTTCAACGTCAGCCCAGGATTTAATTCCCCGGCCGGTCGTCAAGGATTTATTTTCCTAAGACGAAAATACATTCATAAACACTTCATATTTCATACATCTTGTTTACATACCTGATAAAGTGCATACAACACTATCTCATGTTGAACATCATGACATCATGTATTTCATACATCATGACATTGCATACAACTGATGTTTTGCCTTTTCAGGAAAAAGACAACCCAAAAGACAACTACCTACAATTGTCACAGTTTCCAGATTCGATTCCTGTATCTAGCCAGGGCACATCTGAAGAGTTTGAAGATTCGATTCCTGTATCCAGCCAGGGCATATCTATCAACTGTCACCATTTCCAGATTCGATTCCTGTATCTAGCCAGGGCACATCTGAAGAGTTTGAAGATTCGATTCCTGTATCCAGCCAGGGCATATCTATCAACTGCCACCATTTCCAGATTCGATTCCTGTATCTAGCCAGGGCACATCTGAAGAGTTTGAAGATTCGATTCCTGTATCCAGCCAGGGCATATCTATCAACTGTCACCATTTCCAGATTCGATTCCTGTATCTAGCCAGGGCACATCTGAAGAGTTTGAAGATTCGATTCCTGTATCCAGCCAGGGCATATCTATCAACTGTCACCATTCCGGATTCGATTCTTGTATCCAGCCAGGGCATATCTGTTGACAACTATTTCCGGATTCGACTCCTGTATCTAGCCAGGGCATATCTGTGAGCAACCGATTGTAGACTTGATTCCTGTATCTAGCCAGGGCATGTCTGCATGAAAAGATTGAAGATCAAACACCTGTAACAAGCCAGGAAAACATCTGTCTTTCTCAAAATACACAAGTTATCGCTAAGGAATCTCTTATGCGATCAACACTTCCAAATGGCATCTATAAGCCCATTCCCGACAAGGTTCTGTCACGTCTCCAAATGGCATCTATAAGCCCATCTCCCTATCCACCATCTTTCCAAATGGCATCTATAAGCCCATTTCCGACATCACATTGCTGATACTCCAACATGCGAGTGCAAATTTCCGGGCACTCTAGTGTCCAATCTCCTTTTACCCTCGAGTCACGAAAGGAAAACTTGCCAATCTAACTCTTCAGGTTCAAGAAGATTGAACAAGGGCAACTGTTGTACCCCAAAATTTTCCCTCCCATTTCCTCAACATTTTCTCATCACAAAACCCTTGGAGCTCAAGATCCAATTAGGGTTTCCTCTGCTTAAGACTTCTCCTTGCACTGTGGACCCAAATTAGGGTTTATGTTTGAACAAAGATATTTTGACTTAAAATGCCTAAGATGACTTTCATGCTTCATGTTGGACTCCCAAGTTTATCCATACCAAGTTTCAAGTCTTGATTCCAAATTTTGCCCAGTCAATTGGACAGTTGACCTAGAAATCAACTATATTGGGGAAAAAGTCAACTGTGACCAATTGAAAGTCAAATCTCATGAAAATTGACCCACATCAACATTATGAACTCACATGGACCATTTGATCAAGTTTGGATCACAATTCCACAAGAAATTTGATCAGATCACCAAAAGGACAAAATGGTCATTTTTAGGGTTCTGACTGCACAAAGGCAATCTTTGACTGTTTGACCTAGCCAATGGCACGTCAAGCTCACATATGGACTCAAGGACCCCATGGAATTGTCTTGACATGCTCAACAAGTTCAAAATATCCCAAATACACAAGATTGACAGTTGAATTTCCTAGTCAATTGATCAATTTTGACTGTATACTGAAAAGTCAAACTTTGACTTTTTGGTCAAAATCAAGTGTCAAGATTCATTTTTCATCAAAAACATGCCAAATCATGAAACTTGTTCATCAAGAAATCAAGAATTGCAAATTAGGGTTTGAAATGAAGATTTTTCATAACTTAGAATTTTTCTAAGTTATGAAAAACCCTAATTTTTTTCCTAACTTTGTCCCACTTTCTCACCAAGATTCATTTGGATTCAAGCAAAAGTCAAAACATGAAAGTTGTAGCCTATTGAAAAATCTACAACTTTGATTCACAAAGTTTTCCCAAAAGAATCTTGTAGCTCAAGTTACAATTTTTGGAACAAGGGTACCAAACCATTCTTAACTTAGAGAAAATTTGACCTATTTTAGGCAAGGTTTTTACCTAACTTCAAGACCATTTTTCACATACTTCCACTTGGAATTTCAATTTTCATTTCAAAGATGGATTGTAGTACACATTCCAAGCTTTCCAAAATGTCAAAGAACTCATCAAACAACCTCATGGTTAGGGAGAATCGAATTTGGCAAGTTGGGAAAAACTCACTTTGTTCATGACCAAGTTACATGTCCATAACCTTGCATTTTTAAACTCAGCATGCCTTGAGCTAGATTACAGGTCTTTTATCTCATCTACACTCCATAATTTAATGCCAATCCTTTGTGCCAAGATGTTGTTCTATGAGTTTGAGCATTACATGTTAAACTAAGCCATTTTTAGATAAAGTATAATATCCATTTTTGAAAAGTATGGCTTTATGTCAAAAAGCAAATCCAAGCAAGTACAGTTCAAATCTCCTTGGCACAAGTTTATGGGCTAATTGCACTGATCAAGGCCAAGTTTTGCAGCACATTAGGGGGGCCTCTACCTGTCTAAAAACTCAAGTGGACATTTGTTGCTTAAAGTTGAAGAAAGCTAGCATAACATAACATAACTATCATTCCTGTAAACCAAGCCTTAAGAAAAGACTTTGTACACTTTCAAGACATCCTAACTGAGCTAGAACACGAGTGAACCACCTCCATTGCCTTCTAAAACACAGAATCACCCTCAAACTGCCCAAACAGAGCATCTGCTGCAGATTGGGTTCCATAGCTCAAACCTTTCATGCATTCTTGCTAAAACCACTTCAAACACATCCCACAACATTCCTTGAAGCTATTCCAAACCCCAAACACGACCTGTAACACTCCCAATCAACATCACCATTTTCATTTTTCTGTTTTGCAGGTGGAGTTCTATAACTCGATTCAGCTAGTTTCAAAGCAAAGTAACACTTGGAATAGCATCCCTGGACATCAAGGAAGCTGTACCAATCATCACCTTGCATTGAAGACACCTCCATCACCAGATACAACTTCAACTGAACAGGTAAGTTCATGAACTCGTATCTCTCTATCCAGGCATTGTTAGCTTTAGGTTTGTGAAGAAAATATGTCACATTCATAGCCCTGAACATGCCCATGTAATTAGTTTTCATTTATATTATGTGTGCTGTGAGAATTTAATGTCTGAACATGGAACAAAAACTAGGTCAGGAATTGGGGGAGAAGAAATTCTCTCTCATTTCTATATGTCTGGAATCGTGGCTTCAAGCTCTACAGGTTTCATGTTGGAAGATTTGGCAAAAGATCAAGGAATTGGAAGATAGAAAACGCGTGTTTTCTTGAACAAAAATGCTGGAGGTTGAAGATGACAGGGTCATTGGGCTGAGCTTGATTTGTTATTTCTGTTTACACCTCATTTTCACACACACACCCCCTAGGCCCATTTTGCTTATTTTTATGATTTTTTGACTTTTGTTTTTTATTCCTGACTTATTTATTTTTTCTTATAATATTAAAATAATAAAAAATATTTTTTACACCATTTTCATATTTATTAGGCATTTAAATAATATTTGTACATAAATAAATACATAAACACTTTTATTTAAAAATACTAAAAATAATGCAAACTTATTTTATTTCTGATTTTTATTTTATTTTCTCTCTTGAAAACATTTTATATCAAAAATACTTTTTTTGTAAATATTAAATATTATATTTTTTACACATATTTAATATATTTATCATATAATACAAATACATATATATTTATTAGTATATTTAGGTTAAAAAATACAAAATATACACATTTTTACTTTTATTAATATTTAATATTAAAAATACCTTTTTGACAAATATACTTCATTTTTTATTTTATTTTTGTATATAATAAATAAATATTGTACATATTAAATAATTAATATCTTTTATTTAATAAATTAGGGTTTTTGCCCTAAATGCATAAAAACTCCAAAAATAATACTTTTTTTATTTTGTTTATTTGACATAAAAAAATACCTTTTTTCATACACATAAAAAAACATTTTTTGCATATTTATTCCATTTTTATTTAATTGTTGTATACTAAATATCTTGTAAATAATTCAATTTTGATGTAATAGTCTAGGTTTAAATTCCTTGTCAAAATACCCCTATTTGAATATTTGTACCCCCCCTTCCCATATATTGTGTTGTAATAGTTTAGGACTTTATTTTTCGCACTTTATTGCTTTCTAAATATACCATGCTAGAATTAGGGTTTGTATGCAAATCAAAAACAATAAAAATAGTTTGACCTAATTTCGAGATAAACAAGCATGAAAATGGACAACACCAATCACACTTGCACCCCTAGGGTATTCCACTTGTTGCCTTCAATAATGGGCCATATTGCATGTTAGGTCTCTTTGGGCAAAACAAACAATCAAATGATCATAGTCCTTCGATGACGCTTTCGAAAGTTGCCTAAAAAATGATCAAGTCCCTTAAAAGAAAAATTGCCCAAAGATACTTGGCACCATTGCAATCATGGTCTAAACGATGACCCGCGCCCGTCCCTTACACATCCTAACACAAGATTGTCCACCAAATGCAATGGTGGAACAAAATTGTTAAAAGGGTTTAAAGCATAGGAGAAATCTTTGAGAAATTTAGGAGTAGATAACCTCTTAGTTACTTGAATCAAACTTGCAAAACAAAACACTTGCCTATTTTTAAAACCACATCTCACAACACTTTCAAAACAAACTTTCAAAAACAAATGAAAACCTTTTCAAAAGACGTACACTTTTGTATACATCCCAACATGGATCATTACAAAGGTTGCCACCACATTGGCCTCTTTTCAAAAACATTTTCAAACCACACACACAAAGCACCATTTCAAACAATTGAAAATTAAGGCAAGTTGATCTAAGCAAGTAACCAAGAGCCCATGGATAACCATGGATAGAAAGGGTGTTAATACCTTCCCTTTCTATAATCTACTCCCCGAACCCAAGAAAACATCTCAAAGGTTTTTGCTGTGCTTTTTTAACCTTTCCTTAGGATAAAATAAAAAGTCGGTGGCGACTCTTGCTCAACCGAAACATTTGCGAAAACAAACGCAAAACCATAGTTAGTTCTCCCACCGTATCACACCATCCCTAAAACCAAGAAAGATATCTTTGTGAGCCCTAGGATCAAATTTGGTCCTATGTGCTTGCAAAGTAGAAACAAAACATAGACAGCCAAACACCTTTAAGTGTATGATGGAAGGTGGTTGTTTAAACAAAATTTCATAGGGAGATTTTGATTTTAAAAGGGGTGTGGGTAGTCTATTTATAAGGTGAACAACATGTTGTACACAGAAGTTCCAGAGAGATAAGGGGACATTGGAATGAAAATATAAGGCTCTAGCAACATTTAGAATATGTTGGTGTTTTCTCTCAACTACACCATTCTGTTGAGGAGTCTCAACACAAGATTTTTGATGAACAATTCCCTTAGACAAAAGAAAATCAGCAATGGTAAGGAATTCTGTACCATTGTCAGACCTAAGGCACTTAAGAGATGTTTTAAACTGAGTTTTAACGAGAGCTACAAATTGAATGAGGCTAGCCCTAGTTTGATCCTTAGTGCTGAGGAAAATGACCCATGTAAACCTTGTATAATCATCTACTAATGTTAAAAAATATTTGTGACCAAGAGTAGATACAGTGGAGAATGGCCCCCATAAATCAGCATGCAAAATATCAAAAGGAGCACATGAAACAGAAGTACTAATAGGAAAAGAAAGCTTCTTTTGCTTTGCAAAGTGACATGAGTCACAAGGATCCAATTTGGAATTACAATTAATGAAAGGAAAAACTTTAGAAATTTCCTGTAATCCTAAGTAAGGCACATGACCTAATCTTAAGTGCCATGTATTACAAGAAGTATTATTGACAAAAGAAAAAGCAGAATTAGGTCTTGTAAGCTCAAGAGTATAGAGTCCCCTTTGCACATTAGCTATACCAATCATTGCCTTGGAATGATTCTGCATAATGTGACAAGAATTAGCATGGAATTGAACAAAGCAATTATTGCTATCAACAAGCTTGGCAATAGAGACAAGATTAACATGAAAACTAGGGATAAACAAGACATGATGCAGAGTTAGGGAGGGAGAAAGGACAACAGTACCAGCTATGGAAGCAACTACTTGAGAGCCATTAGGTAAATTTACAGGAATAGGGATAATATTTTTATGATCAAGAAACAGGCTAATGTCAAAGCAAATATGGTCAGTAGCACCAATATCAAGGATCCAAATGTTAGGATTCTTACCATTAGAGCCTGACTGAGAATTCAAGGCAAGAGGAGAAGTTGAGATGGAATTGGCATGGAAATTAAGCTGTGACTGTTGTAATAGGGCCATGATGTGAGTGTATTGCTCTTGAGTAAGGGCACAAGAGGATGCAGGGGAAGAACCTGTAGATTGGTTCTCAGAGGTAGTATTGGCCATGGCAGTTGGCTGAGAAGTATTAGAAGAACCTGGAACCTTGCTTTTGCCTCTATATCCAGGTGGAAATCCATGCTTTAAAAAACAAGTTTCTATGGTATGGTTGGTCCTATTACAGTGAGTACAAACCCTAGCATGACCTTTAGGACCAGTCCCTTGAGATTTCCATTTAAAGTTACCATAGCCAGGTTTACTATTGTGATTACTCTGAGCTTGAACATTCAAAGTTGTGGCCTCATCAGTGTTACTAGCAGGGGACAAAACATTAGAGACAGAGCTATTCATCTCTCTTTCTTGTTGAATGACAAGAGAAAATGCCTTATCAATATTAGGCAACGGGTTCATCATCATAATCTGAGACTTTGAATGCGTGAATTTATCATTCAAACCTTTCAAAAATCGAAGCACATAGTCTTGTTCCCTATAACGCTGAACAGAAGCAATAACATCACAAGAACATGGAATAGCACAGGTACAAACAGGTATGGGGCGATAATTCTCAAGTCCATCCCATAAAACCTTCATCTGAGTAAAGTAATTAGAAACGTCGACCGTACCTTGACGAAATTTGTACAATTCCTCCTGGATGTCTGAAATACGAAAGATATCACCATGATAAAACCTAACTTGCAAGTTCCTCCAAACACCAGTAGCATTGTCGATCCATAACACCGACTTCGCAATTGACTCGGAAATAGAGCGTTGGATCCAAGCAAGAACCATAGTGTTACACCGAATCCAAGGAGCATAGAGTGGATCAGATAGCGGTGGTTTAGGGAGGGATCCGTCAATGAATCGGTCTTTGTTCTTGGATATCAACGCGATCTGCATCGATTGAGCCCAAACATGATAGTTCTTGACGTCGAGTGGAGGCGAAATAAGCACCAGTGCTGGATTTTCATTCGGATGTAAGTAGAAAGGATTTGCGGAATTTGTAGAAAAATCTACATAGCTCTGGTAAGCCATTGAAACAGAAGAAGAAGCTCAAGAAAAATACGCGAGCAAAAGAGAAAGAAAGCAAGCGTCGCTCAGAGAATAGGAACAACGAAGAAGAAGGATGGCTACCAGAGCTTGATTAGCTCTGATACCATATCAAGAATGGTGAAAAACTCCATTGGAGGAAGACAGAAGCAACAAACTTCTAACTGTATTCTAACAGAAAATGATAAGGCAAGGAAAGAGTAAAATTATCACGGTTGCATTGAATGAAATTAAATCTGTACAAGTGGCCATTGCATAATATATACATAAGCCTAGATTAAATAACAGCCATTGGATCAAGATAATAACAAAATAGAAAACTTAATGATCTATTCTATTATCTAATATAAGCTAAGAACAACAATCCTCCGACGCGAGTGACAACTACAGCAACATCGTAGTCGGTCCGTGCGTCTACCCGCCGTCATCCCCAAAAGCCGCAGTTTCAAAAGTCTACTGCCACTTACGGTAACTTTTCCTATTTCTATTGTGATTCATGAATTTGTTTGATCAGGGTTGTGGTTGATTTGAAAAAGAAAGAGAAGAAAGAATTACTGGAAAATTGAACTCTTCGACGGCGCAACCGTGTGAAGTCAACCGGAAATCGTTCATCCGTGTCGTTCTTTGACTGCCATCACAAGATCACAGAAAGTTTATTGCAAACGCCGCTTATCTCATTCTTCTCGCGTACGATACTTTGAGGTGTTTCCTTTCGTCTTTTCTCTTTCTGATTTTTATCACAACCTTTTGTTTGTTTTTGTCTCACATGTTTAGGTTTCAAAAGAAACAAATTTATTTTCCCTTTTAGAATGACATGGATATGCTATAGAAATGACTTATGTCCGTTTCAATTTTGTTTTCCACTTTTGTAATTTTCATATTATATCCCTTTCTCTTTTTATTATTATATATTTCTTATCAAATGCTCTTCAAATTAACTAGATTATAGTTTATGAATCAAGCATTGTTAACTAGATGTCACATGTTTCTTTTCTTTTTTTTATGAAATTTTTTAGTACAAACTACAGTAAACTATTTATCCCAAAATTGTTTACATTAAAATATAAAATAAAAAACATATAATCATGTTTCCTCGTAAATCAAATTAAATAGTTAGGTTTAGTTTTAAGTTAAATTTCCCCTCTATCTTAGTATGGTGTTTTCTTTTATTAATTTAATTAATTTAGTTTTGTAATTTGATTAGATGATTAACATTATGCTAAAATTAGGAAAATTAATTTAATTAAATTTTTTCTCCCGATTAATTTAATTGCATATATAATCAAACTTTCTTTTTACAAATAAAATTAATTCAAACATTTTTACAAATAATAGGATATACATCATCGAGTAATCGATTGATTGGTTAAACGCCTTACTAATTAAGTATTCAAATCAAAACTTCTAAAAAAATCACCAAGGCATCAAATCAATTTCTTCGTCCCGTATGATTTAATTCCAATAAAGATAAACACTTTATGAACAAATCAAATCACCAATGCATCAAATCAATTTCTTCGTCCCGTATGATTTAATTCCAATAAAGATAAACACTTTATGAACAAATCGATTTCTTCGCCTCGCACGATTTAATCTAATAAAGATCAACTCTTTATCAATCAACCAAACTTAAAACAATTAACTAAAACAACCCATTTTTTACTAACATAATTAAAATTCAAGATTTTTTCAAATAAAGAATCGTCTGGTTGCTTTCTACTTTAATACAAAAACTTCGCCTACCATCACTCAACTTTCAAACTCAGACAAGTTCAAAATCATTTGAAAGTAACTCAACGCAATTCTATGAAAAACACTAACCTAATACTTCAAACTACGAAGGACTCTGATTTCTTCTTAAGAAGATACGTAGGCACATGGTTGAAAAACCAAGGCGAGTTCACTAACTTAAAAAAAATACATTTTTCCCTTGTTTGTCTTTTTTCTTGTATATGATAATTCGATGAATAAATAAAGAAATCTTCCCTCTAAGTCCAAGGTCTAAAAAGGATCCCCTTGAATACAAGGGAGATAAAAGGTGCCTAACATCTTCTCTTTATCTAATTAACTCTCGAATTTATTGATCTCTAAACAACTAGGACTTTTCTATTCCTTTCCTGTCCTAAGGACAAATAAGTAGTGGTTGCAACTCTCTTGTTTTTTCCAGTTACGACAGTTGGCGACTCTATATGGGACACAACCCTTAAGTTAGAGTTTATTCAACCTTTAGCTTTAGGACTTCTTGGGATTTTTATTTCTATTTCTTTATTTGTTTTTGTTTCATTTATTTATGTTATTTACTTTCCTTTATCTGTTATCATATTATTATATTGATTGGTGGGATCTTATTCACATTATATAACCCTTAGATAAGGGGTTGTCTATTGACCAAGGGAGTTTAGCATCCCTATGAGTTTCTGCGACAACTTCGCTTATAGTGGGTTGAATTTAGAGAAATATCTTTGAAGGTCTAGCCTCTCTTGAAGATAAGACTTTGAATTTAATCAATGACTCTAGGGACCTTCACCCAAAAAAATGAAATCCCATGGTGAGACCTTGTATGACCTACGAGACGAAAGTCTTGGTCTACACAGAGGCTTTACTTAAGGAAGGTCCTTATTCCTTTTCCCTTATGTGGTATCCATGATACTTCAGAAGCCACCCTTATGAGGGGTTGGGTAGAAAAACTTAGAACCTCTCGTAGGATCCCTCCTATAGGATATTTTATTTACATCCTATCCTTTATAGAGAGTCTTCTCGCGAGGGACTTTCTTTTACAATCCCCAAACTCGTAAGGGTTTCCTCTTGCCTATCATCATCCTTAAACCCGTAAGGGGTTCCTTTTGTTTATCATAATCCCTAGCCTGGAGGGATTTTCCTTTGTAAATCATAAGTCCTAGTCTGTAGGAGTCCCATTTGTATGTCGTAACCCCTAACATGTAGCATATCTCTTTGTATGTCATAGTTCCTAGCTTGTAGGGGTTTCCTTTTGCATGTCGTAATCTCTAACTCGTACAGGGTGTCCATAGGTCTATCTTTATCTTTATACCACAATGCATTGCATCATGAAAATTTTAGCATATCCTAAAAACGAAAAAATAATTTTTCATACCCATACATTTTCATTCGCATACATGTACATACATTTGCATATCATAAACCTCATATTCATTTTCACTTTCTCCCTTATCCAACTATTACCTATGCTAGCTGATTTCTCGAGAGTCACAAATAAACTCAAGAGAGTTCTAAGCTGTGGAATGAAAAGATTAACCATTAAAGACTCAAATAAGCTTGGTCCTACAAGTCTTATTGAAGAGAGAAGGCAACCCTTTTCCATGCCAACCATATTCCTACGTGATGCCTTGGATGCCACTACCATGGCTGATCCCCCCATATCAAAAGCAATGGTATTAGCAACAATTGCCCTATCAACATAATAGGTATGCCCAATATAAGAAAAGACATGGTTCACCCTTTACTTTGACAATGCAAGAACATCCAGGAGTGTCCTCTAAAGTCAGTGGATCAACAAATAAGTTTATCGCTAAGATCATTAGACTTTATCATTTATACTTGTAATTTCTTTGTAGCTAAGTGTTATTTGTTATAAAACTTTGTACTTTTGATCAGTAATTCAAATGAAAGCAACATACATGTTTTTGGAATCAGTCCATTCATATTCACTATTATGTCATTGCTTTCCATACAAAACAAAAATCAATACTTTTCCATTTCACTTTTCACCATTCCATTTTCATCTTTCACCTTTAACAAACTTTGAGGGAGAATGATGTAAATAAAAATAACTAAATTTTGCTGACGTATGTTTTTTAATAGTAAGACTTAGCTGACGATGTAAGGAATTATTTCTCCCCAAACACTGGATAAATAAGGAGTTAATCCGTAGTCAACCCCCTCGAGTCAGAATTGGATTTCTTTCTATTTTCTAAAAACTCCTTAATTTTAACCAAGGGCATGGTAGTCTTTCAATTAATTCAAGCAAGGGGTTCAAGCACATCCTCGTCCTTGCATTCATCATTGAAGATCGAGAAAGCAATGAAGATAAAAGCTCACAACATTTTCTTCCTCACTTACATTATCCAAGATCGAAGAAACAATAAGGACGAAGCTCACAAAAGTCAGCATGGCAGTCACAACTGTTCTAAACCAAAAGCAAAAAAACTCAAGATATGTTTTAAAAAAAAGAGCCTGCTAAATCAAAAGGAAAAATCCAAAAATTGAAAAGGTTGACTTAGGTAAAAGTTAGGGCATCCCAATGGATCGAAAAATTCAAAATAATCGGTCCATGCAAAAATAAGAGATTGAAAGCAAAAAAAAATAAAAATGAACTTGTAAATAAAAGTAGGTGACTGCCACCTCAAAAATCATCAATGCTTCTCATCATCACCATGACTACGGAAATTCTCTTACAGACTGGATGCATCTGTTGACTTAATTGAATTTAGAAGTGGAGAACATCAACGAGAGTGGGATGGGTTAAATAAATTTTGAGACTTATATCCTTTGCTTCTTAAAATATGAAGCAGACTATGTTACAACCTTCAAAAGTTCTAATTGAAGTTAGGTTCACTATGAAAACATACTTAACAACATTTGTGTTAAACTTACTCCTAATGTTTGCTAATTAATTTCTAACCACATTTCTCTTTCACATCTTCATCTCTAGTCATCCATTTCTATTCCATAACAAAATTCGATTTCAAAACTTGCATGTGCATCACGTTAAAATTAGTTTTCAAAAGACACAATTTTATGTGTGAATCAATATTTAGCATCAAGGTAATCTCAAGCATAATCTGATCAAAAGCAATTCATTTCAAGACGCTCCTAAATAGGGGAAAAGCACCTAAGAGGTTCTCCTAATCATGGGAAAGTTCTAATGATCATATGGGCATATCACATGAAGATCCTATTGACTAGGTTCAATCATTCTAAGATTTGGTCAACTTGAGTTACATCTCCAAGCACCTGTTAATCAGGGGCATGCCTTTTAAGGATCTAGATTCTAGGGGGAAGCCCATATCAAGTTTATATCATAGCATGGTGAGGTCCAAGTTCCTTCTAAGGATACTTCCTCTATACCCTGAAGATTTGGGCATACCTTTTAAATACAAATGTTAGGGCAAGACAGGCCACAAAGGGTAAGCTCTCACAATCCCCAGTGAATCTATTACCTACATCGACAATCTTTGAGTTCAAAACGAGTACCATGAAATTATTCTAGCATAATACCCTACCATTATGTGACAAACATCTTTGTTACATAAGCAACCTATCTAAGCCTTAACCATCCACGACCCTTCACAAGGGCACCCTTTTGTTAAAACATCCAAGTCATCATAAATCATTTTCATGCATTCATTAGGTCGATGTGGTCTAGTATCAAACCATGCATATCACCTTATTCATATTCTCATAATATGAATCCTACATCATCAAGAAGTCTTACAATCCAAGCATGAACAGTCAAAAAGCCCAACCTCGTGTTTCCAGTGATTTCTGGTAAACAACCGCTAGTCTTCCAAACTATCGAATAATCCTTATTAACGCTACTCAATCTCTCTGGTAACTCACAGGATCGACTAGATTGATCCTAGGACTCCTTGGATATTAAAGTTACTCTCACAATCGAACAATTATTCATGGTTGCTATTGTACAAGTGTTTGGTTTATTTCGATCCTTCTCTCTAAGAGTTTAAAAATGTGGTCAAATTGTACATGAAAACTAAATTATACGAATAAATGCTAATTGTAATGCTGATTGAAGAGACATATAAAACTGTATGAAAAATGAAGTAAATGATTTCGATTTGCAAAACATTTAACATAAAAGGTTTCTGGAATGTAGAAGTTTAAAATGTAAAGAAAGCGTTTAATGCAATTTTAAGTAAAAGGATGCGTTTGAAAAACAATACTTGGAAGTAAAGGTATTGAAAGCGTAACAGTTCTCTGAAATATAAAGTGCTCGAAATATAAAGAAAGCAATAAAGAGTAAAACTTTTTAGGAAAAGACTTTGAAATGAAAAGACGATAAATAAAGAAACTTGTAAATGTTATTCGATAAAAAGAAAAGAGGAAAGTACTGGAAATGGTAAAAAGGCTTTCATTAAGTTAAAAATACATGGTGCTATCATACATACATCTCTCTTGCATTCGTTTCCCTTGCCATGTGGTAGTTTGAATGTTATTGAGTATTTTGTATAACAGATATGACACACTGAAATCCTAATACTAAGACTTCTATTTATACTAATTCGACCCTAACGGTCTCGCTATAGGATCATGCCACGTTTCGAACATGCAAGACAATGCTTCTTTCATCTTTCCACGTGTCCCCAAATGCTCCAACACATAACTTTCAAACTTTGAAAGTCCCGCTTCCATTTAAATTTTAAATGCTTTGGTGTTTCTCCGTTTCGAACGCTCTTCCCAAACCTAGCCTCGCTGTTGTTTCGAGACCCCTTTGGATATTTTCCTATGATCACCGTTCGAAGCTTCAAGCTTTGACACACTCATTCGAAACACTGCTTCTGCAACTTCGAAATATGGTGTTCAATTCCATTTCGATCAGAACTTTTAACTCTTTTGAATTCTAGATAACATTATCAAAATCTTCAGCCAACAAATTGCCCCTTTAAAATATGTATTTCGATCTCTTTGAGAAATACCTATTTTAAACATTTATACAAGATTTTGATAGGATTTTCGAATCATCATAACATTTAATGCCTTTGACTCCAGTCACATCAATCATAGCACCTTTTGAGTTCCTTAACCGCCCAGAGTCACTTCACAGCGTGGAGCAGTTATAAGTAATGATTGTTTTTAAATCACGCCTATTACCTATATCACCTTCTCGCCACCTCTTCATCACACCAACCCATGATCTCCACGTATCACACTTTTACTCGGTGGATGTTTAATCTTCTCATTATAAAACGTCAATTTACTCTTTCTTTTCCTTTTTTACACTCTAAATCTTTCATACTCTGAATTTTCACTCTCCTTCTCTCATAAACAATCTAAGTTTTTAAACAACAAAAATGTCTTCCTCCACCTCTTCCCAACTCAAGAAAGTCTCAAAGAAGAAGGGAAAGACTACAGGAGCAACCATGGAGAGTAAAATCGTCACCATTCAAGGCCAATCTGCTCTTGCTCCTCAAATGATTTCCAAAGAAAAAGAAATGATGTACGCATCACAGGTACTCATCCCTACCCATGTTGCTGGTAAGAGGTTAGCCTTAAATGGTCCTCTTACAGTTTTTGAAATACTAAAGGACACCAGGACAATTTTTCCCGTATGTTATAGCTTCAAACCTTTATTCAACAAAATGGATACCCCTAGGGTAGTAGAATCCCTCAGTTCGAATACCGCAGAAACCCCAACTGTTCCTCCCAAGGACCCATTTGTTTTGGATTATGTAAAAAGCAATTTTAAACCATTTAGATCTTGCCCTACTTCTGATATTGCCTATCAAAATTTGTTCGCAAAAGTAGAAGCCAAAAAATCCCAGCAATGGGAAGAACTAGGCATTTATAACCTCATTAAGCTATCGAAACCTGGATTCACCTATAGCCACCCTCTGCTGTTCGCGTCCCTTTATTTCTGGGATAGTACCTACAACACTTTCCATCTCCCAGGTGGAATGATTACCCCAACTTTCTTTGATATAGCGGCTATTACTGGGCTGTCGCCAGTGGGAGAAACTTATGTTCCTGACAACGAAGAACACTCCAGCATAATTGACTTCGAAGTTAAGTTAGCCAGCTTTTCCAAATTTATCAGCCATTATCATGCTGAAGGGGATAATGTGTCTGACATAGAGCATATTGCATTCTTAACCCTGTGGTTGTCTAGGTACGTTTTCTGCAGTAGATCCCTGCAGGTAGCTAGTAGATTCATTCCTCTAGCTAGGGATTTACACGAAAATCGCAAAGTGTGCCTAAGTGAATTACTCTTAGTTGACCTCTATGAGAGCCTGAGGTCAGCCGTTTCGAGTCTCAAATCCCATACCTCTAAAACATTCTATTGGCTGGCCCATTTTGGTTACTCCAATTATGGCTAAACGCCATGTTCGAACCTTCTTTACCAACCGCCAACACCATAGATGAGCAAGATTCAGAAATAAATGATAGGATAGTCGAAGGCACTAGGCTTCGAAGACTAACTCCTAATGATGACAAGGATGACTTCAAGGTTCAATTCTCGAAGTACATCATGATCCTCTCCAAAAGGCATAAGTTCGAAGAGAGCATGGCGCCTTTTGCTTCGAGGACTCATGGACCCTCTTGGTTTACCATGGCTCTCTCAGAAGCCATCAAGAGCAAGGAGATCCAAGATGTATGGAGAGCTTTTTTGCTTCCTAGACTCATCTCTTCAAGGATAACCCCAGCTAAGAATCAAATTCTCCTCTTTGCCTATCAACCAAACTTCGTTTCGAGGCAGTTTGGCTTATGCCAACTGATTCCTGGACCTTTGTTCCAGACTGAGAGCGCCATCACATCTGGTCGAACTTTCAAGGCAAGGGAAGCCAAGATTCAACAAGAACAATATCAAGGCTTTGCCCAATTTGAGCTGATAGCCTTCGAACCTACCCATCTCGCGGCTAAAGGGTTTCTGGAGTGGTGGATTAAGTTTTATCAAACTTGCATGTTCGATACACTTACAATTCGACAGAAACTAATTGATGCCTTCGATGTGCAGGTACCAGCAAAGAAAGGTATGTTTACTCATGCCAAAGAGATAAAAGCTTTTCAAAATTATTTTGAAACTACTTACGACCCCACGCGCTTGGACTCCACTGTGCATCAAGCAGCTGAGACCTTGAAGGAAAAATTTAAACAAAAAGTTTCTAAGCTAAAACTTCCTTCAGGGCTGTCACCTGAGGATAGGTATAGGTTGGCATTCGAAATGCATCCACCTAAATTTCCCAGATTACCTACCTCAGAACTGGCTCTGGCTTGGTTTCCCCCATATCCATGGTGGTTTACTTGCAAAGAGATGTTCAAATATCTTCAAAGGAAACCAAAGCCATCTGAGACTGTGACATGGGCTCGACACTGGCTTCATGATTTCCCAGGACATCTTCGATATGACCTTTCTGCCATGTCAATTAAATCTGATCAAGGCACAGGTGCGAATGCTTGGGAACAATCCCAAATGTCTTTTATTTTCCATATCTTTAACCTTTGCCTTAATTGTTTTGATTTTCAGCTATCAGGATAAAGACTGCTGCCTCGAAATCGAAGGAAGGGAGTGCCTCTCAGACCTCCATTGAAACTACTGAAAAAGCTAATCCACCCGAAACAACTGCTACTGCTGCAACTACAACAACAACAATAACGCCAACAACAAGTGCCCCAATTCCAACGGTAATCACTTAGTTTTTGATGCTTCGAATTCACTCAAGCTTTTTATATCTAACTTCGTTAAAATTCGTTCAGACCAACAAGCTCCCTCCCACTACTCCTAAGAAGCGAAAACCAAGCACTACTGGGGAAGATCCCACTGCTGGAGGAAACTCAAATACTGCTTCGAAGAAGAAGCTAAAGAAAGCTACACCTAAAAGTACTGTTCCGACTAGCGTCTCTGGACTCGACTCCAGGGATGCTGCTCCCTTACCAAAATCCAAAAATCCACCTTCGACCTCCAACCCACAGTTGGAACGCATAGCTAGTAACCTCTCCTCTGAGGGCCCACAGGTAAATCGAACTTCCTCTAAAAATATTTAACTTCTTATTATCTTGGTGAATATTTTTCTTTAACATTCTGCCACTCTTTGCAGAACATCTTGAATCCCACTTCTACCATTTCGACCTCACCGTCCGGAGCTGCTGCTCCGCTTAACTCCTCTCCTCAAGGAGATTCCAGCAATTTGGTCCAAAACAAAGGTTCTTCCAATGTGGCGGTTTTAGCTGGAACTTCTGAACAACCAGATGACCAAGGTACCTCCATTCCTCTGAAAGAGGTAAACGAAACGATACTTCAAACGTCTGCAGAGGATTCACAAAGGGTTCTTCAAAAGTCCCCTCTTGAAACTCTTCAAGAGGACCCAAAGGATACTCAGACTGAAGAAGAAAAAGCTGATTCTGGGCGAGAATTCGAAGAATCTGCAGGCGAAGAATCTGAGGAGGAAAACGCCAACGAAGAGGAAAACGCCAATGAAGAGGAAAACGCCAATGATGGTTCGACTGCCGGGACGGAGTCTATCGCACATAGCGGCGAAAGGGATGGTATCGAAGTGGTAGATTTGGACGAAGATGAAGAAGATCAAGAGCACGAAGCAAATGAAGGGGATGGTGATGCAATCAACGAAACCCTAGAGGTTGAAACAAACGTGGTTCCCCTACGCGTGGAATTCCCCCAATCTTCTCCGTCTCGAATGACTGACGAGGAACTGGCACTTCTGAGGCGAAATGACCCCATTGGGTATATGAAGGCAAAGTTGGCTCAGAGGGACGTTCCACTCGCTAGGGCTGGCACAAGTTCAACCAGCTATCCTCTTCCCACAGATGAAAGAGTCGTTCTTCTTAACAAAATTAGGAGAACTATTCTCAATGTGGATATCTTCGAAGTGCTTAAGCAAGATAGTACTGCTTGCTATACTATGAAGGAGCTGCTCACAAAGGTTAATCTTTCCAACTGCTCTTTGCCAGTTAGTACTCTCTTGTTTGATCTTCAGACTTTGTTGGACAACGTAACTGGCTACCTTCTCCAAGACGAATCTGCTGCCAAGAAGGTTCATGAGAAACGCATTGCCATGGATGCCGCCTATGAACAAGCTTCGAAGCTTTCTCAAGAAGCTGAGGATCAGGCTATGCATCTGAAGCAGGCGAAAACTGAATATGAGGCTCGAGCTGAGTCCATTCTTATTTGGGAAAGGCAGATTCTGGAACTTCAGCAGAAAGTTAAGGAGGCTAAGGAACAACAACTAGCCTTCGAAACTAATCCTGCAGGTAACCAATTCGAAGAGCTTCTCAACCGGGGGCTTGCAGAAATGGAGACTGCAGAACAACTTAAAGGAGAAGTGGCAACCTTGGAAGGTGCCAGGCGGTTTGCTCAGCAGAGACTTGAAACATTTCGAAGCACCTTTAATCGATTGAAAAATAATGTTTATTTCTAAATTTTTATATCTCATCTGACCATAACTTTGGTTTTTACATGTAATATTTGAACAACGCCATTTTGGCATTCTTATCTTGCCATCTTGGCTTTTTATAATATTTTGTTTATGTTGTTATTATTCGAATCTCCCGCAGGCTTGGCTTATATTTCTTTAAATATTTCCCATTAACCTTTAGGACACGTTTATCATCCAAGAGTTCTTCGACTTCGTATGCATTGTTTGAGAATACTTTTAATATTCGAAAAGGTCCTTCCCAATGAGGTGACCATTTTCCTAACGCTTTGTTCTTCTTATCCATAGGCAATATGACTCTCCAAACCAAGTCATTAATAACGAATACTTTTTTCTTTACCCTTTTATTGTATGTTCTGGCCACTCTTTCTTTTTGCCTCATCAAAATTTCCAACGCATGTAACCTAATTTCGTCCAACTCAACTAATTCATTCATCATCATTTCCCAATATAATGCAGCTGGAATTTCGTTTTGTTTCTGGATTCGAACTGATTGTAGATGAATTTCTACTGGTAATACTGCATCATGGCCGAATGTAAGTTGGAAAGGCGTAGTGTTGGTGGCTTCCTTAGGAGATGTTCTACAAGCCCACAACACTTGGTCCAGAGTTTTATGCCAATTTCTTGGCTTCTTGCCAATATGCTTCTTGATTAATCCTATTATTACTTTGTTTGCTGCTTCGACTTGTCCGTTTGCTTGAGCATAATATGGTGTTGATGTTAGCAATCTGAACCCCATTTCTTGGGCAAATCCTTGCATCTTTCTACCAGTAAATACAGAGCCTTGGTCTGTAGTTATACTTTCTGGCAATCCAAACCTATAGATAATGTGCTTTTGTATAAACTCGATAATTGCCTCTTGATCAGCAACTACCAAAGGTATAGCTTCGATCCATTTGGTGAAATAATCTACTCCTACCAAGATATATTTCTGACCTTTGGACGAAGCAGGATTTATCTCCCCTATCAGATCCAATGCCCATCCTCTGAATGGCCATGGTTTGATGATCGAATGCAACTCACTTGCAGGGGCGTGTTGAATTCCTGCATGTTTCTGACATTCCTCACATCCTTTAGCAAAGTCTATGCAATCTTTGAGCATGCTAGGCCAATACAAACCATATCGAAATAGCAACCATTTCATTTTATGGCCTGCTTGGTGTGCCCCACATGCCCCATTATGGACCTCAGACAATGCTAAATATGCCTCACTTTCTCCTAGGCATTTCAATAATACACCTTCTTGGGTCTTTTTGAACAATTCGTTCCCCATGAGGAGATATGACAATGCTCTATATTTTGTTTTTCTATCCACCTTTAAAGTTGGGTCTGCTAAATAACTCTTTAATGGACTTCGCCAGTCTGTATCTGACAAAGTATTTATGGCTAGAATTTCGAATCCTTGTTTCTCAGCATATCCCAATCTCATACTTTCCAGATCCGATGGTGTGAATCTAGTAGCCATAACTCTTCCCCTTATTTCGACCAAATCTTTAAGATTCTTGGTAGATACTCTATAACCTGAAGCCAACTGCGCTAAGTCATTTGCTTCTTGGTTTTCTAATCTTGGTATGTGTTGAATGTCCATGTATTCAAACTTTCGTAATAGCCTATTGACTATGACGAAGTATACCATTAAATTTTCCTTTATGCACTTGTATTCTTTTGTGATTTGTTTGACCACCAATTCAGAGTCTCCTTTAATTTCGACTCTGGTTGCCCCCAATTCCAACAAAGCTTCAAGTCCAACAATGAGCGCTTCATATTCAGCTTCGTTGTTCGAACAACGAGGACCATCCAATTTATACTTGAATTTTGTTGGAATTCCTTCAGGAGAAATTAGAAGGACTCCAACACCACTTCCATTCCTGTGGGTTGAACCATCAAAGTACAATTTCCATGGTTGCATTTCGACGTAACTCATGCTTGTCTGCTCAACCAACGAATGATCCACAATGAAATCAGAAATCACTTGACCTTTCATAGCTTTTAAGGGCATAAAAGTCAATGAATATTCTGTTAAGGCCAGAGCCCACTTTCCAACTCTACTATGCATTATTGGCTTTGAAAGCATATGTTTAATGACATCGAAGTGAGACGAAACATAAACATCAACAGGTTTTATATAATACTTGAGTTTAATACAAGAGAAGTACAAACAGAGGCATAGCTTTTCTAAATTGCTATATCTGGTCTCTGCATCATTTAGCACTCTACTTAAATAGTATATGGCTCTTTCGACGCCATTATTATCCTCTTGTGCTAACATACTACCTATGCTAACTTCAGAGGCAGATATGTACAATCTCATGGGCTTCCCCCATGATGGTGGAGACAAAATAGGAGGCTGGGAAAGATATTCCTTTATTTTGTCAAACGCCTCCTGGTGAGCTTCGTTCCATTCGAAGGCCTGACCTTGCTTCAGACGAAGTAACGGAGAGAAAGCTTGGGTCCTTCCACTCAGGTTCGAAATGAATCTTCTGAGGAAGTTAACTTTCCCTAGTAGAGATTGCAACTCCCTTTTTGACGCAGGTGCTTTCGTCTCCATTATGGCTTTGGTTTTGTTCTGGTTGATCTCAATTCCTTTCTTGTGGACCACAAAACCGAGAAAGTCTCCAGCCTGCACAAAAAATGCACATTTAAGGGGATTCATCTTTAAGCCATGTTTTCTCATCCGTTCGAATGATTGGCCTAAATGATGCAAATGTGCTTCTGCAGATATAGATTTGATGACTATATCATCAATGTATACCTGCATGAAGGTTTCGATGAAGTCATGAAAGATTGAATTCATCGCCCTTTGATAAGTTGCCCCAGCATTTTTTAAACCGAAAGGCATCACCACCCATTCGTAGGTGCCTAAGGCTCCTGGGCAACGAAATGCTGTTTTTGCAACATCTTCTTCAGCAATGAAAATCTGGTTGTATCCAGAGTATCCATCTAACATGCTCAAGTATTCGAATCCTGCAGCAGAATCTACTAGCATTTCTGCCACGGGCATGGAATATTCATCCTTAGGGGTTGCAGTATTTAAATCCCTAAAATCTATGCAAATCCTTAAAGAACCATTTTTCTTAATAACAGGTACTATGTTTGCTAACCATTCAACGTACCTTGTTGTTCTGATGAATTTGCAGCGCAGCAACCTTTCGATCTCAGCTTTAATTTTTGTGAGAACCGCTGGTGCGAATCTTCTGGGAGTTTGTTTGATGGGCCTCTTGCCATCTTTGATTGGCAGTCTATGTTCGACCAACTCCCTCTTTAAACCAGGCATCTCATCATAATCCCATGCGAAACAATCTTTGTTTTTCCTAAGGACTTCGATCACTTTTTCCTTGAGGCCTGGGCTAAGTTTAGCACTCACGTAAGTTACTCTTTTCGTTTCTTCATCCCCTAAGTTGACTTCTTCGAGCGGGTCCTGTGCCAACATTTTGACACCTGAGTTTATGGGGTCCCTTTCGAAGCCTAAGGGTTCTTTGTCATAGATGGCATCCAACCTTTGATCCATCTCCAATTCTTTGATGGGTGAGCATTTCGCACCCCCCCTACTGACTTCATTCGTCTTTACAGTTGATTCATTTATTTCAGCCTCTAAGGCCGCTTTCGATTCATTCTCAGCCATATAGGCCGAAATCCTTTCGAAGAAGGTAGACTCAGTCATGGTTAAGGTTGTCGAAGTTCCAGCCTGCTGGCCGTTTTTGTATAGCACCTTCAACTTCCTCCTCTTCACTGATTATTGTTCTATCCCAGTAAAGACCATCATGACGAAGTGTCATGTAGTAGTGGGCGTTTCTAGTTTCATTCATCTCATCGTTTGGGACACATGGAGCAATCTTTGCCAGATTTTTATCATAATCCCTTTTGTCAACTAAATTGACAGTTGACATAAAGTAACTCTGGTCTGCTTCGATGTTTTCCACGATTCCGTCCTCTCTCCACAGAACTAGTCGTTGATGCATTGACGAAGGAACTGCCCCCACGCCATGAATCCATTCTCTTCCTAGCAGTAGGTTATAGTTGGCCTTGGCTTCGATAACCATAAACATGGTGGGCCTGCAACTTGAGCCTATTGTCAATTCCAACTGGACCACCCCCAGTGTTTTGCCCACTTTTCCCTCATAATTGGATAGAACCATATTATGGGGCTTGATATCTCCTTCGCGGATCTCTAACCTTTTTAGCATGAAATGGGGAATCAGGTTGACTGCAGCACCCCCATCCACCAGAACTTTGTTCACACCATGGACACCTACTTTCGCCCGAATGAAAAGTGGCTTGAGATGATTCTTCATTGCAGGCTCTGGACGTTCGAAGAACGCATTTTGTTCCTCAACAGCCCCATTGTCCATAACGTAGTAGCACACGGGCCTATGTTTCATTAAATCTGTGGTGTCTTCCTCCTCATATTCATTGATTTCGGTTTCCTGCCCAAATTCGCAGGGAAGCACGGACACCACGTTACAGTTCAGGTTGAATGAAGACTCCCCCTCCGATTCGAAGTTATCTGTTACCATATCTTCGTCCTCTTCCGGGCCTGGAATATATTCCTTTGGTTCGTCTCGTTGGTCTTCAGAAAAAAGCCTCCTATTGACTGGAGGTTTCTCTTCAGTCTGATTTTTTGGTTTATTGGTGCTTGATTCACCTTGTATCTTCGTTGAAGTATCCCCTCTGTTTGCTATAGCTTCTCTCTCAGCCTTTCGAATCCTTTGCTGTCTGCGCCACTGGGATCTTGACATGGGGTTCCTTCCTTTGTAATTCTCTAATCTCACTTCCTCCCTTTTTTGTGTGTTGAATTGCCTCCTGTATGTCACAGCATGGCGTGCATTTCGTTCAGCACTCCTCCATTTGTCTTTGCCTTTGTCATTTCTGACTTGTAGCCATCTATCGGTTGGCACTTCAGCAGGGAGTTTGAAAGTCACTATTCGAGCAACTTTGGGGTGAGGGCTATCAGGTCTTCGCTGTTTGTATCTGCTGTCGAAACGCGGGCCCATCTGGGCTGTTTCTTGATGGTTCCAGCAAGGGGCAAAGGGGATCGTTTCGAAGGCCCTGGACATGCTTTGGTCATACACAGCAGAACATCTTGGGCAAACCAAACACTTAGTTGCCCCTTTGTAGCAGCGAAAAACAAACTCCAACAGACTCTCCCCAGCCTTGGGATAGCACCTAAAGAGTTGGTTATCCTGGCGCCAATTGTTGCCAGTTCGAGCCCTCTGTACCCTTTCGAAATTTGCAGCAATTCTTTGGTTGCAGAGGATGCTGCACCTAGGGCACAATATCATGCCTGGATCTCCTTTGTGGCATGTCATGAGATAGTCTTTGAGAGTAGCATCTCCAGTGTGATTATCCCCCATTCTGTGCTTTTCTTTTTCTAAGTATTTTTTCACTTCTTCCATCTCAGAACGGGGTCCTTCCATATCCACCATATTTATTTCCACATCCCCCTCTTTAGTTTCGTCATCGCCCCATCCTGTGGGCTTTATATCTTCGATCTGGACCTTCGAACTTTCTGGGGCAGAATATTTGACCAGATAGTCAAATTTCCCACTGGGTTCCCCCAGAGTGTCCCATATTTCCTTCCGAAGGGGAACTGGCTGCGTAATTTGGACTTTCTCCAATTCCAGCCTCAAGCCCTCAGTGACTTCTGTCAATCCTTCGTTTTGATTTCCTTGGCCTTCAGTAGCCTGGGTTTCTCCTGCAACAGCCACAGGTGCAACAATCGAAGTATCTGGCGTATTCTGGATGTCTTCAGTGACTTCCTCGCTGACTTCGACCATCACCCAGTTTTCGACTCCAGTGTCCTTCTCTCCTGTTGGGGCATCGCTTTGATCAGTTTCCACCATGTTGACCTCTCCAATGCATGCAGGCTCGGAGTAGTTGGTGTCTGCGACGTCCAAAGGATCTTCGTCCACTTTCATCTTCACCTTATCAGCAAACTTTAGTCTGCCATCTTTGATCGCGTTTTGAATCAAGTCCCTGAAAAGAAAACATTGTGAGGTCTTGTGGCCTAGGAAACTATGATATTTGCAAAATCCCCTTTTCTTCCTCTGATCCAAGGGAGGTATTTTGACATTTGATGGCACAATTAGTTGGCCATCCTTGACAAGCAAGTCAAAAATTTCGTCACACTTAGTGACGTCGAAGGTGTAAACCTTCTTTGGAAACTTGTCACTTTTCTCATTTTCAACAATATCTTTCCCTTTCGTGGGAACTAACATTTTGCAGGAGTAAGGTGGGGCCTGTTTTAATTCAGCGAGGTCGATTTCGACCTCTTCGAATTCGAATTCAGGATATTCTTCTACTTCCTCAGTCCCAACATAGGAAACCCTTTCTTTCTTACTATTCTTAAAGACTCTGGCTTTTTCAGCTTTTAGTCTTTCGACCTGTCGAACCCTGTCGGCTAATTGAGCCATATCCCTCAAATACTGAGTATCTAATTTCTTTCGAATAGAATAATCCAAACCCCCAGCGGCCATTTCGACTAACTCATGTTCAGGCACTACTGTGTAACATCTGGATTTTAACAGCCTAAATCTATTCAAATAATCATCTATGGGTTCAGTGAATTTTCTCTTAACACTGGCCAATTCCTTCAAACTTATTTTCGATTGTCCCATGTAAAATTGTTCATGGAATAATCTCTCTAAAAGGGGCCAAGTGTCAATAGATCCGGGAGGCAACGTGGTAAACCAAGTGAAGGCGTTTTTTGTCAAGGAACTTGGGAAGTATTTGATCCTGAGATCTTCATTATTGGCTATGTCTCCCGCTTCGGTTAAATATCTCGCTATGTGTTCGACTGTTGACTCGTTGGTATCCCCAGCGAACTTTGTAAATTTAGGGACTTTGTATCCCCTTGGTAAATCAGTATGCATTATACAATCCAATATAGGATAAGCGTAATTTGGCCTCCTCATTCCCGTATTGAGGCCATTTTGGGCCATGATCCTCTCTATCATGGTGGTTAGGTTATTTTCTGCCAAGATGTTATCGTTTCGAATCCTATGAACGACGGCATCGGCATCTTGATTTCGACCAACAAAAACAACTCCCCTGGGTTGTTCTTCTCGAAGTTCTGGGGCTTCTGGCCTTTCGATCCTTGCCCCTGGTTCCATAACTTCCCTTTGTGGGCCCTGAATTACTGGGGCTTCTAACCTTGGTGCTCTGGCCCCTAAGTTAGCTTCTTCTCTGGGTAGTCTCTGAATTGGGTCGTTAGCAATTCGTTCTATAACAGGCATGTTTGTTCGAAATCCCGCCTGGTTCTGCCTACGCCTTTCTGTGGGAGCAAAGAAATCTGCTATTCGACTCATATTGTCAGCGTTTTCCCTGTTCGTCACAGTCACATTCTGAACTATTGGGGCAAATATTTCCTGCATGGTTTGCGCTAACACCCCTATCATGTTGTGGTTGCTGTCATCCATCAATTGCCTAAAAGCCAACTGGTTATCTGTGGTTAGGATAGGCAACGTGCTATAACCTACTGACCCTTGGTTATTTGTCATAAATTGGTTCGCCCCAGACCCAGATCCTAGTTGTGGGGATGAATTCGAAGTGGAATTGTGTAAACCTGCCATAAAAGATGTTGGCATTCCGTAAGAAGAACTTCTAATTCTATTCCCATCGAAGCCGGGTGGTCTAGTTAATGGTGTGGCTAAATGGGATTGTGTTCCTGGTGGTGGAACGAATCCCCCAGGGTAGCCCATAGTTCCAGTATTTCCTAAGATCGAACTGTTAGTTGATATGCCACTTACTCCAGTGGTGGCTATGTTACTGGTTGAAGATGCAACAGACTGTGCATTCGAGGGGATTACATTAGATGTTCCGCTCGAAATGGACGCGTTAGTGCCTGTTGCATGTGGGTCACCTTGGTTTCCTTGTTGATTGTCTGAATTAGACATTTTGTCCAAACGTTTTCTTCTGGATAAAGGTTGGTTGCTGTTGGTTATCTTACCACTTCTTAGGTTCATAAAACAGCAAATTTCCTATGGTTCCTACGTTTTTGGGATGGCTATGTCTCGACAATCCTTAATTCTGATATCCAACTATTCGTCCCACCGGGTGTGCCAATTTATTTCCAGTGATTTCTGGTAAACAACCGCTAGTCTTCCAAACTATCGAATAATCCTTATTAACGCTACTCAATCTCTCTGGTAACTCACAGGATCGACTAGATTGATCCTAGGACTCCTTGGATATTAAAGTTACTCTCACAATCGAACAATTATTCATGGTTGCTATTGTACAAGTGTTTGGTTTATTTCGATCCTTCTCTCTAAGAGTTTAAAAATGTGGTCAAATTGTACATGAAAACTAAATTATACGAATAAATGCTAATTGTAATGCTGATTGAAGAGACATATAAAACTGTATGAAAAATGAAGTAAATGATTTCGATTTGCAAAACATTTAACATAAAAGGTTTCTGGAATGTAGAAGTTTAAAATGTAAAGAAAGCGTTTAATGCAATTTTAAGTAAAAGGATGCATTTGAAAAACAATACTTGGAAGTAAAGGTATTGAAAGCGTAACAGTTCTCTGAAATATAAAGTGCTCGAAATATAAAGAAAGCAATAAAGAGTAAAACTTTTTAGGAAAAGACTTTGAAATGAAAAGACGATAAATAAAGAAACTTGTAAATGTTATTCGATAAAAAGAAAAGAGGAAAGTACTGGAAATGGTAAAAAGGCTTTCATTAAGTTAAAAATACATGGTGCTATCATACATACATCTCTCTTGCATTCGTTTCCCTTGCCATGTGGTAGTTTGAATGTTATTGAGTATTTTGTATAACAGATATGACACACTGAAATCCTAATACTAAGACTTCTATTTATACTAATTCGACCCTAACGGTCTCGCTATAGGATCATGCCACGTTTCGAACATGCAAGACAATGCTTCTTTCATCTTTCCACGTGTCCCCAAATGCTCCAACACATAACTTTCAAACTTTGAAAGTCCCGCTTCCATTTAAATTTTAAATGCTTTGGTGTTTCTCCGTTTCGAACGCTCTTCCCAAACCTAGCCTCGCTGTTGTTTCGAGACCCCTTTGGATATTTTCCTATGATCACCGTTCGAAGCTTCAAGCTTTGACACACTCATTCGAAACACTGCTTCTGCAACTTCGAAATATGGTGTTCAATTCCATTTCGATCAGAACTTTTAACTCTTTTGAATTCTAGATAACATTATCAAAATCTTCAGCCAACACCTCGATTGGCATCTTACAAAGCCCAACCTTACTTGGCACTCAACACCTACATATCAAAAGCCCAATCATTCATTGGCATTTAAAAATCCAACATCCATTGATACATATCCAAGTCATCCATTACATGCACTGATCAACCATTACATTTCATGCATAAATCAAAATTCACATTAAGCATGATCAATCATAACGCATAGCATAAATCAGGATTCGGTGACCGCTCATGGAAGTCCACAGTAATCCCTGACAATGCCAAATTCAAACATTCACTTCTTGTGGACCTTCATCGACCCATTGGTTAGAGTTGGTCATTTATTTCCCCTTAGACTTCATCAGCCCATTGGTTGAAAGCATTTTATGTTGACCCATTATTTGAAAGCGTTCTTGTTGACCCATTGGTCAAAGTAAATTAACCCATTGGTTGAAAGCAGTTTTGTTGACCCATTGGTCAAAGTTAGTCAACCTATTGGTTGAAGACAGTTAAGTTAAAGCCCAGTTCTCGTCTAGAAAATTATTCCAAAACCAGCTTCCGTCTGGTAGTCGGTTATCGTCTGACACATTATCTTTTTCACCAGTTCTCGTCTGGTAATTTTTCAATGCCAGTATGGTAGCCTATCGTAAGGTCATCAGTTCAACTTCAAGTAACATGCGTATTACATTGATCAATCATCGCATGAGTCATCATCATGCATTAATTATGTCACTTCACTCAAGCATATCATGTGACATATCATGCACCAAGCACTCATAACATTAGCATCAAGCATACATTACAAAAATATACCATGCATTAAGCATAACCATATCAAATATGCAATACATGAATTACACTCAAATCATACAGGCCCAAAAATACTTCAAAAAATCTCAAGGCCTATTTACCATCTAAGTTACCTGTGCAAATCATAAATTCAAATATTAGCATTGTTTACACTATTACAATAGATACCTCAGTTAAGAACAGACATAACATTTAGAGGTACCAAAAATTAAAGTTACACTAGGTGGTATATCTATGATTCATATCCATACCTAGTTATTCAATTTTCAATTATCAAATTCCAAATTTCAAACTCGCATTATTTATCCCCTAGGTTGTGATAAATATGCAAAATTTGTGATACAACTTACTATGTTAGTTCCGAAGCGATAGCAAGTTGTTTTTCAAAACCTTTTCAACTCTATTGGTTTAGTCTTTTGGAAAAGATAGAGTTGATACCCGCATTATCTACCCCCTAGGTTGTGGTATATATGCAAATCGGCAATATAACTATTCATATGGTTTAGTCCCTTGGTAAAGATAAGATCGATACCGTATTATTTATCCCCTAGGTTGTGATAAATATGCAAAATCTACGATACAACTTACTATGTTAGTCTCGAAGCATTATCAAGTTGTTTTCAAAACTTTTCAACTATATTGGATTAGTCTCTTGGTAAAGGTAGAGTTAATACCCGCATTGTTTACCTCCTAGGTTGTGGTAGGAATGCAAAATCTGTGATGGCGTCCTTTCTCATATATATTAATTTGGTTCCTTGGACAAGATAGATATGTTAATCCACGCTCTAGGCGTTGACGAGTTATTTGCATCGTTATATCAAGGTTATCTATGTTTGCTTCTCCCAAGCATTGACGAGTTATCCGTATTGTATTCTCTTGGTTACCTTCGATATGTACGAGTTATACCCGTTGTCATATCAAGGTTATCTACGTTTTCTTTTCCCATGCATTGACGAGTTATCTGCGTCGTCTTCTCTTGGTTACCTTTTATATGTACGGGTTATCTACATCATCATATCAAAGTTGTCTACATTTTATTTTTTCCAGGCATTGATGAGTTATCCACGTCATTCTTGCCTTTTTTTTCTTTTTTACTTGCTTTATTGTTCAAAACTATTATTTCAATTTTTCCCCCCAAAAATAGAGAGTCTTTAGTCAAAGTTTGGGGTCTTTCATTATTTAATAACCTTTTGATCCAAACGTGCGAGAACTTCATATTCTAACAACCTTCAATCGAAGAATAATTAAATAGGGGCAATTGTCGTACTCCAAATTTGTCCGCCTTATTATTTTCAAACTTGTTTTTATATATAATAATTTATTTTAAATTATTTATATATTTTTAATAAAAAATATACCACCTTCATATATTTTCTAATACCATTTAATTTTGAATAAATAATATAGCATAGTTGGGTTTACAAACTCTACAATTTTTCACTCACTTTTCTCACACTCACAATTTTACAATTTCTTACATGCACAAACTCACCTTTCCAATTTCTTTTCAAAAATTTCTTTTTCAAAATTATTTAGTCAATAATTTTCATATGAAACTCCATCCTTTTACTTTCAATTTTATCTTTCTATTTTTATTTTGTTCCTTATTTTTACCATGTGATGATAACTATCTGATAGTTCTTTTTTAAAAAGAAAATACAAATTATATTTATTTTTGGTGTTTTAACCTACTCTCACGTACAAAATTCACACGGTAAATAACACACCTGATGTAATTCACATACTCACAATTTCTAGTAGCTGGCACGTGTGAATTTTTCCAAATTCACATATTTACATAATCATTCTCTAAACTCTATTGTTTGTTGTATTTCCTGATTGTCTTTATTTTGTATGCATTAGTCACTCTTTTGTTCAGCCACTTTTCCCTTACATACATAGACACTGACCATTAAGACATTAACAAAAAGTACCTTTCTTTTCCTCTTAATTTTTGGTTTTTTGTTTCTCTTTGACTTATTATTTCAATTTGGTTTTGTGATTATTCATAAAGGTCATATAAGAATGGCTTCTTTTTAGTTAAAAAAAATAACTCAAATCCTCTCATCATGAATTTTGAGTATGTGATTCACAAGAGCCCAATTAAAGAGAAATCATGGAAGTGCTCGTCGGTTTTTTTTTTGGTTCCCTTTCGTCTTTTCTGTTTCTGATATTTTTGTTACATTCTGTTTCTGATATTTTTGTTACAACCTTTTGTTTGTTTTTGTCTCGCATGTTTAGGTTTCGAAAGAAACCAACTTATTTTTCCTTTTAGATATGCTATGGAAAGGACTTATGTCCATTTCAATTTTCTTTTCTACTTTTCTAATTTTCATATTCTATCTCTTTCTCTTTTATTATTATATATTTCTTATCAACTTTTCTTCATATTAACTAGATTATAGTTTTGAATTAAGCATGGTTAATTAGATGTGACATATTTCTTGTTTTTTTCTGAAATTTTTTAGAGCAAATTACAGTAAACTATTTATCCCAAAATTGTTTACATTAAAATATAAAAAAACATATAGTTATGTTTCCTCGTAAATCAAATTAAATAGTTAGGTTAGTTTCTAAGTTAAATTTCCCCTCTATCCTAGTATAGTGTTTTCTTTTATTAATTTAATTAATTTAGTTTTGTAATTTAATTAGATAATTAACATTATGCTATAATTAATTAAAATTTGTAGATAATTTCTAGATTTTTTCTCGATTAATTTAACTACATACATAATCAAACATTATTTTTGTAAATCAAATTAATTCAAATATTTTTTTATATAAATAATAGGATATACATCTGTAAATAATCGATTGTTGGCTTAACTCCTTACTAATTAATTATTCAAATCAAAACTTCTAAATAAATCACCAACACATCAAATCAATTTTTTCGCTCCGCGTGATTTATTTCCAATAATGATAAACTCTTTATCAGCAAATCGATTTTTTCATCCCACACGATTTCATCTAATAAAGATCAACTATTTATCAATCAATCAAACTTAAAACAACTAACCAACAAAAAATCTTTTTTTACTAACATAATCAAAATTCAAGATTTTTTTCAAATAAAGAATCGTCTGGTTACTTTCTACCTAAATACAAAAAAATTTCCTACCATCACTCAACTTTCAAACTCAGGCAAGTTCAAAATCATTTGAAAGTAACTCAATACAATTCTATAAAAAACACTAACCAGACACTTCGAACTACGAAGGACTCTGATTTCTTCTAAAGAAGATATGTAGACACACGGTTGAAAAACCAAGACGAGTCCACTAACTTAAAAAAATACATTTCCCCTTGTTTGTCTTTTTTCTTGTATATGATAATTCAATGAATAAATAAAGAAATTTTCCCTCAAAGTCTTAAGTCTAAAAGAGACTCCCTTGAGTAAAAGGGAGATAAATGGTGCATAACACCTTCTCTTTATCTAATCAACTCTCGAATCCATTGATCTTTAAACAACTAGGGTTTTTCTGTTCCTTTCCCGTCCTTAGGACAAATAAGTAGTGGTGGCGACTCTCTTGTTTTTGCCGGTTATGACACACTGATTGAGTAACTTTCCCACACTTTATCCTTTTAACCTTACCCACCATAACATTCTTACGCGACCCATTCAATGCACCAATATTAATCATAACAATCAATAAAATACTATGAATAAAACACGTACCTCAAATCAAATTGTTTAATTTCGAGACATCTCTTCCACTTAAAGAAAACACCATGTCATTGGTCTGAGCAGCATTAGCGGACGCCTTCTTTGATTTTTGATTTTTGACATTGATTACTAGTATGATCATGTTCATCACAATTATAGCAAATCAGAACGTTATTACTTTTACACTCAACAACACGGTAACCTGACTTCCCACACTTGAAGAAATTTATTGTCGTGCTATTGCACTTAGCAATATGATGACCATTCTCTTCACACTTGTAGTATCTCACGTAAGGATATCCTCCTCTCCCACTTCGCTCTTTTCCACTTGTGGATTTCTTATCAGCCTTCTGCTTCCCCTTATCAGTTAGATTCTCATAAGACATCCCATGATTTTGGTCCTTCCCTTTCTTGTTACTAATACTCTTATAGTGAGTAGATCGGGCTCTGTATCTTCATCATATATTCTACACTTATTTACCATCACATAAAACCGAATAATCTCCTTATATCCAATACCTTGCTTGATCTTTGGGCGCATACCGCTTTCGAACTTGATACACTTTGATCCTTCAACTACCAAACTATTATAGTGTGGACAAAACTTCACTAACTTTTCAAACTTAGTAGCATACTTAACAACTATCATATTCCATTGTTAAAGCTATAGGAATTCGATCTCCTTTTTACTGCGCACGTCTGCTAGGAAACACTTCTCTAAAAATTAAGCTCTAAACATAACCCATATGATTTTTGTACCCATAACTTCCATTCTTTGACGTGCATTATTCCACCAATCTTTGACCTCCTCGGGCAACATATGAGTACCGAACAACACTTTTTGAGCATCAGTGCAAGCCATCACTCGAAAAAATTTCTCGATCTCTCTGAACCATGTTTAAGCACCTTTTGGATCATATCCGCCTTTTAAGGTAGGCAGATTGTTCCTTTGAAACTTTCCCAAACCACAAAATTCATCATCTACACCTTGATGATTTTGCTCACATGTGGCGCCTGAGCCATCGCTTCCAAAGCATTAGCAATCGTCAGTTGTTTCTTCCTCCAGCCATATTTCTACACGTCAACAAACAACCATTAGAAGAAACTGCACCGACAATTTTCTTACACTTGTCGTTTACTAGGTGTCATAACCGGCAAAAAATAACGAGTCACCACCACTACTTTTTATCCTAACGAAGGGTGAATAATGAAATAACCCTAAATTAATACAGAGATTCTAAGTTCTTGATTCACTTTAGACGGATAGAAGGTGTTAGGCACCCTTCATCTATCTTGTTCTCAAGGAAGTCCTAGGGTTTAAGTTAAAAGGGTAGGATAGGGTTTTAATTTTTTAATTAGCGGAACTCGCCGTGATTTTTAAGTCGTATGCCTATGTATCCTCTTATGAGTAATCAGAGTCCCAATCCGTAGTTCGTAATGTTTGATTAGTTTTTTTTTTATGGACTGTGAAAATATTTTGAATTAATCCTTGAACCAAGTTTAAGTTGAAAATAGCGGAATCGTAGATGCAGTTCGCAGTTAATATAAAATAGATTCACAATCCTTTTTGAAAATATCTTGATTTTTATGTTAGTAGAAAAATTGTTAGTATTTAGTGGGTTAGCTATTTTAGAGTATATGATGCAATATGAAAAAATAGGTTTGAATGAGAAAAAGATTTAATGTAATTAGAAAAATAGGGTTAGTGTTTTAGAAAATATTTAATTAATAAATAACTATTTTACTAGTTATTAAAACTATATTAAATATTTTTAATAAAAAAAAATCTAATAATCATTTATTAATAGTTTTTATGCAAGAAAATATTTTAATGTAAATTATGCTAAAAAAGTGATTATGTGACAAAAATAAAATAAAGAGAATAATAAAATAACATAATTAAAATTAATTAACTTAGGCTCAGGGGGTGTAAAAGTGGAATTGAGTGGTGTATTTATTCAGACCCAAATGTACATATGATCCCAATTAGTCAGGAGGTACAAATTATTATTGAGTAGTAAAAACATGATTTATAAATAATAATGGCCCAAGTTCAGAAATTGAACTTGGCCCAATTGCGTAGGGAGAGGAGTATAATTAGTTTTGTAGTAATTTCTAGGGTCTGAGTAGCAATGGGTTTGAGGTCAAATTTATTTCTAAATGAATGTTATTAACTTCTATAAGGTAAACAATTAAATAAATATAATTAAATTCTATAATAATACTATAAAAAGAACAAATAAAAACTAAAATTTAAAATAACTTATAAAGTGAGGGGAAACTACTTACTACACGAATGTTTGAAAGAAGCTGATCTTTCAATTATCTATCTGGAGAGACAATTGAAAAAAAAGAGCTTGTGGGTGCATGTTTGTTCTTAGGTCATTGTCTGTTCAAGACAACGATCCAAATATTATTGACAATTGTTGATTCTCCAAATGACTGTTGATTCTCTAAAAGATTGTTGATTCTCCAAATGACTGTGGATAGAAAAATTTTAGGTGTTCTGTTCAAAACCCTAAAATAAACCAAAAAAATTGCGTAGAAAGAATATTTGTGTGAGAGAGAGACAGAAAATTGTTGATGACAAATTATGGTGAAGAGAGACCTATTTATAGAATTAGAAATTATGTTAAAAACACACCAAAAAAGAAGAAATTATCCAACATAGAAAGTCCAAGTTTTATAGATTCTATCTTGGTCAGCAAATCTACAAACTCTGACTAATGAGAAATTAGTTTTGTCACATGTGATCAATCAGAAAGTGACAAACTATGTGATTTTGTTGTTTTTATATTTTATATGATTTTTTAAATTATTTTTTAATTAGAAATGAAAAAAATGAAAATAATTATTTTTAAAAATTTATTAATTAAAAAATACAAAAATAATAATTTAATAGTAAAAAAAATAATTTTTTGAGAAGATTTATACCAATTGAGAATTTATTGAAACTTGGAGGATCAGATTATGAACCAAGATACTTTTGTGATTTTTTCTCAATATTGTGATTGATTTGGTGATTAATAAAAATTGATTTTGAAAGATTTCAATTATTTTTAACATCTTGACTATTAAGTGTATAAAATCAAAGATTAAAAAAAAAATTTATTTTTAAAATACCCTTAAAATAGAAAACGAAAATAATAATAAAATAATTGAAAAATGACTTTTTAAAATCTTTTTTATAAAAAACATACAAAAGAATATAAATACCAAAAAGTAGTGTAATGAGACTTGAACTCAAGAGCTTCCACTTATAAGTTTTACTCTCTTACCAACTGATCTTACCTGATCAGACTTGGACCGTCACGACTGGCTCGAGCTGAATTTGAGTGAGATGGGGGGGGGGGGGGTACCTGCAAGACACTCCGATGCTGAAATGAGTGGCGGAATGAGCAGACAAAAGATGTATAGGTGCGTAATAGATGAATACCTGACCCTATGGGAACAGAGGGTATTTATAGCCCCCAGCGCTGGGCCAAGGTCCCCTCATTGGGCTGACCAGAACTGGCTCAATAAAGGAACTGCTAGGTTCTACGTGCGTAGTGGGGCCCCACACGTGGTCCCCTTCCTGGTGGTGCTCCGCGAAGAATAAGGAGGGACGAAGATGTGGTCTTTCTGGAGTTTACAGGATTCGATAACGGTCAGAATGGACAGAATCTACCCTACGAGAAGGGTGCTCGAGCAGGACTCGAGCTGGAGTTCCCTTGGTCGGGGACACTGCATGTCACGGACAATGGCGGGCGTAGTGGCTACAGTCTATTGTCGGGCACGTCGGTGGTGGCCCGCTGGTGAGCATTCCCCGAGGAGTTTGCTTGGATTGGGCTCTTATCTGCGCTTTGGGCCAAGGTGGGCCCAGTCCAGAACAGGAGCCCCCCAAGTCGTTGCTCCTGGGGCAGGAGTTATGACTTGATTTCAGCTCGCCTTTACCACGGGGATCTGATGCGCGGACCCGGGTTTGCCTTTCCGACGCGTGCTCGAGAAGTTTCTCGCGGGCTGCGTTCCTCGGGTACGCATCGCAATCCTCGTTGACGCGTGCTCGAGGGATTCCATGCGGGCTGTGTCTGTCGGATACACGAGGCAGTCCTTGGGAATCGTAATGCCACCCTAGCAACAATAGGGTCATCATTGCCTAGGGGAATAGATGTCGAGGACGGGGAGGTTTGTGACTCCCCGGTGCGACATTTCGTATTCCATGTCATCCCTATAAATAGGATCCTTGGGCCCATAATTTGTTTTTCTTCTTCGCGCTTCTCCTTCTTCCTCTGCTTTCGTCGCCGTCGTTTCCTGCAACGCCGTGAGATCACCACACCAACCTCCGTTGATTACTTCCATCGCTGCCGTACGTTCCTCTTTTCTTCCAAGTAAGTGTTCATTCCTCCTGTTTTTCTTTGTTGTAGGTAGTTTTGACGTTATTTGGATGTTAGAGACCCATATCTGGGAGTAGTGCTCGGTAGATTCATGATTGTGCACGGTAAACTCATAGTTTTAGGTATATAACTTGCGATGCTGCCCATGACCTTCATAGTTTTAAGCATATGACTCATGATACTGCCTGCGACATTCATAGTTTTAGGCATATGACTCATGATACTGCCTGCGCCATTCATAGTTTTAGGCGTATGACTCATGATACTGCTCGTGACATTCATAGTTTTGGTCGGCGCACCCATGAGTTGGCCGGGATGTTGACCCCTTAAGAAGTATGTAGGGTAGCCCCTCGTAGTATCCTAGTGTCGGGCAGGCGAAGTCAGGACCTTGTTCGAGTCACTCATGTTTTTCGCCCGGGGCATTTGTGCTATTCCCTTGTTGTCCCCGATGCCTGGTCGGAGCTGGGGTGTCCGTGTTCAGCTTGTTATGTACTATTTCCTGTCTCTGGGGCGTGCACGCGGATTTGCTCTCGAATTTCACCGGTTTCCTGTGCTTTGCAGGTAAATGGCTGACGAACCGGAATCTTCGAGGCAAAATGAGGTCGAGGACCCAAGTACCGAAGAGAACGTGACTTTAGTTGATACTATCGATGACCCCTCATTGGACTGGGTGGGCGCCGAGCCCCGGGGGGTTGCCTCGACGTACTGTCGGCGTAGTCGGCGTGCATATACTGTCGTCGAGCATGGCGATAGTCAGCCAGGTTTCCAGAAGAATTTTGTTGTGATGAGGCCGTCCACCGATGCGCGAATCTGCTCGGAGTTTACCGAGTATGGGTTTCCTATGTACGAGATCGTGTTCAGGGATCTCGGTCTTAAGCTTCCTTTCAGCGATTTTCAAGTCGGGGTGTTCTGCCATCTGAACTTGGCCCCTTCGCAGCTCCACCCTAATTCGATCGCCTTCCTTCGGGCGTTCGAGCTGACATGCCATTTCTTGAGGATTGGGGCGACGATTCCCCTTTTCTTCAGGGTTTTTCACCTGCAGCGTCAGTCCCGAGGAGGCAGGCATAGCTGGGTATCCCTGAAACAGTAGAAGAGGCTGTTCAGGATGTATATGGATTCGGTCCGGGGCTTCATGGATAAGTGGTACGTTCTGCAGCCGGTCACCCAGACTGCCTTGGATTCCTTGTTCGAATCGGAAACCGCGGTAGTCGACGAGGACGGGGAGCCCCTCATGGACGCTGAGGGTCGTCCGGCAGTAGGGCGCATATCCAAGTTCCCGATACATTGGTGCTCGGGCCATTACAACCATGGTACCGGGTACTATCATACGCCTGCGGGAAGCATGAGCTCCGAAGACGAGGAGGCCTATGCTGTCCTTTGCAAGTATGTCGACAGCTTCTTCCCTGCCCGGTGGGTCACGAGGGAGGGGGACGATATTCTTGACGAGGAAGGGTACCCGACATTCGAGGCTCGTCCCATCAACACGAAGGCGCTCGTCGAGTGCCAATCTTACGGGCAGGTCGTAGATCTGCTAGGTTTCTTGCTTCTGCTTTTATTATTGTTTTATTCCATTTTTGTTTTTTGCTTGCTTGCAACTAACCCGAGTTTTGCTCTTCTTTGCAGGCGACATGGCTGAACGACGAGAGAGGCTGTTGAAACTAACTCAGGACAAGAAAGTAAACAAAAGGCTGGTGAGAGCTCCGCAAGCCACGAGGATGGGCCTGCCGGCCAGTTCGGGCGATGCCTCTAGTGGGTCCCCGGGCTCCCCTGACGCTGAACAGCCCACCGAGCTGATTACGAGAAAGAGAAGTCGGGCTGATAGGTCAGAGGTTAGCGACGAGTCCGTAGCTGCGAGGGCCTTCGGCTTACCCCCCTGTTTTAAAGAGAAAGATTTCTTCGAGGGGTTTCCTCTGACGGTGAGCAATGACGAGGCCGAGACTATCAGACGGCTCGACAAAGAAAGCCGGAGGAAACACCTGGCCGCCAGCATGGTCGGGATGGTGAAGATGGCCGAGATAGCCGTCGTCCTTGCCGAGGAAGGGTCGGACTCCTCGGACAGTGTTAGGGAGTTGGAGTCGAAGAAAGCTGCCCTCACTGCTAATTCTCGTAAGTTAAAGGCGGCCCTCGAGCGGTTTGAGGAAATGTTTCGCGAACAAGCCGACCTGCTGGCGGGGGAGAAGGAAAACTATGGGAAGGTTGCTGAGGAGAGGGATTGCCTCCAACTGGATAAGGAACGCTTGGAGGCTGACAACGAACGTTTGTCTAAGGAAGTCGAGGAGCTAAAAGCTGCTATGCTTCCTGCTGACGATGAGTCGGAGGAGACACCCCCTTTGTGGACTCGTTTGGATTTGGTCGCGCGTATCCACCTGCTTGAGATAGACTCCGTTGGTGCTTTAGCAGATGGGTTCGAGGCCGCGGTCAGCCAGCTCGCCATACTAAATCCGGGCATGAATACCGAGGGAGTGGGGTTCATGTCTCAGATTATTGAAGGTCAGGTCGTGCCTCCTCCTGAGTCTCCTATGGTGGACGCCGGTAGTCCTGGGAACGTTTAGCACTGAGTTTTTGGTCGGGCCTGCGTGCCTGCGTATTGGTATTTGTTTTGGGGCCTGCGTGCCCGTGTTCATTTTTTGGGCCTGCATGCCCGTGGTTATTTCTTTTGGCCGTTGTGTCACGACTTGTAGCCCCGAACATCGCCGGCCTTTTTGGTCGGTTCATTTTTACTTGTCTTGTGTATAAACTTTTCAATGGATGTTCATTTAACTTTAACCTTGCTCGTATCTAAGTTTGTATTTGATTGTTACTTTGTGACAAAATTTGTCTAAGTTATGTCCTCGAGTGGAGATATCCTTTTGACCCCTTTGGTGGTCCGACGTACTTTGAAATGCGTCGGTTGTGCAGAGTGAAGCCCGCGTGTCGAGCGTGTGACCCAGATCGAGGTTGTATGCCCGCGGCGTGAACTGCCCATCGCGAGCTAGGTGTTATTCCAGGTGGGTACTTCGACAGTGGAACTCGATTGAGGTGTCCCTGTCGGGCATCATCGTTCGGCCTCGTTGGCTGAACGGTGTTATGTCGTTTGGGTGTAGATTGGGCCTGTACCTTGGCCTATCTACGTGGTCGAGACGTTTCTCTCTGTTGACTAGATATGGATGTTCAACGGCGAGAGTCCTTAATGTTTAAGGGCTTTAGCTATAGTATTGCTTTAGTTTAGCAGCGTTCCAGGGTCGTGGTAATGGTTCTCCGTTTAGCTGCTCGAGGTAATATGCCCCGGTGCCTGTGGCGCCGTGGATGCGATAGGGCCCTTCCCAGTTCGCGGCCAATTTCCCTTCGCGGGAGTCTTTCTGGTTTCTTCGTAATACCAGGCTTCCGATCTTGAACTCGCGTTTGATGACCTTATCGTTATGACGCATGGCCACTCGTTGTTTTAGAGTGGCCTTGCGCAGGGCTGCCCCCGATCGAATTTCCTCGACCAGGTCGAGTTCGTCCCTGAGTGCTTTGTCGTTCATTTCTTTGTCGAGGGGCATTTCTGTCCGTCTGGAGGGTTCCCTGATTTCTACGGGGATGACGGCCTCGGTGCCGTATGTTAGTCGAAAGGGGGTTTCGCCCGTCGTTGAATGGGGCGTGGTGCGATAAGCCCATAAGACGCTGTGCAGCTCCTCGACCCACCCTCTTTTAGCTTCACCGAGCCGGCGTTTGAGTCCTCACAGGATGACCCTATTGGCGGCCTCGGCTTGCCCGTTGGTTTGGGGGTGCTCGACCGAGGTGAAATGTTGTTTGGTTCCCAATTTGGTGACGAAGATTTGGAACCCGTGGTCGGTGAATTGGGTGCCGTTGTCTGTGACTAGCACTCTCAGGATCCCGAATCTGGCGAGGATGTTTCTTTTGTAGAAACAGAGGATGTTGTGCGAGGTGATCTTCGCGAGAGCCTCGACCTCTATCCATTTCGTGAAGTAATCCACGGCCACAATAAGGAACTTGTTTTGGTAAGTCCCTTGTGCAAATGGTCCGAGGATATCCATCCCCCACCACGCAAATGGCCACGGGGATGACAGTATGCTCAGCTCGTGAGGGGGGCGAGATGCATGTCGGCGTGCTTTTGGCACTTGTCACACTTCTTAACGTGATCTTTGGCGTCCTGCTGCATCGTTGGCCAATAGTACCCCGCTCGTAGAGCTTTCCTCGCCAGGGACTTACCGCCCATGTGCTAGGCGTTAATCCCTTCGTGTATTTCCCGTAATACCTCGGGGACTGTGGATTCGTCGATGCACTTCAGGAGGGGAATGGAGAATCCCTTGCGGTACAATTTATGCTCGAGCACCACGTAGGAGCACGCTCGTCATTTCGTTGTGGTCGCTTCTGTCTGGTCCGAAGAGAGCTCGCCCTTTGTCAGAAAATTGTACACCGGGGTCATCCAGCACGAAGTGTCTCCGATGGCGTGCACCTCGACTGGGTTCAAGGTCCTTTCGATGCTCAGGCACGACATGGATTCTTATATGAGGGATTTGTTTCCGCCCTTCTTTATTGTGCTTGCGAGCTTGGACAGTATGTCGTCCCTTGTGTTTTGCTCGCGTGAGACGTGTGATATTTCTGCTCGGTCGAACTTCTTCATGTGTTCTTTGACTAAGTTTAGGTATTTAACGAGGCTGTCGTTTTTAGCTTGGTAACTCCCTTGGACTTGGGAAGCAACGAGTTGAGAGTCCGTGAAAATTTGTACTTCACGTGCTCCTAGGTCCTCGGCTAGCCTCAGTCCTGCGAGTAGGGCCTCGTACTCCGCTTGGTTGTTCGAAGTTAGGAATGAGAGGGTTAACGAGTGCTCGATCACTACGCCCTCCTCATTTTATAGGAGGATCCCCGTGCCGCTTCCGGACGAGCTGGAAGCTCCATCGACGAAGATGGTCCACTTGTGCTCTTTCCCTACGGGCAGGTTGTGAGCGGTCATTTCCGTGACGAAGTCGGCCAGGGCTTGTGCCTTTAGAGCTTTCCTGCTCTTGTATTGAATGTCGAACTCGGAGAGTTCCAAGGACCACTTCAACATTCGGCCCGCCATGTCAGGTCGACCTAAGAGTTGTTTTATCGGTTGGTCAGTTCGTACTATGACTGTGTGGGCCAGAAAATAGTGTCTGAGTCTCCTCGCCGCGTTGACAAGGGCTAGAGCTACTTTTTCTATCTGTTGGTATCTGCTCTCGGGTCCTTGTAGGGCTTTGCTCGTGAAATAAATGGGTTTTTGCCCGTCCGTGGTTTCGCGAATGAGGGCCGCGCTGATGGCTTCGTTCGAGACGGCCAAGTATAGGAACAAAGGTTCCCCGTCGACTGGTCGAGACAGTACGGGCGGTTGGGATAGACTTTGTTTTAGGTGGCGCAGTGCCTGTTCACATTCTTGTGTCCATTCGAAGGCTGCCTCTTTGCGAAGGAGTTTGAAGAAGGGGAGGGCGTGCTGAGCGGATCTCGCGACGAAGCGGGACAGTGAGGTAAGCATGTCGTTCATGACTTGTATTAATTTCTTCGATGTAAGTGTCGGGAGGTCGGAGAAGGCTCGACATTTGTCGGGATTGGCTTCAATTCCTCATTCTGTTAGGTAAAACCCGAGGAATTTCCCTACCTTGACCCCGAATGTGCACTTCTCGGGATTGAACCCCATCTTACATTGTCTTGCTTAGGCGAAGACTTCTTTGAGATGGGCTGCGTGATTGGTGTCTGCTCGGGACTTGACGATCATGTCGTCCATGTAAACCTCAAGCATGTCTCCGATTTTCTTGTGGAACACTCTGTTCATCATACGTTTGTAAGTTGCCCCTGCGTTCTTTAGTCCAAAGGGCATTACGTTGTAGTAATAGTTGCCCGAGCTGGTCATGAAGGCAGTGCAATGCTTTTCGCCCATGGCCATTGGGATTTGGTTATAGCCTGAATAGGCATCCATGAACGACAATATTTTGTAATCGGCTGAGTTGTCGACCAACATATCTATGTTCGGTAAAGGAAAAGCATTCTTCGGGCATGCCCGATTGAGATCAGTATAATCAACACACATCCGCTATTTTCCATTATTCTTTTTAACTAGTACAACATTTGACAGCCAGGTTGAATACCGGGCTTCAGAAATAAAATTCGCCTCTAGGAGGTCTTTTACAGCTTTTTCAGCAGCCTCTGTTTTCTCCGGAGACTGCCTACGCCTACGTTGTACTACTACCTTAGCGGCTGGATCTATGGCGAGACAGTGACAGGCGACCTTGGGGTCGAGTCCGGGCATCTCCGCGGCACTCCACGCGAACAAGTCAGAATTCTCGCGCAAGCAGGCTTTGATCTGCTTCCTCACCAGGTCGGGGAGGTCGGTACCAATCTTCCCTCCTTTTCTTGGGTCCTCTCCAAGGGGGACGAGCTCGAAGTCCCCGTCCGGAATTGGTCGGAGGGGGATTTGCTCGCCGTTAGGAGGTTCGTCCTGATCGAAGCGGGCGTCCAGAGCTATGGAGTCGACCTTTGGGGGAGCTCTCTGCTCTTCTGTTCTGACGGGCTCTGGCTTGTCGGGCTCCTGTCGTGTCGTTGTTGGTGTCTTGGCGGGCCTTGTCCCAGTGTCGACTGTGTCGTGTCCCTTAGATGCAGCGTTGAAACACCTTCGAGCAGCGGCCAGGTCCCCCTGGATGGTAGCGACCCGTGCCCTCTTGGTGTAGAATTTCATCTTCAAGTGGACGGTGGAGGGCACTGCGGTTAGTTCTGCCAGTGTTGGCCTCCCCAGGATGCAGTTGTAGAGGGACAGGAAGTCAATGACGAGGAAGCGTACCTTGACATGCCTCGTCGTCGTGCCCTCGCCAAAAGTAACCATGAGCTCGACATATCCCCAAGGTTTGGAGGTCGAGCCGTTGAAGCCCTGTAAGTCCGACCCCACATACAGCGAGAGGCGCGAGTCGTCTAGCTGCAGAGTCCAGAATAATTGACTGTACATCACGTCGACGGAACTTCCTTCGTCGACGAGGACGCGATGCACGTCAAAGTTAGCCATTCTTGCCCTTATCAGTAGAGGAATGACCGCGTTGGGGGCTCCTCCGGGGAGCTCTTCGAGGTAAAAGGTGATAGGCTCCGACCTACCTTTCACCCTTTCAAAGGTCACCGTCTGAGGAGGTGCCGAGTCAACCAGTTCATCCAGCTTCCTCTTGGCCGAATTGATGGTTAGGTCGTTGAATCCTCCACCATTGATGACCATGGTGGAGGGAAAGTATTCCCACCTGCTGTGTGTCGTGAGCGGCTCCTGCAGGTGTTTGGGGACGTAGAAGTCCTCCGGTCTGGTGACAGAGAAGGCGGTCTGGATGGGGACCTATTCGTCATATGGTCGGGCATCCTCCTCCGGCTCTCTCGTCTCCCGGGCATCGCGACGAAGAGCGTCGTTTCGCCGGTATTGGGCGAGCCTTCCTCCCTTAATAAGGGTTTCGATGGCGTCCTTGAGGTGGACGCATTCTTCAGTCAGATGACCATGGCTCCTATGGTACTGACAATATTTTCTCTTGTCTACTCCGGGCTTGGCAGGAGCTGGTCGAGGGCGCTTGACGCCGCCATCTTTGAAATTCGTGCTGGCACACTCCGCCAAGATGCGCTCGCGAGAAGCTGTGAGCGGATTGTATTCTGTGAAACGCCCCGAGGGTCCTCTTTGTTCTTGGACTTCTCGGGGTCTGTCCTCTTTTATTTTCTCCCCAGTTCGTCGAGGAGGGGTGGCCTCTTGGCGTGGGTTGCTGCTGGATCCGCGAGTTCTGGGATCCCGGGCTCTGTTGGTCGCTTCCCTCTCCTCGTAATCCATATATGCCCGGGTCTTCTCGAGGAGAGCATCGAATGTTCGGGGTGGTTCGATGCCCACCACCTTTCTGAATTCTGTGCCGGGGAGGAGCCCCCTCTCTAGCAAGTATCTTTTCATATGGTCCATGCAGGGGACCTGTATGGCTTTGCGATTGAAGCGATTGATAAATTCTCTCAAGGTTTCATCCTGTCTCTGGATGATGGCCTCGAGTGCTGCCTCGGTCTTTGGATGTCACCGAGACGCGGTGAACGAACTTATGAATTGATTCTTCAAGTTTCGCCACGAGGTGATTGATTCCAGGGCGAGATCTTTATACCAATCCATTGATGCCTTTCTGAGGGTCGTGGGAAACAACTGACATTTGATGGGTCCCCCGACATTATGGTAATGCAGCATAGCCTCAAACCCGTCTATGTGGTCGACTGGGTCTGCGACTCCGTCATATTCTTTCAGATGTGGAGGCTTCTCCATACCCGGGGGAATGGGCGCCTCCATGATGGCTTGTGAAAGGGGACCGCGGGGGTTGTCCTCGTCACTTCGCTATGGGGATAGGGACGGGGACCTAAGATATTGTTGGACCCGATGGTCCTGGTCATGCTGGATTCCCCTCGAGCGGGATGCTCGTTGGTCTATTCTCCCGTGCCTGTCTTCTGGGTGTCTTCTTTTTTGCCGTATGGGGCCGTGGTTGTGCCCTCCGGCTTCAATGACGGGTTGCCTCTCCAAGGGAGGTCGTCTCCTCGATGGTCGGGGCGACGGGCTTCGGGAGGCGTCTCTGTATTGTCTCCGCGGGGGAGACGGGAGATGTACCTCTGTTACTCGAGGAGGTGGGGTCTGAGGCCTCCCGTGTCTCCTCGCGGGTCTTCTATCGTCTTCTAGCGCCCTCAATCTTTCCCCCTGGGTAAAGATGAGGTAGTTGGTTTGATTGATCGCCGCGAATAGTGCGCGGGTCGTGGCATCTGCCCCGGCGGGGACAGGGACTTCCTGAAATTGGGCAGCTAGATAGTTTGGGGGAGCCGTATTGTCTTCTTCGAGTGAAGGTGGGACTGAAGAAGATGAGGCAGTAGCTCCGTCGCGGTGGCCCGAGGGCCCGTGGATGGTGCCCCCGGGGAGTGTTCTATGGTCGGGGTTGCCGACGTTGTCGGGAATTCCTTTCTTATCCGCGGGGTTGTTGTTGACGTTGACGACGCAGACGTTCTGGTCATCCCGAACTTGGTCAGCCATGACGGTAGGAGGTGATTTTGAGCTTTGGTCTTCGAGAGTTTGCAAGACGGGGAAGCTAGTTTCCCACAGACGGCGCCACTAATCTTACCTGATCAGACTTGGATCGTCACGACTGGCTCGAGCTAAATTTTAGTGAGATGGGGGGGTACCTGCAAGACACTCCGATGCTGAAATGAGTGGCAGAATGAGCAGGCAAAAGATGTATATGTGCGTAATAGATGAATACCTGACCCTCTGGGAACAAAGGGTATTTATAGCCCCCAGCGCTGGGCCAAGGTCCCCTAATTGGGCTGACCAGAACTGGCCCAATAAAGGAACTGCCAGGTTCTACGTGCGTAGTAGGGCCCCGCACGTGGTCTCTTTCCTGGTGGTGCTCCGCGAAGAATAAGGAGGGACGAAGACGCGGTCTTTCCGGAGTTTAGAGGATTTGATAACGGTCATAATGGACAGAATCTGCCCTACGAGGAGGGTGCTCGAGTTGGAGTTCCATTGGTCGGGGACACTGCGTGTCGCGGACAATGGCGGGCGTAGTGGCTATAGTCTATTGTCGGGCATGTCGGTGGTGGCCCGCTGGTGAGCATTTACGAGGAGTTTGCTTGGATTGGGCCCTTATCTGCGCTTTGGGCCAAGGTGGGCCCAGTCCAGAACACCAACTATTCTATGCAATTCTATTTAAGATAAAAAGGCATATAGAAGCATATGAAGGTGAAAAAATATTTTTCTATTTTAAATATACAAATAATTTAAAATAAATTATTATATATTTTTTAAATAAGCAAAAATAAACTATTGTTAAACCAAATGTGAGTAATACCCAAAAAATTTATGAAACCAAATTTAAAAATAATTTGAGTATTTTTAAAATAGAGCGGGCAAATTTGAGATATGACACTAGGAAACAGATAACATTACATAAATCTGGCCGAATAGATCGACATGCTCTGATACCACTATGTAACATCCTAAAACCTCGACTTTAATTTAAAACAATAAAATCATCATTTTTAGGATGCTACTCAACATAACATGCATAATTTTCAAATAATTTTAAAACTCCTCAAATATGAAATAACAACTCGAAGTGGAATTCAAATAATTAACATAAAATTCAAATATCTCATCAATTTTAAAATCTTAATTGAAACAACATAATGCAATGATTAACTCAAAAACAAATAAAATTCCTTGTTTCCGATGTTACAGAATCAGAGCATTAACCGACTAAAATGATAAACTGAGAACACTAATTGAGGAAGCTTCACAACACTCCTCCAACTCACAACAACTACTACTCTTGTTCCTGATTATCTGCAAATAGTGTACATCCACACACAAATAAAATAACAAAGGGGTAAAAATATACTCAATTATGTTAGTGGTGCAAAAGATTAGGAATGGTAGCATAAACAACAACAGTTATCAAAAAGATAATTCATTCACACTACAATCATCAAATCACAATGCGAACATGTATGCAGTCTAACAACACCTCGACCCTATATGCATGTGGTACCAATTTAGACATCAAAATTATGTTACTGATCTTATCCACTCTCGATGGTCCCTCTTTGAACCCAGAATTCATCATTGGTGATCTCCTCGTTAAAATCAATAACTTGTAACATTACAACAACGACACTTATAATGAAATGATAGTGAAACAATAACATTTAGGTGCAACATTTACCAATGATCCCACTTTGAACCATATGCAACCTATAATACAACATTCAAATAGTCCACACTTCTGAACTATACACTTCAATACAACATTTAGGATTTCATACATAACACATGATTTCCATAATCAAGTCAACTACCGTTTCATCATGAATAATTCATCAATTAACATCAAACATTGCCAACCAGTGTTACTTAGCACCTAACAGAACCAACACTCGCCAAAAGTAGAACTCTATCGCAAAACCGATTCGAAAACGATAATTTTGAGTTGTCATCTGTGCTAAGCCCGAATTTTTGGGGCTCAGTGTAGACTCGCTAATTCCAGATTTTTAGGGCTCAGCGCGGGCTCACTAAGCATGGATTTTTGGAGTACACCCAAATTAACAAAAATCATAAACACGATTTTCACCATTGGAGCTCATTCCAAGCATCGATTTCAACCCTAAATCACCCAATTCAATCAGAAATACATAGATATATTATATGTTATCTAAACAGAATCTATCCATCAATTAACACATCAAAATAATCACTTTTTATAGTTTTCAAGGTTAGGTTCAAAACTCTAGAACACAACCATGGCAACACAAAAATTCAGAACTCATGTTATTACAACATGTATAAGAATCAACATACAATAATGGAGAATTCAACCTAGAGGAGGGTGATGCTCCCTCTCTACCCTTCATACAACATACATCTATAATAGAGTAATCTCCCTTATCTTAATTTCCAACAAAAGCATTGCAACAATGGTGTATTCTTCTTCCGTTAAGCCCTTGGCCACCTATTTGACTTTGCCTCTTTTTCTCTTTTTCTCCAAATTCTACATAGTGTAAAAGTCTCTCAACCATCACTCATTTATATTTAAAAGAAAACTAATTCCTCTTATTTAAGTTATTCCTATTTTATCCTTCCCAACCCAAATTTTCTTTTTATTTTATTATTTACTCTTATTTCCATCATTCCTCTTATTTTTTAATTATTTTTTTTCAAACTCTATTTTCCACCAAAATCTCACTATTTTAGTTTTATTCTATTAATTCGATTATTCAAAATTAACTAAATTTTAAATAATATCTAACATTATCTATACTCCCGACAAGACTCACCAATAACACATAACATACATATTTAATTAAAAACATATAAGTCACTTAATAATTAAATAAAATACAACTAAATTTTGTTAAATAATTTAACTGAATTCGGAGTGTTACAATACCTCTTGGATATAAAGTAAAGTAACAAAGTCAAAATAACAAAAAAGTTAAAACTAATTGTCTGTAATGAATTATGCCTAACTAATAATCGATTAAATCTGTTTTTACAACACAATGATAATCGATTATTGTGAATGTGTAACCAGTTACACCCTCAACATAATCACTTATTTCAACTTATTTTGACTTTTCAACACAATTATAACCGATTACAACTCTACTTGAATTACAATATATAAGAGCAAATACGGATTTCACAATCGAAGATGTTATAGGAATTGAAGATGCTCTAGGAAGTCTAAGCTCAGCATTACACCTCTATCCATTGCGCAGCTTGCTCGTTATTGTTATAATCGACACAGAGCTCTACTTGAGAGGCAATGCCTCGTAACAGAACATAATAACCCTGCAAAAACAAAATCAGGCAGCATATGCCAAAAAATATGTATCCTTCAGGTTTGTGCATCACATAGTAAAGTTACAGCACGATTGCATTGAATCTTGCTACAAGAAATTATATTTGTCACAAAAACTAAATCACGAAAGATTAAAAGAATAAATATTGGACAAACCATACATAAAATGTCTATAACTGAAAGTTATTTAGTGGTTCACGCATCACCACATATAAAAATATATATATGTGACGTTAAACTTTAACCTGGAACCATTTATTCAAAACCATACTTTTCCATTCCAAAGCAAGTTTGATAAAATATAGTAGCCAGCATAAAAGCATAAATAAACAAATATTAACATGTTAAAACACTACTAATATTAAACCCAATATTCACTCAGAAGTCATTTATATAAAAAAGTTGCATAAAAGGATCTCATGTTATGTATTTGGAAATTTGACTATATTACGATAGAACCGTGTGATTTTATTAAAACTTTAAGTAACTTGTTCGAAAATCACATTGGTACATTATAATTTATCTAAAATTGATCTTGAATCCAAACTTACATAGTAGATGATAAATAGTACATTTTCTACCAATGACAACCATTTATTTCAAAAAACAGGAAAATAAAAACCACATACATAACATGACATTGAATTAAAAACATGTTGACTTGAGGTTGAAGATGCTTCTTTAGTCTGTAGTAGTCCAAGTCATATCGTTCTCAAAGATCCAATGGCATACTTCAATTCGACCCGGACCAGAGCCCAGAGCCATGAATGCACCATGGGTGGGACTCCAAGCAGTGGTATCCAAGTGACAAATTGCTACACCATGATTGATCTTGGCCTTTGATTCCGGGTCCAAAAGATCGGCTTGATAAACCCGAACCTTTGGAACGGAATGACAGTAGTACAACAAAGATGGAAATAAACTTTGATGACACGACACTGATTGAGTAACTTTCCCACCATTTATCCCTTTAACCTTACCCACCATAACATTCTTACCCGACCCATTCAAATTCTCAGTGGATCGAACTGTAACATCATGTCCCAATACCGAAGTTGCAAAGTCGATCATGTCCTCAAGCGATCCAACACATCGCTTAGTCTCACCCTTACTCGGAGCCCTCTCGCACTCATTCAACGAGTCCACTATCATCTTATCCATAGACGAATTCTCAGACACTTTAAAAACTTGCTTCAACTCATTCAACTTGGAAGTAGCAAAAGGCAATTTAGTAAAAATATTACGAGGCAAAAACGATCTCTGTGGTAACTTATCCTTAATATCGGGCATAGGCATAACCACACCTTGTTTCAACATCATTTCGCGGAAAAACTTACCCGGCTCAACCCATTTCTTTGCCAAACTGTCACTAACCGAAACAGCATTAGTTGAAGAAGCATTAGTATATTTAGCAAAAGAAATACCTTTCTTATCATAATCCTTGAAAGTGTTATTAACACCGTATTCTTTGAAAGTAACCTTATGATCAGCACCAGCACCTTTAGCATAACCTTTAAAAGTGTCGGTTCCTTCGTTAACTGATTTTCCATAGTTATTAAAACCAACATGAGTTCCAGTTTCTGCATCCTTAGCATAAGAACTAAACGAGTCAGCACCAACGTTAGATTGGTCTCTATAATTTGAGAATTTCTCTGTGACTCCTAAACTTCCTCTAGCATAGTTTTTGAAATTCTCAGTGGGATTGTTCATATTAACTCCGTAACTATCGAAAGTGTCTTTATTACCTGTGCCTTTATCTGCGTAACTAGAAAAACCTGATGATGCAACATTAGAGTTAGTTCCGTACTGTTTGAAGCTGTTTTCGGCACCGGCGGAGTCTTTTCCGTAGTTACCGAAACTCTGATCACCGGCGTTTCCGTTTTCGCTGTAGCTTGAGAAAGTTTGTTGTCTGCCGGCGGTAGAGACTGAGTAAGTGGTGAACCTGAGGTCAGGGACGTTGGTGTCTTGAGCGTATTCTTTGAATTCGCCGGAGCCACCAGCGGCGGAGGAACCGTAGGTGTTGAAACTCTGGTCTGCGACGTTGGTTGAATCAGCATAGTTGCTGAAACTGTCGTTGTGGCCGGCGGAACTGCGGCTGTATTGACGGAATTCGTTGATCGCATTGCTTTCGAAGCCGATGGAGTAGTTCTTGAAGGAGTCAAGTCCGCCGGGTCTTTCTGTGCCGTAGTTTGTGAAATTCTGACCGTCGTTGTAGACGGCGAAGTGGGAGTCCTGGGAGTGTTTTGCAAGGCTGGGATTGACATCGGGAAAGCAGAGGAGGTGTGCGGCGGAGCAGAATTCCGGCAACTTTGTGGACAGTGTGTTGTCAGCTATGTGTTTGGCGAAAGCGGTTGCGTCGGCGGCGGTAAGTGGTGACGCCTTGGAGATGATAAATGATGGTTTTGGTAACTTGTTTTTGATCACTCTGTCCCAATAGCGGATTACGAATGCTTTTGGACTGAATGGGTTTTGTGTTTTGTCGGCATGATCTGCAAAACCAACCTGCATTGAAATTGTAGTAAAATTATTACAAATTTATTTTCAAAACTTGCTAAAACATTCATAAAAATTTGTTGATAGAATTATTTTTCATATATGTTTGAATCCGCATAATAATCCTGTGATGGAAATGAGAAATGTGCTTACGGTGAATGTGGAGAAAATTATACAAAAGAGAAAGAGCGTGAGTTTATGCATGGTAATTGAACTTGTTTTTACTACGTTTCTTTAGTAGTTTCTTCTAATTTGAGAAGTGCATAGAGGGGAGAAAAAGAAGAGAATGTTGGTGAATAAGTTATGGTGTGTGCATTCATTTATAGTGCTCCAACATGTACGGTCATACTCTGATTATAATTTTTTATTATAAATAAAAGTATTAACATGTGTATTTAGTATCTCAATATTTTCAACTAGTATTTTACATGCATAGTATAGTAGATAAAAAAAAACAATATTGCATAATATTTTCAATGCGATATATTTTGTATCTAATTAATGAACTGAGCTAGAGAGTGGAGATACATAATGTACAGCAACTCAACGCAATAAATACTGTGTACTACAAGAATATTTTGGATAACTTATTAACTTTTTTTATTTAACATTTTCGTTTAGTAAATATTGTCAGATCATTAGGACGAAATCTTAAAGACATAGTAGTTCGGTGATCGGTTTGGATAAGGCCCATGGATATGGAAGAATACAATTAAGGCAATATCTTAGCTTTTATTTTATGGAATTTTTTTTCTAGGTTCAGATCTTTGAAAATCTAAATTTTCTTTATATATTTTTAAATAACGGATCTTTGAATGGACCTTAAATACTATTATGAAAAAAATATATAATAACGGTTGCGAAAGACTTATAATAACGGTTATTAGATAGGATATAGTTGTAAGTAAGTTATTTACAATCACAGTCTATTACATGTGATAATAAATTAGATATCGCGTTACGTACAACCGCGATTATATTAAACAATCGTTATTGTATGTCTTTAAGAAGAAGAAGAAGAAGAATAAAAAGAAGAGGAGGAAGAGGAAGAGGAATAAGAAGAAGAACAAGAACATCAGCAGTAAGATTCGAACTCATGACCATGCATCACTTTTTATCACAATTAGAACTTCCAACCGTGGTGAAAAGTGGCTTAAAATAAAAGAAAAAAAGCGCCTAATTGAATATATTCTACCACGATAGATACTTTGGACGTAGTAGTGAAAACACCTTTGTGAGTGCAACAACACTATTAGATGTTTTGCATGATGTCAAAACTCGAAAAGCTAGTATTTCAGTATTGTGAGCGGTATCCTTATGTCTTGTGGCACTCCCTTGTATTAGATGTCTTAGGAATAATTTAAAACAAATTTAAAATTGGTCTGAATCATGAAAAATCAGTTTTTGCAATTAATCAACATTTATATATCTACCAGAAAATTTGTATGTGTCGACACATAAATTCAGCATTTCAACATTTTCTTAAAAGCTTCAGTATGTGTCGACACATACGATTTATAGGTCGACACATGTACTTCATTATTAAAGTCTTCAGCATTTCTGCTTTAAAATACAGGCACATGTGTCGACACATACGATTTTCAGGTCGACACATGTATTATATTTTTAAAGCTTGTAGCTACTGTTTTGTATGTGTTGACACAAAACTTTTTCAATTCGACACATACTATTTTGTGGGTCATTTTTTCATATTTTTTTTCATTTCGAACGTACCCTATTTTACCTAAAAAGAGTCCAACTATAAATATATCATTCATGCATCATTCATAACTTGGTGAAGCCATAAAATTAACCTACTTCTTTCTTTATCTTTAACCTCCAACCTATGCATACACACTGACATTATATTGTAACAATGTTTCGTTGGGGTGTCATCTAGACGAGGATTGATAGTGTCCAATTGAGTATTGGGTTGAGCTTTGTAGGGGTTTCATCTGGAAAATATCTTCGTTAGGGTTTGCCCTCCAAGATCCGTGTTGGTGCGGGGATTTGCGACAAGATCGGTCAAGAAGGAATCGTCCATGTGAATTTCCTTGGAGTGTTTAAAATCTTTGTAAGATAGTAGCAATAAGTGGCAAATAGAATTGAAGATCTTGTATGGATTGAGTGCAATCATATTTACTCGAATGAAATTCCTTGAAGTGTTTGAAATCTTTGCAAGGATTTGTGGAGTGTTTAAGATCTTTGTAAGGAAGTAGCTTAAGCGGCAAATAGGTTGCATCTATTTGTGTTGGTCATGATCAAAGATCAAACAAATAGAAGGGGTTGAATGAAAAACAAGCATTAGGTTTTGCGGAGTTGATCTTGAACACTTCTCTTGTATCAACTTTTTGCATAGTAAGAACTATCCTAATTCTATTAGAATTAGGCGCAGACGTACCCACACGCGAGGATGACAGTGGGGAACCGTGAAGACAAATTCCTCGTGTCTTTTTTATTTTTGCTTTTACTTACTTTAATATTCTTCAATAAATTTGTCAAATAGCATTGCGTTATCAATTGAATTATAAGTAATTTTCCGAACTATTTTTTGATTTACATCAAGTGTTGATATTGCTCATAATCACTTTTGATTATAATTGCTTTTGTGTATCAACACAACTTAAAGGAAAATTCTGAAAATTCACTTGCACACCAAGTGTTTGACAAATTGTTTAGCTTGTTCAACTCAAAGGAAAATTGCAATATTCTAGCACTTACTCTCATTTACTCTCTATGTGCAATTTGTTGAATGTGTTATTTGATTGATCAATTCGTATATACATTTTCTTTGATTGTTAAAGTTCAAATTCCTTTGTTGATTAGCTTATAATCACTTTGATTGTAAGTGCTTTTTCATATCAAATAAGCTCAAAGAAAATTCTAAAAAATTAATTGCGCACGAAATGTTAGATAAAGTGCCGAGTTATGTTTTTAATATGATTTCATTGGAAATAGGAAACCGTTGTGTTTGATATTAAACTATTAATGGAGATATTATTATATTGATTCATTTTATCATTATGTTAATTCCATATGGCTCATGCATATTCTAGTTTCTAATAACTAGGGTCATTTAGACTACTATTTTAATCTAGGCTAATAAACTTTCTGCTCAACATTTTTTTTCAAATAAGTTTTTAAGTAACCATTTTGAAATGTAAATTTTAATATGGGCATCTATTCAACCCCCCCCCCCCCCCCTCTATATGGCGTACGAACCTAAATGGGATTTCAAAATAGACCCAAATTTTTTTCCGGAAGAAAATTATTGTTATTGAAAATATTGTATGCACATCCATGTTAATTCATATGACAAGGATATGTGTGATGCTATTAATCAAAACAATGCTAATGGCGTTGTCACATCTAAGGCGGAAGCACTATAAAATAGTGATGATAAGAAAAATACATTAAATCTCATTAATCGTTTGAACGCACTTGGTAATCTTATTTCCAATGAAATTGCTACTAACAAAGTTGTGAGACGTCTTACCAGGAATTGGAAATCGAAGGTCACCGTGATCAAGGAAGCTAATGATCTTACAACACTTGACCTCATTACATTGTTTGGTAAGTTTAAAGAGCATGAGTAAGAACTTACTTGCTTAGACAAGCATGAAAAAAAAAGCTTGAGAAGAAGAAGAAAAAGGAGAAAGACACAGATAGGGAATAAAGAACAAAGTCCAAAGCTCTTAGGGCATCAAGTTCAAGGTCCTAAAAAAGTGTGCATGTATACGAGAACGATTTTAGTGATATTGAAGATTTAAATTGTCACTATGGTTGTATGAAAGGCTTGCCCAAATGCAATCAATTGTTTCACTAATCCCCAAGGACCTAATAAAGATTGAGTATCTAGCTTGTCTTGTTGTTTTTGTAGGTACATTTGTCTTAATTCTATGAAGAGAATATGGGTTCTCAATTATGGTGGCTCAAGGCATATAAACATATTCTAATTCTATTGTATATGGGGCAAGATGATAGATTATGTGATCTAGAAGAAAAAAACAAGTTTTGTTTTATTGGTATAAGATGCATAAATTACTTTTGATGTTGTAACCGAGAATACTTGAAAAAGGTATTTCATTTCATGATGTAGGTGTATCTTCAAGAAACATTCTCAATAACGCAGAAGAAGGAATTAATCAACCCGAATCGGTGAAACATGAGGTGAAGAAAGGTAACTAACATGAAAAGGATAAAGATGATAGTTCAATCAAAATGAATGATCATCAAATTAATGACCTTCTTGGACTTATCACAAATTATACTTTTGGGTACTTTGTCAAAGTGAAAAGTGGTAAGATCATATTGTTCTAAAATCTTTTTGGCATACTTTGCATTTAATTCAAATTTCTTTCGAGAGTTCCCTGTAAAATGCAAGTGCATCCTCCGTCATATTGTAAGGTGAGGTAATATCGATTTAACTTTTACTTTGTTAGTAAGTTCTCTCTTTTACCTGTTTATTTCTCTAAGTACATGACATACTTGGTGACTTATCATTTGCAAAATAATTATTATGATTATTCATTTGCAAAATAATTATTAATTGATAATCATGGTGACTTATCAATTTATATACTTATAATGATCTCATCATATTATATTTTTTATGTATTTTTTTATAAACATATATGTGTACATAAGCATGTTTAGCTTCGTTAAACATCAAGCATAACACATTTTACATTACATCATATTTTATTCTACTAACATGCAATTTGTCAAAGAGTTTTCTAAGCTTATGCAGCGATTATTTGAAATTAGTCTTATGGGGAGTTGATTTACTCTCCCAGACTACAAATAAAGTAACTCATGGAAGTAACAAATGCGTGGGAATTACCTTCGCGATCATGTTGAAAAAGAGGATGTTGTGTTCGAGCACTTTGATAATGAAAAACAACTTATCAGCGTTTTCACAAAACGTTTGCAACCAAACCGTTTTTCAACAAATATAAAGAATTGAGGATTATTAATGTCTCCAATGTTGACTTCTTTATTATGATTCTTTCACTTTTATACTTTTTCTCTAACACTTTGTTTGAGTATTTACATCATGTGAGTGCAACTTCCATTCTATCAAGAGTGAGGTAATATTTTTCCAAATTTCTCCTTGAAAGTAAGATTTTTCTTAGTACATGTTTAGTTGATGAAAAATGCTTGATATGTTCTCAAATGATGAAAACTATGAATGTTCGTTTCCAAATTTTTTGATTGATAACCATTGCGTGTTCTCAATGTATATGTTTATAATGACTTCATGTATTAATTCTTTCACATTTGTATGACTTTGTTCTTATATGTACAAGTATGTGTTTCTATTATTATTTCTTGCATTTGTGCATGAGTTGAATGTAAGCATGTTAATTGCATGTACAATTATTGTTGTAGTTGAGTCATATTTTATGGTAACATTTTCATTTTGGATTGAATAATGACATGTTCTTGTCGCTATTCTAGACACATACGTGTGCGGCATCGGGAGTTCCATTATGTTGTGTTACGCAATTGTGGCACTATAGAAGTAACTTGACTAGATTGCTCATGCATCACATTCATTATTATTCATGAAAATTGCATTACATGTTTGGTAATGTTTTATGCTTGTTATCTATTATTTTTTCCATCATTACATATATATGGAGATATGTAATTGTATGCTCTTTTTTTGCGAAAATTCCTCTGTGTGATATATTAGTATTGGTATTGAATATGATACTTCTCACGATTTGCCTTATTTCTTTTCGATGTTGTCAAAGGGGGAGAAGCATATGCGAGATGAAGTTGGGAAGCACAAAGTTAGGGGGAGCCTTCGATAACTATATGAAATGCACCATCACAAGTTTTTCCATCATCAAAAAGAGGGAGTTTGTGAGTGCAACTGCACTATTAGATGTTTTACATGATGTCAAAACACATAAAGCTTGCATTTCAGTATTGTGGACGATATCCTTATGTCTTGTGGCACTCTCTTGAATTAGAGGTATTTGGAATCATTTAAAACGACTTTAACATTGGTCTCAATCATGAAAAATCAGTTTTTGTATAAAATCAACATTTATGTGTCGACCTGAAATTTGTATGTGTGGGCACATAAATTCAGAATTTCTGCATTTTCTTAAAAGCTTTAGTATGCGTCGACATATAGGATTTATAGGTCGACACATGTACTACATTATTAAAGCCTTCAACATTTCTGCTTTAAAATACAGACACATGTGTCGATACATACGATTTTCAGGTCGACACATGTACTACATTTTTAAAGCCTGTAGCTACAGTTTTGTATGTGTCGACATATAACTTTTTTAGGTCGACACATACTATGTTGTGGGTCATTTTTTCATAACTTTTTCATTCCGAAAATACTCTCTTTTACCTAAAAAGAGTCCAATTATAAATATATCATTCATGCATCATTCATAACTTAGTGAAACCATAAAATTAGCCAACTTCTCTCTTCATCTTCAACCTGCAACATATGCATACACACTGACATTACATTATAACTATGTTCCATTGGGGTGTCATCTAGACGAGGATTGATAGTATCCAATTGAGTATTGTGTTGAGCTTTGTAGGGGTTTCATCTGGAAAAACTCTTTGTTAAGGGTTGCCCTCCAAGATTTGTGTTGGTGCGGGGGATTTGCGACAAGATCGGTCAAGAAGGAATCGTCCATGTGAATTCCCTTGGTGTGTTTAAAATCATTGTAAGGTAGTAACAATAAGTGGAAATAGAATTCAATATCTTGTGTGAATTGAGTGCAATCATATTTACTCGAGTGAAATCCCTTGAAGTGTTTGAAATATTTGCAAGGATTATTGGAGTGTTTAAAATCTTTACAAGGAAGTAGCTTATGCGGCGGATAGGTTGCATCTATCGGTGTTGGTCTTGATCAAAGATTAAACAAATAGAAGGGGTTGAATGAACACCAAGCATTAGGGTTTGTGGAGTTGCTCTTGAACACTTCTCTTGTATCAACTTTTTGCATAGTAAAAATTATCCTAATTCTATTGGAATTAGGCATAGACGTACCTGCCCCTGTTAAATCTTCTTGAACCTGAAGAGTGTGATTGGCAGATCTGCCTTTCATGACTTGAAGGTAAAAGATGATTGAACACTAAAGTGCCCATAAATTTCACTCGATGATGTATTGATTTGGGAAGGGCTTATAGATGCCATTTGGAGGGATGATGGTAGAAACTGGAGGAAAAATCAGCATGAATCTTTGGTCGATTCATATTGAAACTAGATTTCTTGCCTGTCTTTAACTGGAAGAATTAATTCTGGTCCAGAAGAGGTCTTCATTCGCCTGTCTTTAATCTGGAAGAAATGAATCTAACCAGAAGAGGTCTTTGATTCGCCTGTTTTTAACTGGAAGAAGTAAATCCATCCAGAAGAGGTCTTTGATTCGCCTGTTTTTAACTGGAAGAAGTAAATCCAACCAGAAGAGGTCTTTGATTCGTCTATTTTAATTGGAAGAAATAAATCTAACCAGAAGAGGTCTTTGATTCGCCTGTTATTAACTGGAAGAAATAAATCTAACCAGAAGAAGTCTTTGATTCACTTGTTTTTAACTAGAAGAAATAAATCTAACCAGGAGAGGTCTTTGATTCGCCTGTTTTTAACTGGAAGAAATAAATCTAAAACCAGAAGAGGTCTTTGATTCGCCTGTTTTTAACTGGGAGAAATAAATTTAACCAGAAGAGGTCTTTGATTCGCCTGTCTTTAACTGGAAGAACTAAATCTAACCAGAAGAGGTCTTTGATTCGTCTGTCTTTAACTGGATGAAATAAATATAACCAGAAGAGGTCTTTGATTCACCTGTTTTTAACTGGAAGAAATAAATCTAACCAGAAGAGGTCTTTGATTCGCTTGTTTTTAACTGGAAGAAATAAATCTAACCATAAGAGGTCTTTGACTCACCTGTTTTTAACTCGAAGAAATAAATCTAACCAAAAGAGGTCTTTGATTCTCCTGTTTTTAACTGGAAGAAATAAATCTAACCAGGAGAGGTCTTTGATTCGCCTGTTTTTAACTGGAAGAAATAAATCTAACCAGAAGAGGTCTTTGATTCGCCTGTTTTTAACTAGAAGAAATAAATCTAACCAGAAGAGGTATTTGACTCGCCTGTTTTTAACTGGAAGAAATAAATCTAACCAAAAGAGGTATTTGATTCGCCTGTTTTTAACTGGAAGAACTAAATCTAACCAGAAGAGGTCTTTGATTCGCCTGTTTTTAACTGGAAGAAATAAATCTAACCAGAAGGGGTCTCTGATTCACCTGTTTTTAACTGGAAGAAATAAATCTAACCAGAAGAGGTCTTTGATTCGCCTGTTTTTAACTGGAAGAAATAAATTTAACCATAAGAGGTCTTTGATTCGCCTATTTTTAACCGGAAGAAATAAATCTAACCAGAAGAGGTCTTTGATTCGCCTGTTTTTAGCTGGAAGAAATAAATCTAACCAGAAGAGGTCTTTGATTCGCCTGTTTTTAACTGGAAGAAATAAATCTAACCAGAAGAGGTCTTTGATTCGCCTGTCTTTAACTGGAAGAAATAAATCTAACCAGAAGAGGTCTCTGATTCACCTGTTTTTAACTGGAAGAAATAAATCTAACCAGAAGAGGTCTTTGATTCGCCTGTTTTTAACTGGAAGAAATAAATTTAACCATAAGAGGTCTTTGATTCGCCTATTTTTAACCGGAAGAAATAAATCTAACCAGAAGAGGTCTTTGATTCGCCTGTTTTTAGCTGGAAGAAATAAATCTAACCAGAAGAGGTCTTTGATTCGCCTGTTTTTAACTGGAAGAAATAAATCTAACCAGAAGAGGTCTTTGATTCGCCTGTCTTTAACTGGAAGAAATAAATCTAACCAGAAGACGTCTTTGATTCGCCTATCTTTAACTGGAAGAAATAATTCTAATCAGAAGTGGTCTTTGATTCACCTGTTTTTAACTGGAAGAAATAAATCTCACCCAGAAGAGGTCTTTGATTTGATTGACTTTTCTTGCAAGGAAGAGGGTTAGTTGCATGCATAAGTATGCATGGCGTGACAATGTTCTCAAAATAAATGAGATTATGTTGTATGTGTATGTTATATGATGTATGAATGTGAAATGTTACTGTAATTCATCTTTGTCTGAGAAAATAAATCCCTGACCGCTGCTGGGGAGTTTTGGGAAGTTAAATCCAGGATCTTTGTTGAGGATGAAGAGTATGTGCATCTTCAAACCTTGTTTAGAGTGTTTCTACTGGGGATTCCTGCTTTGTTATTTTTGAGGAGAATTCTGATGGGGAGCATTGACTTTGCTTGAGAAGGTTCTATGGAGAGTGTTATTTTCTGCTTGGGGAAGAGAACTCAGGATTTTTAGCTGTCCATTGCTCTATTGGGGAGTTATCTCTTGATTGGAGAGAATCGAAGTTAATAACTTGTTGGGGATAAATAAGTAAACTGTTATCTGGTCGGATTCCAGGCTTCGCAGCAACTCACTGGGGATAGTGGCAAACTCTACCGGGGGAAGGGGAGTTTTGTTAGTGATTTGAAGAAGTTAAGCTAATATCTAGTCGAGTCCAGGCTTCGACAATGATTGGTGAAGTTAAAATATTATCTGGCCGGGTCCAGGTTTTAGTAACTTGGAATTGAGATCGACTGTTATCTGGTCGGGTCCAGGTTTCAGCAACTCAAACTGTTATCTGGTCGAGTCCAAGTTTCAGCAATGAAGATAGGATGAAGTTGAACTAATATCTTGCCGGGTCTAGGCTTTAGTAACTTAAAACGAGATTTATTGTTATCTGGTCGGGTCCAGGTTTCAACAACTCAAATTGTAATCTGGTCGGGTCCAGGTTTCAGCAATGTTTAGAGAAGTTAAACTTTTATCTGGTCGGGTCCAGGCTTTAGTAACTTGAAATAGAGATCAACTGTTATATGGTCAAGTCCAGGCTTTGCAGTAACTGAAGAAATAGATGAAATCAATTGCTATCTGGTCGGATTCCAGGATTTATAACCACTTGTTGAAGTTGACTGTTATTTGGTCGAATTCCAGGCTTTACAATAACTTACTGGGATAAATGAAGTTGAAATGTTATCTGGTCGGGTCTAGGCTTCATAGTAACTTGCTTTGAAAGAATGGATTCAACTGTTATCTGGTTGAGTCTAGGCTTTTCAGTAACTGAATAAATAGATGAAGTCAATTGCTATCTGGTCGGATTCCAGGCTTCGCAACCACTTGTTGAAGTTGACTGTTATCTGGTCGGATTCCAGGATTTACAATAACTTACTGGGATGGATGAAGTTGAACTGTTATCTGGTCGGGTCCAGGCTTCACAGTAACTTGCTTTGAAAGAATGGATTCAATTGTTATCTGGTCGGGCTCCAGGCTTTACAGTAACTCATTAGGGATAGTAATGACTCTGTTGGAGGTTGTAATGACTTAACCAGAGGTTAAGGGGTTTTGTCTATTAATTTGTAATAGTCTAAGAGGTCAACTCAAGCTGGGAAATTTTTAGTTTGTTGGGGAAATAAACCCTGTTGAAGAGAATATTTGACGAATTGCTGGGGAGATGTATTCTTTTGATAGAACTCCTCAAGTCTTCTTCTTACGACCAACTCAGCTGGGAAGAGGGTTTTCCGAAGATTGAAACTCTGAATGGGGATTGCATGAATCCAACTTTGTGGGGGTATCCATGAATTTGTCCTTGTGGGGTTTGTACCCTTATCCGTGAAGATTATTCTATGGGGATAACCTTATCTAGGTAGCTCTGGAGACTTCACTGGGGATCACCTTATGAAAGGGACTTCATGAGGATTTGCCACTGTCAATAGTGATAAGTGTTATAGAAATAACATTAAATGTTTTCTTAGTCGTACGTGACCCTTTTTCGGAATTCATGTTCAATGCCCCAAGTGATTCAGATGGAGACCTGCCCCTGGCTATTCAACACTTCTTGAGAGATTTCTTGGAATCTCGACTTGACTGTCCCAGATGAGTTGGACAGTAACCTGTCATGCCCCCTTGATTATGGGAGATTTGTCGTTGGAAGCGTCTTCCAATTTTGAAGTGGTTCTGTTTCTTGGGAGAATTTTCGTTCATTGGATATTCGCCATGTGAATTTCTCTATTGTCAAACAATTAGCCATATGCAAACAGCGATATTCAAACAATGCAAAGTTTATGTTTGTCTTGAAGTTTTGAAAATGCATTTTTTAGCAGATAAAAGAATTTTGTAAGAATATGAATTCGACTCAGGATTTACAGTGAGCCTTATAGGAGTCAGGATACCTTTTGTAACAGTACACTTTCGAACTAACCAATACTTCAATAAAGACTTTTAAAAGGGTTGTAACGTGGCCTGGTTCACGGTTTAAGAAACAAAGGACAAGGCTCAAAGTTTATTTGTGCCCACCCGTTCTTCATGATGTTATACAGTCCTAAACTCAGTTAATTGTGCGTTTGAACTCCTATTGAATTTGGAATGATATTTTGGTGATGGTTCGAATAAGTTAAGTTTATTTGTGAAAGCAGTCATTTTTGTAACATTTTTCATGTTGTCGAGGATATGTGACTACCTCTTTTTTTGATTTACTATCCCTAATTTTTGCGTGACTGTTTTTGTTTTAAGATTACATCCAGCAGGATGCCCCTGTTTTTTTCTTAAGTTTCCTTCGTAGGTTTTGACTTAGTGGGATTTTCTTTTGAGAGATAATGATTGCCTATTTTACGGGGAACCATCGCCGTCTTTTGATTCAGAAGGATGTTTTTGATGTCATTTGTTGTGTACAAAGTGGAAGCTTACAACCGAACGCGCATTTGAATTAACTGAGAAACTACCTTGCCCCAGGTTCCGATTAAAGGTTTCATTTGTGCAAAAAAAGAAAACTCCTACTTCTTTAGCTCAAAGGGGTTGACTAGGGATTATCTTTCTTATAACTCAACTGTTTAGGAATTGAAAGAACGCTTGTACATCGTCAGCAAGGTCTATCTAAAAGCATATTGTATGAGACTATGGCATTGTTTTTGTCATCCTCCCTCTAAAGGCTTACAACTTGTAATCAAGAGTTGAATATCATACAAAAAGGAGTAAAATCATAGTTTTAATATAGTGAAAATTAATGGATTAACTCAAGACAAACATATGTAATGCATTAATGAGAACAACCAAAGTCTGACATAAGGACAAATGTTTAAACAAACAAAGAAAATACAACTGGAAATTCGAATGAACAAAAATTTCTCCGCCTAAATTTGTCATTTCAGATGGTGTGTCTTTGAGGGATGAGAAAAAAATTCAATCTGACCATCTTGTGCGAATTCCAACGCTCCTTCATCGATCAGGTCTTGAATCTTATATTTCAACATCCAATAATTATCAGTATCATGCCCCACACTGTTGGAGTGATATGCACACCTTTCATTGGGATTGTAACTAGGAGCGAAAATATTAGGATTCCGAGGAGGATCCTTCAATGTGACCAAATTCAACTTCAACATGTGTTGCAAGGCTTGTGACATCGGCATGTTGAGTTTGGTATATTTCCTATTGGATGTATTCTGCTTACGCCGATTACCCTGTCGTTGTTGGCGAGGTTGTTGTTGGGCTCGTGATATAGCAGCAATTTGGAAAGGTCTACTCTCCACCAAGCCAACTTCTTGTCTCTTCTGGGGCTGATTAATGACTTGATCCCCAGCCTCGACTGTTTGTTTCATACGGTTGCATCCGTCTTGATGAAGCTTGTTGACAAGAGTTCTCAACTCCTCTTGTCCCCGAGCTAAGTTTTGGATAAGAGCCATCTGTCCCAACATCTGGATTCTCATCGTTGCTATCTCCACTTGCAATTGTCTTATCTGACCCTCCTTGTCGTTTTCAGGATTGTTATTGGTCATGCTCTCAATGAAAAGTGTTTTCACTTCTTCTTGCCCCTTGGATAGATTCAGGAACATTTCTTGAAACTGGGCACTTTGGGTCTGAAGATCCTTGATAGTCTGTTCTAGAGCCATTTTTACTGAAATAAATAGTAAGCAGATAAGGAAACCTGTATGGAGAAAACCTGTTATGATGTCATGCATGTTATGTGGATGCGATGTTTTCAAGGATCTTGCGGGGTAAACACAAGAAGATGTTAGAAGTTGAACTTTGACTATAGCTTTAGTTGAAGAACTTTGTATCATTGAATGTCCTTCTGCGAGAAACGAGCTCACCATGTCAAGTGGGTCATAGCCCTTGACTCTTGTTATCGTTCTTTGGTCTTTGACAATATTGGTTAGAGGAAAATAAATCCTCTTGCCCCTTGATAGACGTCTAGTTCAACGTAACCCTCTATCACAGGCCCTTGAGATCCTTGAAATGGTTATTGAAAAATGCTATGGTATGATGTTACGTACAAGCAAATAATTCATTATGTACAAATAATCACATACAAACAAACAAACCCTTAGGTTTAGGCTTGCATGGAGTTTATAGGTAAGTACCCTCTTGAAGTTTAGTTGGCTCAACCTGTCCTAGAAATTAATCGGGTTCTAGGGAATCTCAATATCACCAATCTTTCTTCATCGAGCATTGTTTCAGCGCAAGCCTCTTTATTGGCGACCGAAATATCCCAAAAGTCTGATCTAAATGAGCGTAGCATCGAGTATCAACCAACTTCAGACTGCACCAAAGCCAGCTATCTCACTACTTTCCTAATGGCCAAGTTGTTCAATTAAAGGTTCTAAGGTCAGTTAGTGCTTCATGACACCATATAGCGGCCCCGTATTCTCCTTAACTAAACTCAAGGGTTACCGGTACCAACAAATGTGTCACACTAACGTAGCCATCGCTTTAACAATGTCGGTATACCCCACACAGTCCCCATGATCTATTGCTACTTACCTAATGGTGTTCCCGATCCGGGTAGAGGATCAATACAAACCCAAACAAGGACCTATAAATGTAAAGCAGACAAATCAAACAATGAAAGCAAGTAAGTGTGACCTAGCTCTAAGGTAACCCCACTTTTAAGCTCTCCCCAACAGAGTCTCCAGTTTTATAATACGGTGGGGGAACAGACTTGGGTGTTTTGTGTTTGATCACAATTGTTGCGGATAGAAAGAGTCGCCACTGACTTTTCTTTTATCCAATAAGGAAATGGTGAAAAGAACATGAAAGACCTTTGAGATATTTTCTTGAGTTTGGGGGGTAGGTTATGAAAAGGGAAGGTGTTAGTACCCTTTTTATCCATAGTTATCTATGGGCCCTTAGTTTCTTGCTAGATCATTTTTGAAATTGCTTTGTTTGAAATGTGTTTGTAGTGGGTTTTGAAAGTATTTTTGAAAAGCGCCTTCGTTTAGGAAAACTTTGTAATGATTCTCGTCTCTATAAGAATGCATACAAAGTGTTGGACTTTTTGAAAATATTTCATGTTTTGAAAGTATTTGGTGTGTTTGAAAAGATGTTTGTTTTTTAAAGATGGATTGTGAGCAAGCAACTAAGAACGTTCTACCTACTCAAAAGTCTTTTGTTCATTTCTTCCTTCCTTTGATATTTCTATCTTACCATTGATTGGTAAGAAGCCTTATCTTTGGATGTAAAGGGACGGACGTGGGTCATCGAATAGTCATGAATAACAATGTTGTGAGATATCTTAGCATTTCTCTTGAGGGACTAAGATAATTTATAAGGCAACATTTGAAGCGTCATCGAGGGACTATGATCTTGTATTTTTTTATTGTTTTTTCTAAGACGTCTCACATGCATAACATGACCATTTTTCATAAGGCAACAAGTGAAGTTAACCCTAGAGGAGCAAGTGTGCAAGTGTTTGTATTTCATGCTTGATTTATCTTGAATTAGGGTTTTCTAAGTATTGATTTTATCTTTCCATACAAATCCTAATTTACTAGCATTGATATGAAAGCGATAAATTGCGGAAAGTAAATTTACTATGCTATTACATCATTTTGGGAGGGGTATACAAATTTACAAATGGGGATTGCAAGAAATTAAACCCTAATTATCTATTACAACCACATTGAATTTGTACAAGAAATGACATGAATATAATGTACAAGGAATATAAAAAGAAATGGATTTTGCTTTGGATTTTTGTTAGGAAAATTGTTTTGACCTAGTTAACCTAAAGGGATGTGATTAATAAAAAATAGGAAAATTAATCCTAAGTTAAAAGGAAATCAAATTAATCAAGAAATCATTTTTTTAGGGTTTTTTATGGAAGGCTTTTGGTTAATTAAAATAAATATGAAACTAAAATATTTTTTGTGATATTTTATATATATTCATAAAATAGACATTGTAAATAAATAGTGTGCAAAAAATCAACTCAAAAGGAGTTGTTTTGATTGGTTGGGAAAAATGTTGAAGTTTGTTAGATAAAAATGAAAAGAAACAAGTGATAAAAAATTGTTTTGGTCCTGCCAAGGTTTGAACTCAGGTTCTCCACACCTTCCATTCAAAACAACCAACACTCAATATGTTATAAACCTGCATGTTAGTTTGGAAAAAATGACAAAATAAATACAAAAGGTCTCGCTAGGGATCGAACCTAGGACCTTATACATAAATTCCTTACGCGTGTGCTGTTTGTACCACTGGGGTGGTCTGTTTTATTCGTTAGTTATCCAACTTGCATTAAATATAAAAAGAACTCATTTCTAAAAATTTGAACATGGCTTCATCTTCTTCCTTCGTGCACGCATGGATGTATATCACCGTTGTTAACCTTCTAAAACTTTTATTTCTCAGCCAAATCAAAAAATGTAAACACCAAACCTGCCTAAAATTTGAATACGAATATAACCACATAATTTTCAAAAGCTATGGATCAAAGGTTAACATGAATTTTGTTAAGTACCAAAACTAACCTAACTGATCAGACATGAAATTCTCAATGTACAAGCAAAGATAATCAAAACCATGGACATGGTCAGCTTCCTAGACATGATATCTACATCTTTTCTTCACAATGTATATACAAATGATGCTTGAATGAAGAGTTCCAAGTTTGAAGAATAACTTACCTCTTGGATTGAAACTTCAAATGACTTCTACACGACTTCTAGAAATGACTTGATGATGGATTAAGCTTGCAGGGACCTTCCTTGAGCTAATGGGATCACTATTTTACTTTAAAAGTCACTGAATCAATCTAACCAAGTCAAGGTGCAATGGTAGAAAATGGAAATGGTGTATGATGATGGGATGGTTACAGAAACGTGGTTTAAGGGCTGGGATAGTTTCTATGTGGTATATGGAAGCTTAGTGAATCGAAAGGCCAAAAAACGCACGAAGGGAATTGAGATTTTGTGTGTAAAGTCAGGATGTGACAAGTTTTGTGCTTGTGTGCAGGTTCTGAGTTTTTGAGAGTTTGGGAGTGTTTGAGGATTTTTTTTGACACACCCGAATTTGGCCTCTTTAGCTTGCAAATGGTTTCTCCATTTATAGAGAAAAGGTTTGGGAAGTTGAAGTAATCATATTTGCAAGATAACAAATTATGGTTTGGTTGGAATGCAAATATCAAGTTATATCAAGTCTTCCATGATCCCAAGATGAAGTACCAAAGTTGTTGGTATAGAGGGGCTACTTTCCATGATTTATGGTGGAGTATAATCAGAAGTAAGCAAGGTATGGGCTCAAGACAAATTTTATACTAAAAAGATTGCTTTATGGAAAGATATTTTGAAAAATGGTTTAATAACTTGGGTAATAGCTCAAGAGTGGGTGTAAGCATTAAATTATGATGAGATTTGCAAGCAAGAAGGCCTGAAACATAAGATTATGCAGCATGATATTCTGTCTTAAACTTGATTCCTTCTACAAAGATCTTGAATCTCTGTAGAACTTTGATCTTTTTCTTACTCTTGTTTTCAACAAGCATCTTGAATCTCTTAAAGATGTCGAATACTCCATCCTTTCATTTTGATCACATAGATCCACAAATTTTAACTAAACTCATCAACAAACAAAACAATATTTATTTCCACCAATTGTATGTTCTTCGAATGGACCACATTCATCTGAATGTACCACTTTGAGTATGCAAGATGATCTCATTGGCATAGTCGAAACAAAAGAATTTCTGGATTGCTTTCCTACTAAACAAACTTCACAAAGTTTTTTCAGGCATCTCAAGACCTGGAATACCAGTAAACATATCTTGAGTAATCAGTTGATTAAGTGGTTAAAAGTTCAAATGTACAAACTTCAAATGCCACAACCAACTATCCTTGTGGTCGAACCGTTTTCAAACATTGAACTACTGTCGAATTAATCATTGTCTTAAATGTCCTATTTTTCGACAACGGAGAATTTAAGACCAAATTGTTCCTGGTGTCGAACAATCTCAAAACTCCATCTTTCATGACAACTGAGAAACTTCTTTTGACTAGTTGTCCAACACTTAGCAAGTTGCACTTTATTCCAGGTACATAGAGCATATCTTTAGTCATAACTTTTCCTCCATTACTCATTATGTTGCCAGTACCTTCTTCTTGCAATGAACTATTATCAGCAAGTTTTTTTTTGTTAAAATTGTAATTCATAGTGTCGAAACTATGTGTGTCGAAGGGTTTAGAGGTGGATCGAAGCAGATTGCTCGAAGGAAGCCATTGCCCATTTGAAGCTTGTGGATCGAAGCAAGCATGAAGATAGACTTATAATTCATAGTGTTGAAACTATGTGTGTCGAAGGGTTTAGAAATGGATCGAAGCAGGTTGCTCAAAGGAAGCCATTTCCAGTCGAAGCTTATGGATCAAAGCAAGCATGAAGATAGACTTATAATTCATAGTGTCAAAACTATGTGTGTCGAAGGGTTTAGAGGTGGATCGAAGCAGGTTGCTCGAAGGAATCCATTGCCCAGTTGAAGCTTATGGATCAAAGCAAGCATGAAGATAGACTTGTAATTCATAGTGTTGAAACTATGTGTGTCGAAGGGTTTAGAGGTGGATTGAAGCAGGTTGATCGAAGGAAGCCATTTCCCAGTCGAAGCTTGGGGATCGAAGCAAGCTTTCTCTTCTCCGACTTGTCAAAATCTTCCAACCACTCCTTTCGATCAGTCATGTGGTTCGAACAGCCTGAACCAGATTTTGAATTCGACATGGTTATCTGCAACTGCACACCTTTTTTATCTACTTTGCGCTTTCGATAATTTCCTCTTCCTCCTTTCGAGGATTCAGAAGTTCTATATTTAACCTGATGCTTGAGAGTCCAATATGATCCATGGAAACTATATGGGGCATTCAAAGTCCAATTGTACTTGTGCAAACTCAAAACCCTAGTTTTGAGTCATCAGTGTTGAGGAAGTGTCTTGAACTGATCAAACCTTATGCAATTTTGAGCAATGGAGATTTTGTGAGAGAATCTTTGAGAAATTGAGAGGGAAAATTTTAGGGTACAACAATACCCACACGCGAGGACGACAGTGGGGAACCGTGAAGACAAATTCCCCGTGTCTTTTTTATTTTTTCTTTTACTTGCTTTAATATTCATCGATAAATTTGTCAAATAGCATTGCGTTATCAATTGAATTGTAAGTAATTTTCTGAACTATTTTTTTATTTACATCAAGTGTTGATATTGCTCATAATCACTTTTGATTGTAAGTGCTTTTGTGTATCAACATAACTTAAAGGAAAATTCTGAAAATTCACTTGTACACCAAGTGTTTGACAAATTGTTTAGCTTGTTCAACTCAAAGGAAAATTACAATGTTCTATCACTTACTCTCTATATGCAATTTGTTGAATGTGTTGTTTGATTGATCAATTCATATATACATTTTATTTGATTGTTAAAGTTCAAATTTCTTTGTTGATTAGCTTATAATCACTTTGATTGTAAGTTCTTTTTCATATCAAATAATCTATAAAAAACTCTGGAAAATTAATTGCGCATAAAATGTTAGATAATGTGTCGAGTTATGTTTTTAATATGATTTCATTGGAAATAGGAAAATGTTGTGTTTGATATTAAACTATTAATGGAGATATTATTATGTTGATTGATTTTATCATTATGTTAATTCCATATGGCTCGTGCATATCCGAGTTTCTAATAACTAGGTTCATTTAGACTACTATTTTGATCTAGGCTAATAAACCTTCCGCTCAACATTGTTTTTCAAATAAGTTTTTAAGTAACCATTTTGAAATGTCAATTTTAATATGGGCATCTATTCACTACCCCCCCCCCCCCCCCCCCCCTCTAGATGAGTTGTCATAGTCTAACAACCTCATTCTTTGTAAATCAAGCAGCTACCTCATTTTTGCCAAAAATTGGTTCGAAGATGCATCTGTGAAACTTTTACAAGGTGTATTCGGCGATGCATCTCCAAAAACACCACCGAGTGCATCTTAAGCTATTTAAACATCATTATTTCGGATATCATCTCCAAAAACTTCCTGCATGCATCTTGCAAGGAAATATTGTCCTAAGTTTGTATTTTTTAAGCCAAAGTCATTTTAATCCAACTAACAATGCCATAATTTGATTCAAACATTAATAAACACACCCTTTATAGAACAGAGCAATGCATTAATTAAAAAACATCTCATAATATTACAAACATTATTCTCAAAGTATGGAAAATAATAATAAAACATTCCAAAATACTAAAAAAAACTAACCTACTGCGTAATCCTATTCCTAATCCCCTAGATCCTTCTCTGCTGCAGTTAACCCACGACACTCTATGACTCGGTAAGAATGGCACGTGCGAGGGCAACTACATCATCGCCACCTCTCTCGAATTGCCCAAACGTTATGCCCCCATATGTAAGCCGCATAATATTTTGATGTATCGGCAATGTAACACCCTTTTAAACCCCACACATTAATTTACAGGGTTAAATGTACTTTACTCCCTGCAATAGTAGTCACTTTTGATTTATCCCCCTTTTAAAAAAAGTGAAGTGTGAAACTTACTAAAAAAAGAGTTGCGAATAAAAAATATTGAATATAGTTAGTGGAGCGAGTTGGAGTTGAAAATCTTGAAGTAGAGGTAGTGATGATCCTTGAAAAATGGATTGGAAGAAAGTTCCTCACGAGTTCCAATGAGGCTTTTGAATAGTTTCAGCAAAATGAAAAAGGAAAAAAATATGTGTCTCTACGTTATATATAAATTAAACACGTCGGAGATGCATATTTGAAAAATCCTCTGAATTTGAAAATAAGGGTTAATCCAGAGATGCATCTGCAGACATACCCTAAAAGACATACAAAGATGCATCTCCTAATTATCGGCACAATGAGGAACACTCATCACCCATTTACACTTATTTTGTAGAAAAATTATGTGTCCAAAGATGCATCTTCAAAAACTAGAAATATTTTTTTACTTTTTGCTAGGAATTAGGGAGATCTATAAAGGTGAGAAAAGAAATTCCATCATCTTATCAACTTCAAAAAAATTAAATAAATGATGTTTTTCCTATTACAATAAAACTTATACATACCAAAATTTTTGAAAAATATTATAGATGGGATTTTAAAGTGTCTATTTTTATTAAGTTCAATTACATATATATATATATATATATATATATATATATATATATATATATATATATATATATATATATATATATATATATATATATATATATATATATATATATATATATATATATATATATATATATATATATATATATATATATATATATATATATATATATATATATATATATATATATATATATATATATATATATATATATATATACACACACACACACACACACATACGTTGTAGTGTTCACTGTTCATGTTACTGTTCACTGTATTTGTGAACAGTAACTACAGTGTAGTGTATGATTATAGTGTAGGAATAACACTACTGATAGTTTATATATGATCCCTTACAATTAATTAGGGTTGGAAAATTAGGCTCGGACCGTTGAACATACCTATTTTTCCCACACTTTTTCGTGGGGCGGGTCAAGGTTTTAGGCCCGCTCCCTTTAATGTTCCCGTCCTTCCCTGTACCATTTTTTGTGAGCTTTTACAAGCATGCGGTTTTCATAAAATTTTATAATTATTAGGCCTAAAAGGTTCAATGTACGCAAGCCCGCTCTGTCCTCACTTTTTTGCGGGGCAGGCCAAAGTTTTAGGCATGCACCCTCAAATATGCCTGCCCAACATGCCCCATTTTTTTGTGGACTTTTGCAGAGCGGGCACTCATTTTCTACCCCTATAATTAATGTTCATAAAACCAATCAATTGGTCATTAAAATATGTGTCTCCTTGTTTATATGAGATCAATTAATGGGAATTAAGTCCCCTGCTTCTATGTCTGGAACCGATCATCCAAATTTTAATATGTCTTAAATGCTCTACCAGCATACTAAAAGGTATTAGTCCTCCCTAAGATACATTGACCCTGGGCCAGCCTATTTGACCCAACCAATTTTTATTTGATTTGACTCGATCTTGTCCCATGGGATGGCCTAAAATAGGGGTGGGATTTTCTAAATCTGGGTTTAGGTCCGACATAATTTTCTTGACTTATACACAATCACTCAAACATGAGACATGTACATGCAAGATGCTTTGCAAAGAAGACGAAATTATACACAATCTCTTAAGCATGAGTCTTGTAAGAGTTGTAAGAACAAGATTTGGTTATGCATATTTCCTTTAATTTTGATTATAATAATACATAGGTGATTAGATAATAATTTAGTACCCTGATGTTTTTATCTAGTGTGTAGCTTTTGCTAATAGGTTCTGACTCTGAAGGTATGGCGTGTGACATCATCAGACTCTGAACTCAACACATTAAGTGATACAAATGTGTGTTACAAGGATCAGAATGCTTTTAAAGTAACACTTTTGAGGAACGTTAACATCTAAAGCTTTTGTTTGTGACTCTGATAGTAAAAATTCTGAAGGCTTCTCAAGATCTAAAGATTCTTGACTCTCTTGCTCCAAGGTTCTGAAGATTCTAAAGACAAGGTTTAGTTGAACAATTTTTGAAGACTCTGAAGACTAAAGGCTCTAAAGACCAATGTGTTGAAGAATATGAAGACAAGGTTCTGTTGAACAAGTTTTGAAGACTCTGAAGACAAAGATTTTGAAGAAAAGTTTTGATCCTTCTAAACATGCTTCAACTCATACATACCATGAAGCCTCTGACGATTAGAAGATAAGATCAAAAGTTTTTATGTGAGAAATAGTAAGATCACCTCCTTCCACTACTCTGATTTTGTGGCGAAAGGACCGTACTATTGGCATGATATTGTCTACCACTCACACTGACTGTTATGCAAGAAGGCAGCTGGATTTTTGGTATTTCAATTCTACCCTCCAACGAATTTATTTTTGGCTATAAAAGGAAGAATTGGAATGCAAAAAAATTGTGTTGAATCATTCTTTTAAAACGCTGCTGAAATTTCATTGTAAATCTTTTATAAAGTTTTGTAAAGCAAGGAACTTTTGTTTGTTAACTTGCTAGCAAGAAATTGTCATTTGCTAACTTGCTTCTAACACTGTTGTATTATTTCTGTGTATTTCAACTTGTGTAATATAATTTCTTATAATCATCTTGTAAACATACAATCTTGTATTTCAACCTTGGATTGATTGTTCCTTGAGAGACTAGGGCTTTAGTCAAAATTCTCAAGAAGACATTGACGGGAAGTCCTTGTGGTTGTAAACATTGACAGTTAGTCTTAGTTTGTATCTGTAATTCGTTTGGTTATAGTGGATTAAGTCCTTGTTGAGAAAGGCAAGTCTCCTTGGTGGGTGGACTTGATTAACTTAGTTAACAGTGAACCATGATAGAAATAATTGTGTTTATTTATTTTTGTTCTTGTGTTAACTTCAAATGTTTGGTTTAAAAAATATTTCATTCTTAGAAACCTCATTCAAACACCCTTTTCGTGTGCTTCTCGCACCTTCAATTGGTATCAGAGCTGGATTCTGGTATTGATTATTATCAAACACTTCACTGTGTTAGATAAAGATCCATAGTTTTTAGAAACATTATGGATCAAATCCATTCACCAACTACACAGATTGTTGAAAGAGATAACTACAATGCCAAACCTCCAATATTTGATGGAGATAAGTTTAACTATTGGAAGGATAGAATTGAAAGCTTCTTTCCCGGTCACAACATAGATCTCTGGGATATGGTAGTCGATGGCTATACATAACCAGCAGGTGTTAGTGGTAACAAAGTGGAAAAAAGAGTGATGACATAACAACAAAAGAAATATTATAAATATCATCACAAGGCTAGAACTATCTCACTGAATGCTATCCTGATCTTTACTTGTCTACTCCCGTAAATAAGTTATCGGTTCTTGCAGAATTGATAGTTGATTTCGAGAACCTCTCTGCTCATGGTTTCGATCTTTCTGAAGTTGTTAAGTTTCAAGGATGGTAAAATTATTTTGATCGTATGAAGGGTCCAGTTTACCCTGAACTAGTTAAGTATTTCTGGGCACATGCTTATGTATCTAAAAGTGGTCATATTTTTTCCAAGGTCAAGGGTCAATGCATCTTCATCTCCAAGGAAGATGTTGTTAAGCTGATCAATGATGGAATTGGAGAGAGATTCATCAACATGATTATTGATCCTATAAAGATGGCTCAAAATGCAACAAATATCTTCAAGGAAGGTATTGACAAGAAAAATCCCAAGTTTCTTGATGACAAACTTAGAGTTTAATTTAAGATCTTGTTCGGTTGTTTCAATCATTGTTGTCCTACTAATTCTTCTTATTACATCAACACTGATCAGAAGTACATGTTGTCTGCTATTTTTACAAATGTCAAAATCAATTTTCCAGCTATGTTGTTCCATCATCTAAATAATACCATTATGGAGACTAGAGTTTTTGGTTCAAAACCCAGGAAATCTATTCCAATGGGTAGATTTATCTCAGATATTCTTGTGGAAAGAAAACTTGTTGAATCTTTGAATCTTTAAGGAACAGTAGAAGTAATGGTTGGATCCTCTCTCAGTGGGAAGACTTTGGGGAACATCTCCTTAATTCCTAAAGTCTCTGTGCCTTGAACTGAGATTGATGTTGCTGAAGTTTCCATCAGAAGGAAGTTGTAGAAGGCTATGTTGCACATGATTTTGACAAATCATCTATAATCAGTTAAGAAAATAGTCGTGTGACTCCCTCTGCTTCTCCGACTAAGAAGAAGAGGAAATTTTCCAATAAATCTGTTGTTGAGGGTTCTTCTAAGAATTCTAAGACTTCAAAATCCAACACAAGGTCATTGGAGTTTTCTGCAGGCATTGTTGATGATTCTAAACCTTTTAAGGTTGCTACAACATCTGGATTTTATTTATCTTCTGGAGCTGATTCAACAAAGTATGGCTCTGTTAAGATCATTATTCTTGATAATGTATTAATTTCATCCACCAATCCATTCACTCAAAATTTCACTTCCACCTATACCACCTCCTATTTCCATTTTTGGAACAGTGATTGCTCCCCCACTGAAAAATCAAAATGTTTCAGAAGCATCCCTTTTTGATCCTAAACAACCCCAAAGCATCCAAACACTTCAGAAGTCACAACTTTTGTACCTCCATCACTTCATTCATCACCACAACTCTCCATTTCTCTCCCTCAACCATCCACCACCACTTTATCTGAACCTATTTCCTCTATAACAAAATTCACTGAACCTCAACCTGAGCCTCACAACTCTAATGCTCAAGATACTACTTCTAAGGATTTTTTGTCTGAAGAAGATATCCTAAAAATCTTACATGTGACAAACAAAACTTATTTCCCTTACTCCACACCCTCTCGACACTTTTACCTTCTTACCGATATTCGTCCAACACCCTTGGATGAATTGATTTCTTATTTTGAATATACTGCTTGAGACACATTGCGCTATGTTGTAGAAAGAACTTCTGATAACACGGATCCTAAACAGATCAATGCTATATGGTTTGGTTTCATAAGGTGGACGACGGTTAAATATAACATCATTAAAGTCTTATGTATCCAAGACACAAGGAAGAAGCATAAGGTTATGCTTGTTGCTAAGACACATCCTCATATCCCTCGTTGTTTGCCTACTCCGGAAGTAATCATTGCATAAGAGATTCTGCTTCTGTAATGGATGAACAACCTATAGAAGTTGCTGCTTTTGAGATGGTTGAATTTGAGAAGTCTTCGGCTGAAGATGGTACCCCTTTTGGGGTTGTGAAGACTGCTGTTGTTGCAGAAATGCCACCTGGGCTGATGGATACTTTGGAAGAGTTGAAGAAGATAAATGTCATCATTCTACAACGTCTTGACAAGCAAGACTAGAAGATTTAAGAGAATTCTTCCCTCTCCAAATTGATGAAAGAATTAATAGCAAGGTTTTCTTCTCCTCCTCCATCTAACCCTTAGACCCTTTATTTTACCTTTGTTTTTTTAACTTTAGTATTTTTCTTTCGTTTCTAAAAACTTTTGTATCTTGGTCTTTGGTTAATGAAATTTTTTTACTTGGTCTCTTTAAATCTTTTTTATTTCTGAAAAAGGGGGGAGAAAATACAGATTTTGATATATATCTTATCTCAGAATCTGTTCCCAAACATGGTTCTATATTATTTCCTCTAACATTATTTGAATATGGAACTCTGAGAAAGTTCACTGAATTTTTCTTAATAGGCAAGTTCTGAAGCTCTGAAGGAGATTCATAAGTTAAAGACTCATAAGTCATGGGTTATCATACCTT